>JBAFTC010000025.1:1141907-1152698 GCA_037177435.1 Melanotaenia nigrans | reverse complement strand
GCTGGGCAGCGAAACTGCGCCTTTTAACAGAAACATAACATTCCCATGCCGCTAGCACCCAATTGTGAATACAAAAACAACAATATAACCTCAATAATTTCTAGTACAAAACTTTATCAAGCAGCCTGTGCCCAATATGGTATGTGAGAGGACGCAGGTGGGGAGAGGGTTGTGTGAGTGTGTGTGTGTGTTTTAACCATGGAAAGCACTTTGTGCTGCAATTTTGTATGAAAAGTGCTTTATAAATAAAGACTGATTGAATGATTGAATATATTGAATTTAAACCGCTTTGTTTGGACTATATAAATCAGAGGTCCCCAACCCTGGTCCTCAAGGCCCACTATCCTGCAGGTCTTAGTTGTCTCCCTGTTGCAACAGACCTGATTCGCATTAATGGCTCATTAGCAGACTTGTGCAGAGCTTGTCAGAGATCCGTTTAATTTTAATCAGGTATGTTGCAGAAGGGAGACATCTAAGACCTGCAGGATAGTGGGCCTTGAGGACCAGGGTTGGGGACCACTGATATAAATGTATTAAAGTTAGTCCGAATCCACCTGTTTACAAATCCGTAGACCTTATAAAATTAAAAACACTCCATGTAAAATAAAGTCAAGTGCCTTACTTAGATTAGGATTCACATATTTCTCTTACATATTAAGCACCTGGTTTTTCCAGCCTTCAGTAGGCCGTGTTTCAAACCTGATTTAACAGTAAAATATTTCACAGAGAGTCTGCAGGCTGCTCCTCATTCTCGTCCCACAGCAGCATTACCAACATGTCTTTGGCTTCTTCGGGTCAATGAATGTCCACTTCTTATTACCGTGGGTTACCTTCAAAACAGCTGGGTAGATCAGGAAGGTCTCGACTCCTTTCTTGCGAAGCTTTGCCCGAATCTCGTTGTATCCTCGTCGCCTCTGGCTAGTCGTGGTGCTGTAGTCCGGGAAGAACCTCAGCGGTGTGCCGTCCGGGAGAGCCAGTCTTGCCTTTCTCGCCACTCTGTGTAGCGCAGAAGACGGAAGATCACTGTCCTAGGCCCCGAAGTGTTGTTGGAATAAATCCGATGTGCTCTATCAATTTCCACCGGAGTGCCACAGGATCCAGCCAGTGATGGGATCCAGGTGGGAAGCATCTTCTGAATGTACCCTCTGGGATCATCGCCCTCGGCCCCAGTTGGCAAGTTAACAAGTCGCACATAGTTTCTTCTGCTTCTATCCTCCTGTTCATTCAGGTCTTCTCAAAGCTTTGTTAGTTCCTTCAAGCAACGCGCCGTTTCATTTTCATTTTGCTTTAAGTTAGCTTGGATACCATCCATTTTATGAAATACCGAGTTAAAGTTCTTAGCGTGGGTGTCCAGCTGTTTGGTCAGTGACCGCAAAATGTTACTGTTTTCCGCCATATGTTTCTCGATGGGGGAGAGAGCCTTTTCGATCGGTTCCTTTAACATTTGGGAGACAGACTCTTGAAAAGTTATCATTTCTTCAGCTAAAGTTTGCCTAATTAGCATTGCTAGCTCCTCCGGCGGCTCAGTGGTTTGAAGCAGTCTGCTCCCCTCTTGTTTCTTAAGCGAACTTTGCTCCCCCTTTGAGGTCATTTTGTTAATCGTTCTTAGGTGCACTGCGGCACAAAACAAATCCGTTTATAGGTTCCAAAAGACTCAAAATTACGGGGGTGTTTGTCAGAGCTCAGCGCCGTGCGTCCATCTTGCCTCGTGTCTCAGCAGAAGCTCCTTTGTGACGCCATTTTAAACGGAGATTTAATCAACAAAAAGAAAATGTGTCGCTCTGAACCAGCAGCTGTTCCTGCTTTGTTTTTATGCCAGGTCACACAGGAAGTGACTTTTTCTCAACCAGTCAACGGATTGCAGCGTGTCAGACTCCACCCTTTTGGATCAGGATGGTTAGATTGGTACCCCAAAGGAAAGGTCCCAACAAAGTAGGATGGGTCGGGTTGGATATTAGGGTACCCTTCCCAGTTTTGGCTTTTGGAAACACAAAAAAATGCATCCCGCCCCGCCCCGCCCCGCCCCGCCCCGCCCCCGTTGGTGGAAACAGGCCTAAACTCAAGAATGAACACCTGTAACTTTACCTGTGCAAACAAAGCTTTAATCAGATGGATGTTCCGGACACGATCTGTTCACCTCGAACCACTCATCGATGCAGCTGCAAAAACAGGAGGAGGGTGAGCAGTAGGCAGAGAAACTGGACAACCTCTATGGTCACTCAGATAACACATTAATTATAGGAGGTGATTTTAACATTATACTGGACAAACAAAGTACCACAGGAGCTCATCGAGTCTGGAAATCCTCAGAAACTGTAAAACATGAAGGATTTTGGTCTCTGTGATGCTTGGCGTTCTCACCATCCCACACTAAGAGAATACACCTTCTTCTCTCCAGTTCACCATTCCTATTCTAGATTAGATTATTTCTTAACTAAGGGTCTGAGAAGTGGCAGCTGGCCTGGGGAGTCAATGCCAGCCCGGCGTGGTGAGCACCAAGGCAGCCCTTGCATTTCCTGTGGAGCTTGGCGTTGAGAACAGGTCTGGCAGACCAGGCACTGGTGGACACTGACGTCTTCTGGTGCAGATCTTCAGAATCAGTGCTAGCATGTGAGCTTAAGAAAAATGGGAGCCAATTGTCCGGTCTCATCCTAATTTATACTCAAGGCCGAGGTGGCCAAGGTCCCTCATCTGCTAGGGGCTGGCTCCAAAACAGAGTCAATCCCCATAGAATCCCATGTTAAAAAGACCAACTTCACAGCAGAAATAAACTTGTTTAAAGCCTGGTACAAAAAAACATTTTAGGATTAATAGGTCAAGATTACGTTCATGACAACTGCGAGGGGGTGAATTTTTTTCTAACTCATCCATTATGATGTTATATAATCTTGAAGTTTGGCATGATTAGGGGCGTGTTCTTTTGTTTGACAGGTATCCAATATCTGTGGCAAGAAGGGAGAGTGCAGCACAACCAAGGTTTTAGCCGGCTAACAGTGCGCCTTACCTTTAGCCCGCCTACCTATGTTAGCTGGTTAGCTACCATTAGCTTCGGGTTAGCTTGGTTGGCTCTTAGCTACAGGATGGCGACGGTGAGAACCGCAATAAGCTTTGGAGTGATCACTGAGCGGAGAGTGGGCTGGTTGGGATACACAGGCAGAAATGATTAACAGACAGCAGCTCAGCTCACTGGCAAGATGCAAAGCAAAATTCAAAAAGCACCTACGCCACAAACAGTCTTTGAGGTGGAAGACTTTTACCTTCCTGAATCCCTTCAGCTACACAAGAACAAGATAATCCTGAACCATATCAGTCTGAGCTGTCAGCACTGTTAGGCTGGCCTGTCAGCAGTTCTGGCAGACTCTGGAAAGCTGTGGTCACTCGTGGCAGGTTGTGGCAGCTAGAGGAAGTGCCGCTATAAGTTGCCGTTGCCAAAATTTGAGCTGCTGTCTGTCGCCAGATGAGGATCAGCAGGTAAAGCTTTAGGTCCGGTTTTACTTTTACACCCCTCAAAAGCACTAATCTGTCCCAAAATTTAATCAGAAGCTCTGTGAAAGAATAAAAGGCTGAAATTAGCAAATATACACAATCTAAGTAAACATATTCCTTTATATCTGTTGGTAGGCGTGGTTTTCTATGCCTGCTAGGCAGGCCCAGAGACCTCAATATACTCAGAGTTGTGAGTTGACTTTGTTGTAAGAGCAGTCATGTAGGTCATGGAGCCTCCAATAGTTCCCAACAGTCTGCTTGACTCTACTATGGAACAGACAGCAGCGATCGGATTACCGAGAGTGAATACTAAATAAACACATACACGTTTGTCACTGAATGCATTATTATGTTAATGTTGATTTAAGTGATGATCAAGTCATGTTTGACAATAGATTAAATAAGTGTAAAAGCGTCCGTTAATTTATGATAATGGACATCTCCTTGGGCAATATCCCTTACATAATTATGTGTAAATAAATACATGAAAATATATTATTAGAACATGCTGTGAACTCACCTTTAGAGCAGTTCTGTGAACCCTGACCTAAAGCCTATTGAGCATCTTTGGAAGGAGCTACAACATGCCGTCTGGAAAAGGCACCCTTCAAACCTGAGACAAGGTAAGTAGTTTGCTTATGAGGAGTGGGCCAAAATACCTGCTGAGAGGTGCAGAAGTCTCATTGACAGTTACAGGAATCGTTTGATTGCAGTGGTTGCCTCAAAAGGTTGTACAACAAAATATTAAGTTAAGCGTACCATCATTTTTGTCCAGTCCTGTTTCATGAGTTTATTTTTTTAAATAATTCTGTTGAAACATGGTTGAAAAGCAACGTCTGACTTTCATTGGTTAAATTTCATAGAATTTTTTTATTTATTTTTACTTTTGTCAGATTCAAGTTATTTCTGTGAGCATTATGAGTTTTTCTTTCATTAACTGAAGGGGACCAACAGTTTTGTTCATGTCTGTAATTCCATCAACCATTGGGAGTTTTATAAACTGTGGTTACTGCACAAATTCAGCAAGAAGATCCAGAAATCCAGAAACGCGTAATCCCCAACTGGCCAATCAGAAGGGAGCACTTCCTCGTAAAAGCTGCCTCGTAAAGGTAGGGGTGCATGCAGGTCTGAAGCGGTGCACGGTGAGCCTCTGCCGTTACCGACCTTTCACAGTCGCTGTGCGAGTATAAATCCGGCTTAACAGAACGACTGTGCTTTGTTCATTCAGCTTCCTGTAACAAGAACCACCGAGAGACAAATACAACGCTGGAAACTGTCCTTCTGAGACACGGGAGGTCGGGGGAGTCCACTCTAATAAAAACCTTCCGCAGGTTGTAAAACAGTGCAAGATGAAAGATTACCTTCATTAAATGAGTCATGATCTTCACTATCTCCTCCATGGAGGGCCGCTGAGAGGGGTCTTTAGACCAGCAGCGAGTCATCAGGCTCTCAATGGGTTTGGGCAAGTTCTTGATTAAGGGAGGCCTCGTACCTGAATGGAACAGTATAGAAAAAGAGGACGATGGCCTCACATGGAAGCATGATACACTCACCAAAAACCAAACCAAAAAACGCTTTTCCAAATGATCAACATAATTTTTTTAATAGGCACAATTTTACAAAAACAGAATTTTTCTGAATTTTCATTAAAAAATCTCTAAATTTACAAAATTTTGCCCAAAATGAACAGTTTCTTACCAAAAAAAGTTTTTCTGAATTAAAATGATAATTTTTTCTCAGTTTTTCTGAATGAGTGAGATCACAGGAGATGATGTGCACTGCTCGTCGTTAACAAATCATTACTGAGCTTACACATGGACCAGAAATTCAGCTCAATAAAAGAAGCAGAAGCTGGACTTGAAACAGGATCTCGAAACTAGCGAAACGTTAAACTAACGTCGACAAACGGGACGTTCCAGGAAACAGAGGCCACTTCGTGTAGAAGTCGCCTGTTAACCTAAACAAGCAGATTTTCTTATTAAATACTTATTTATCTTTTGTGTTAAATTTAATCTATTCAGAAAAATAATTTCGTTGTAAAAATGACCTTGTTAATTCAGGAGAAACAGAGGCCCTGAGGCTCAGACAGCCGTGGCTGTGCTGAAGCGCCACATCCACCATGACCTCCTCCCTGCGGCTCTGGGCATGCTCAGTCTGACTCACCGTTGTGAACAGCCCACATGATGCGAAAAGCTGGTCCTCCAATTTCATCAAAGGGCTTCCTGCGAGTGATGA
This sequence comes from Melanotaenia nigrans, assembly GCA_037177435.1. Classification (NCBI taxonomy): domain Eukaryota; kingdom Metazoa; phylum Chordata; class Actinopteri; order Atheriniformes; family Melanotaeniidae; genus Melanotaenia; species Melanotaenia nigrans. The sequence continues at coordinate 1,146,977 of JBAFTC010000025.1, read as the reverse complement.
CTTCCCAGAGAATGATTCCCCAGCTGAACACATCACACTTTTCGCTGTAATTGCTGCCTGCAAATAGACAACAACCCAGACACCCTCAGGTCCTTTCATGCAGGGAACAACAGCTCGGGCTGACGTCACTGACTAATAAATGAATCCTCGTGGCACGGTGGAGAAAGTGGGAGGAAGGAAAGCTCCTGTGTTGCTTCATTACTGCTGAATTTAAGCATCACAAACCTGTTTTAAAGTCGCTGTGCTGAGGTGTTTTAGCTTTCTAAACTGATGCAAATTAGTTGTGAAGAGTTCATGGAGAGGGCAGAAGTGAGTTGCTTAATTGCATCGGAGTCTTGTAACTTGCTTCCAAAAACAAGATAATGACAAGGCGCTGATTCATCCATCTTCCTGAAGCCCTCGCTAGAAAGGCACCTCATCATTTAGCAATGCATTAAGTTGCTGGCTGAATGGGAACACAAATTCTACTGTGAGTCTCTCTGGGGAAATAAAGACACGGCCAACAAACCATTCATCTTCTCGCCATGTTTTGGCGACTACTATCAATAAAGCAGAAGAAGACGACGGTGGGTGATGGTGAATTAAGGAAAAATGGATCCATGCTGGAAGCACTGAGATGCAGTTAAGGTGAAAAGTGACTGAAAAAACAAATCAGGGCACATCTGCTTCCAAACCAACTAAGAAGAAAGTAATGCAAAGTACCGACACTTGCCTTCAAATACCTCTGGAGCCATCCATGCTGCACTTCCCTTGTTGTTGGTCATGTGGGTCTGAATGTCACAAGCTGTTCCAAAGTCACAGATCTTCAGCACGGTGCCTCCTGCCACTAGAAGCAGACTGAAACACAGCAGACGTCTAATTAATATAAGCTGAAAGGAAAGCTTGTACAGCAGAACACTCAGAGTCTGACTGATCTTCTGATGACGAAGGAAAACACACCTTGTGTCAGGTAATACTCCATTAGTGGCTGTTTTTATTCCACAGGAGTTACATCCCTGCTGTGCTCATCAGTTAACAGAAAATAATTCATTTATCTGAATACCAGCTTATTATAAAAAGATAAATGTGTTGCTCTGAATCTACAATAAAACCTGTAAAAACATTTGGCAACATAGGACAGCGTTGCTATCAGAGAGTACAGACGAGTGTCCAACTGGAGAGTTTACAGCGTTCAGGGTGAGCCACCTGTTCTGTCTTGGTGTGTCCAGGGTCATTACTGCCATGGGAAGCCAAAGGTACTTCTTCCTGTGGTTCATGAACACAACTCTTTCTCCTAAGTTTCACAGTGAATTTACAAACTCTGCAGGGCAAAGTTCACCACTCAGTAAACGGGGCCAAATGTAAAGTGTGAGCTTAAATGTGCTCATGGATTCAAGAATGAGAATGGGTGTGAAGTCAGATTTAATGATGCCGAGGCCATTGCCCCGCAGCGGACCACATATTCTGTCATCCTTTTAAAGGCATGTTAGATAGCAACACAACATCATCAGCAATTCATCCACAGCGGCTGAACCAAACAACACGTTCATTACAAACCACTATAACATCTGCATTATAACATCTGCATTCAGTCCGCGCCTCAAAATCTGTTAACAGTGGAGTGTCACAGATCAGAGTAAAAATGTTCCAAATAACCACGTTAATAATGCTTAATACGTCCATTTGTTTAAGATTATCTTCTGTCCGCGCGCTGAAGGGCCGACGTCCTCGTGCAGTAGAGCCGGCGTCCTCGTGCTGTAGGGCCGACGTCCACGCGCTGTAGGGCCGACGTCCACGCGCTGTAGGGCAGGTGTCCTCGTGCAGTAGAGCCGGCGTCCGCGCGCTGTAGGGCCGACGTCCACACGCTGTAGGGCAGGTGTCCTCGTGCAGTAGAGCCGGCGTCTGTGCGCTGTAGGGCCGACGTCCACATGCTGTAGGGCAGGTGTCCTCGTGCAGTAGAGCCGGCGTCCGCGCGCTGTAGGGCCGGTGTCCTCGTGCAGTAGAGCCGGCGTCAGCGCGCTGTAGGGCCGACGTCCACGCGCTGTAGGGCAGGTGTCCTCGTGCTGTAGGGCCGGCGTCCGCGTGCTGTAGGGCCGATGTCCTCGTGCAGTAGAGCCGGCGTCTGCGTGCTGTAGGGCCGACATCCATGCGCTGTAGGGCAGGTGTCCTTGTGCTGTTGTGCCGGCGTCCTCGTGTAGTAGGACCGGCGTCCGCGCGCTGTAGGGCCGATGGACCAACCATCGAGGAGGTTGATTAAACATTCCTGCACTTCACCTACCTCCTGAGATCTTTTCTAAGAAAGAAACCCTCTAACGGCGCACCTTTCAACTGGCTAAAAAGTGTAGAGTGTAAAGTGTAGGGCCGACATCCGCGTGCTGTAGGGCCGACTTCCTCGTGTAGTAGGGCCGGCGTCCACGCGCTGTAGGGCCAGCATCCGCGCGCTGTAGTGCCGATGTCTGCGTGCTGTAGGGCTGGCATCATAGGCAAGCATCGAGACTCCGTGGAGTAATACGCATATGGCGGTGACGCCGTAAATAATCTTGCGCAGATGCTGTGCGAGTATAAATCCAGCTACATTAGAAATGTTTCCACCACCATCTGTAATGCTTTAGATGTTTGTTGTGAAGCACTTTGAGTTGTCTTTTACTTAAAATGTGATGCACAACTAAACCTGCCTTGGTTGTGTTTTTTGTCACATTAACAGCACCAGTAGCTTTCAGGGTGAAGGACTAGTAAAGTGTTCTCTGGACTGGGACAATTCTATGCTAACACATACTAACCTGTATTTCATATTTATAAATGTGCATGGGTTTGCCCGTACCATTCACCACTCATGACCACTGCACTGCACCAGCCTCTCAGCCAGTGGCTACAGCTATTAGCTAGTATTTATACCAACACGTCACTCACATATCCAGTATGATTTATTCTGGATGTAAGCATGAAAGATCAATGTGTCTATTCTTCCATCATTTCCCTTTTCAGTGCTTTATAATCTGTCTTTGGAAAGGTTGTAGGTATACTGACAGTCTAACAGAGGAGCTGGAGAGGATTAAGGTCCAATCTAACACGCTAAAAATACAGAAGTCTGAAACCATAACCAGCATTTAAGTGCAATGAATAAATTTAAAGGAATTTGGTGAGAGTGAAACGGGAGACAGGAGTGTGTGAGGTGAGGTGAGGAGGAGCGTACTTGGGTGGCTTGAGGTCCCTGTGAATGAGAGCCTTTGGTTTCATGCCATGGAGATAGGCCACGCCCTGGGAGCACTGTAAACACCAGCTCATGGCATGGGAAGCAGTGTAATAAGGGAGGGGTTCAGCACCATGCAGCACTGTGGACAAGAGAACACAGTCACAAACAGACAAACACCACCATGACACAACAAAACTCCAGAAGAACCCAGCAGAGAACTGGGCCGCTGGTGTCATCCACACAGAGACACACACGGGAGCTCACATGGAGGTTTTTTCATCGTGGCCACACTCCACCACTTACAGACAAAACGTCACCGTGGCAAGAGGTCCCTGTGAATGAGAGCCTTTGGTTTCATGCCATGGAGGTAGTCCACGCCCTGGGAGCACTGTAAACACCAGCTCATGGCATGGGTAACTGGTTCAGTCACCTCAGAGGAAAGCTGATGGTGGAGTGTGATGCAGAGAAGAGCTCCATAATCTAAAAATTGAAGATGGTCACCCCATCCACTGATGGTCACAACAACCACTGATGGTCACCCCATCCACTGATGGTCACCCCATCCACTGATGGTCACCCACCCCAACCACTGATGGTCATCCCAACCACTGATGGTCATCCCAACCACTGATGGTCACCCCATCCACTGATGGTCACCCCAACCACTGATGGTCACAACCACCACTGATGGTCACAACAACCACTGATGTTTATGATGTGTTTGTTGAGCAGTTGGTCCTACAAACACATCCTAAACATTAAAACAGACACAACTTCATTTTTCAAAAATGAAATTCATGTAATTAAACTGTTGTTCTGTCATGATTTATGTAACAGTTTTATAACAGAGGAATTATATCATTTTAATCAGGTAATCCTCAGAAAACAGCAACACTCTCATCAATAATCCCACATGGTAAAAAACTACAGAGGTCAGAGAGAAGCTCAAAACAACAGGTTATTTAGTTTATAAACCCAGCTCAGGATAGGCAAGTCCAGTCCCCAATAGTTGCTGCAGGTTTTAGATGTTTCCCTGCTCCAACTAGGGATTTCACGATAACCTCATTTTACATGGTATTAAATGCTACAATTAATTTATCGTGAATACCTCAAAACCATCACTTAATGTAAAATGTTATGCAGCCTGAGAGGGACACTACGGCAGCCTGAGAGGGACACTACGGCAGCCTGAAAGGGACACTACGGCATCCTGAAAGGGACACTATGGCATCCTGAAAGGGACACTACGGCAGCGTGAGAGGGACACTACGGCAGCCTGAGAGGGACACTACGGCATCCTGAGAGGGACACTACGGCAGCCTGAGAGGGACACTACGGCAGCCTGAGAGGGACACTACGGCAGAGGAAGAGTTTTCCCTCAAAATTAAGGCATTAAGACACGCTTGTTGGGTTTTCTTCATTTTGTTGCATCTCCAGCCTGTAAAAGTTTGTAGAGAAAAGAGGAAATAGACCCGTTTCGCTACCTGCAGGATAACCAGCAGTTCTTTATGCTACAGTAAAGCTAAATGCACCACAGCTTGGACAAGTGAAGTGAAATGTTATTGTGTCATTTGCTGTTTTATGTCTGACTCGGTCTGGTCTTACAGCAACGTGATGTGTTCGCTGAATGTTACGTTATACAGATGAGAATTTAAACTAATAATGTCTTTTGTGATGGACAGTTTCTCTATTCAACATAATCGACCCGGCATGAGGTCCATGGCTTTTAGTCGTCAGTGTGCAATAGTCACAGTCTGTAGAAGAAACTGCATTTAGCTGGAGCTGCCTACCCCTGCCCTGGATCCTTATGGCTATCTAAAACTGTTAAAGGTCCCATATTATGCAAAATTCACTTTTTAATGGTTTTGGAACAGTCATACTGGTCCCCCCGCATGTGT
>JBAFTC010000025.1:1020512-1030791 GCA_037177435.1 Melanotaenia nigrans | reverse complement strand
GTGAACCACAAGCCAAGGGTTTTTAACAATACAAAGTGTAGAATACAAACTATAAGGGTTATGTGTATAAATTTTCCATTACAGGCCATAACATTAAAGCTCAACATGTTTTACTGAGTCAGGTTGTTTAGCTCGTAGCTGCTAGTTAGCAGCAGAGTCCAGGGGCCTCATTTCTAAAGCTGGCATAGGAACAAAAACCAGCGTGCGCCAAATGTAGTCAACTTTTGAGATTTATAAAAACTAACACTGTCACTACAGAGCAGATGGGCCTGGACTGCAGACAAACCTCTGCTCTTCGTGTGTTTGGACGTTTTATCTTTAAGGTGGAAAAACGTCACAACCAAGTGTGAATGGCCAAACAAGAGTCTGTGAGCCTGGAACTCCTCACCAGCGGGTTCAGAACTGGGGATGTGGGGGAGCTGGACATCTTTTTAATTTAGTGTTTCTGTTGCAGTGGCGAGCTGGGTGGGCTCTCCTGCTGGGCTCTGCAGCTGGGTGGTGCGTCGTCATACCTGTCCTGCATTTGTAATCAGGAGTTAGGTTTATCTGGCTGGAGGCTGCAATCAATGCGGTTTTCTGCTGGGATATTTAACCTTGACTCTCATCTCTGGCAGAACCCTGAGGGGACCAGTGAGCTTCTCCACCCGCTGACCCTCCTCTCCTCAATAAATCCTTATTTAGTGTTGCCACCCTAGTTTATCTTGGGTCTCCTCCTGTCTTTCCATGTTATAACTAGTTATATGCCAGTACTAATTCTGTCTGTATAATACCGATACTTGGTGTTTAGGTATCTGCTGATACCAAATACTGATCCAATGCCTGTGTTATTTTAGGAAGAGGTCTAAAAATGTTCAGTTCTGGTACCAACATCGATAACTTTACTTCGATACCAGCTGCTTTTTGTATACCAATTTTCTGAAATCATTTGTAAGAAAAAGAAAATGGCACTGCAGACAAGTGACCAGCCAGCGTCTAGAGCTCACTGCTGCATACTAAGGACATTCAAATCTTAGAGGCTTCACATCTACAGTAACGGCAACAACTTTATCCTTTTTACTGAATTCATGAAGAATATCCGCTGTCTGCTCAGCTGTTACAGGCCCTGTCTGTTGATGTGCAGCCTGCCCTGCTGTGCAGGATTTCTTCCTTCATGGCACCTCTCTCCCATAGCGGACTGAACCAGTCCAGTACTGGTCCTGTGCTACACTGGTCCAGCCATCCGCAGTCACAGCCTCACCCTTGACGTCTTTACTTCTCTACAGCATACACCATGCCGGTATGAGTGTATCTGACAGCATGTCTGCTGGGGGACTGATATCTGGGGTTTAGGGCTTGTATCATCTGATTGACACTGGAACACAAAACATAGTCTGGTTCTAATACTATTGCTTACTGTAAAAGTCAAAAACCATTATCTAAGCTGAGAGGTAACCTAGACTAACCTGCTTAAAAATTCCCTTCAAGGCTTCCTTACCTCCACCGTGGAACTTTCACTGTGGAAAAAGGCAGCAAACCTTTAACAACAAAGTCTGTGACTGCCCTGTGGCATCATCTTGATTTTCTTTTTGACATTTTTCCTTTTTCTGCCAGTGTGAAGGGTTCACGCTGGCTGGCCTTCTCCTCACATCAGGGTGGACATGATCAGAGGCTGCTGTGAGGAGAAGAGAAACAAAACAGTGAACGTTCGACGAACTCTTTAACCAGCCGACCCAGTAGGTAACAAATTTAAACAAGTTGATATCAGTTATTCATTTGTTAGCTTTTGGTTCAAGCCACACTACAACATCTCTAGTTAACGTTATTTGGTTCATGTTTTAATTTGCCGGGTTGCAGTAACATTAACTTAAGTAAACAGACATGATGTTGGCTGCATTTTGCTAGACGTAAACTTACCTGTTGAAATCCCAGACACGGTGTTGTAGGATGAAACCATACGTTCGGGTGAAACGGGGTCTGGTGCTGCAGGTTCTGAAGGCGGCTGCTCGGGCTGCAGCGTCCCCAGCTGGACTCTGAGAGGACGATGGATGTGGTCTTCCTGCAGGCGAACACGGAGCAACTTTCTGCTTCTCTGTGGATGTTCAGATGCATCATCAAATTCATGGTGGCCTTAGCAATGATTTTCCTTTAGATTTTTTTTACAATTGACCTTGGAGGCACTTTTTAACCACTTCGATGTGTGGAAGTAATGTTAATGCATACGGTAATCAGTCATATTTACTCATATAATAATTATACATGTAATCATTGTAATTATTGTCTTTTAAATACTTTTACTCTCTTGGTAATTTTTCTACAACAGATGACACACATACTGTAGTTTGCAACACAGATACACGTGAACCCTGTTTGTGGGCATAAACACGTAAATAATTTTCCTGCACACCTCCCGGCCAATCACCTGCAGCACCATCAGATCTTGATCCTGTGATTAACTTTAAGGCACCAAAAGACGAGTCATGTTTTAATACTGGGTAGTATCGAAGTATTTCAGTTGGTACCATAAAAGAACCGAAGTTTGGGACCCAGCCAAAGGCATTAGCTGTTTGCTAGTGGGATTTTCTAATGAGTAATAACACTGATTTGCTAACATAACACTAATGCTAAATGTTAGCACAACAGTGACTCCCGTCACTTCTCGGCTTCTTTGTCTACCAACTCAAAACAGTCATTAGAGTGGAGGATTGCGTAACTTCCTGTGTCTGTGTGGTGGGTTGGGCAGAAAAAAGAAGAATTGATGGTGTTTAGATAGAAATACTGGCCAATCCTCTGACTTTTGGAAGCATCATATTTCTGATGCCAATTTTGATATCAGGCCAGCTGTAGTTATGACAAAGAAACCTTGTGGATGAGAGGAGAAACATTTTGAAGTCCAGTTGCTTTTTAGGGTTACCACGACCTGACTGAGAATCTACACCAGCAGTGTCAAAAACTGGTGCGAAATCTACATGGTTTACTGTGGGAGGCTGGCCTGCTGGTAGGTTTTTGTGATTTGCGCAGAACTAGCAGCCAAATGACATTTGGTCTGTAACTTCTGGCTTTGGGAATTTGATGGTGGTGGGGAAACTGTGAAAAGCTGAAGTTGCAGGTTAGATTCAGGGGGCCAGGAGATCATCTCGTCTTGTATGTGGTTGGTTCAGGTTTGTTTTTAAGCTGAAACTGAATTCATGCTGTACATACTGAAGATGCAGAGAAAAGCTACAGTTAGTAGTACATATTTAATGAGTGTCAATGGTAAATCTGAGTAAAACCCCTGCTGGAGCTGCTCCCTGGCACAGATGATAAGCAGTGAGTTAAAGGGAGGATTTTTCTCCTACCGATGTTCCCTCAGTCACAGAAACCAGAAATGTGCCGTCTGTTTAAGCAATAATAACCCTGAACATATCTTTGGGTTTATTAACAGGGCTCAGTCTGGATGGAGCTTATTTGAGGCAGAGCCCTCGACTGATCAGTGGACCTCAGCAACCACAGCATGAGGGGACTTTTAAGGGATAGAAGAGCTAGCAGAACAGAAGTCTAGAGCCTGACATCACACTGACATTATGTCCAACTTTCCTCTAAACCTGCAAATAATCCACATGCTAGAGGAGGTGGAAAGAAATATCCAAAAATGTGCATTAGCTTGCATCAGAAAGAGCCAGAGGAGCTGTCCTGGCCTCCAAATCTCCCTAGAGTCTAATCCAGTTACCTACACAGAGGCCATGTATACTCACACTCAGTCCTGGGTCAACGTAGAACTACGAGTGAACCTGACATGCATGTTTTTGACAGTGAAAGGATGACAGAGACAACCTCCCCACAGAAAGGCCTGTAGTCTGACCCAGGAGCATCGGTGCTGTGAGGTAACAGTACTAACCGTCATACGGCCATGTAGCCCACAACCCAGAACCTTCAAGCTCAGCTGTTTAAAATGGAGAACAAAGATGAATAGTTGGTCCATGCAACATAAAGATTAGTAGATATGTAGCACTTCTTCAGAAATGTCAGCCTTTTTTTATATTTTAGTTTCTATTGAAGTCCTTGTAGGAAGCTTTATATTACTATATAATAAATCCCTTTTGTGTGAAGTACTTTCTCCCAAAAGCCAGAAAAGGCTTGGTGACTGTTGATCTGAGTGTAATCTCTACAAAGTTCGTTTATTACGTAAATATACAAGTGACAGCAGGTCTGTCGCAATGAAGAGAAGGTCTGCAGTGAGAAAGAAAAAAACATAAAGAGTGGAAAGACATGGGGACCGCGGGAAGTATTGGAGATAATTCAGAAGCTTAGGTCAGAGCAGCTAAGCTAAAGATGCATCTGGAGCATTTTGCTTAATTTGGTCTGTTTGGGGGCTCCTGTTCATCCCTACCCTGACAGGGCAACAGGCAATACCAGCAGAAACCACAGGGGGCAGTGTTGAGCTGTACAGCTGACGTATGACCCGCGAAAGGCACAAAGAAGAAGTTGTGCGGTATTTAATGACTGCAGAAACCACCTCTGTCACTGCACTGGCTCTCTTTATGTCTCTTTCTGACAATGAACATGACCTCTTCCACTGTCGCCATGGTTACGACCAAACTGATGTTGAAACTCTGAGGTGAGCTCTAATTTCTGCACTGCCAATGTAAAGAATGCATGGAAGAGAGCAGTGAGGTCTGAAACGGACGTAGCTGTTTACGTAGTATCGGGAGCAGAAATGGGCCTCTACTCGTGCTCCTCCTGGCTGTCACTGGAAATAAAAACAACTATTCTTCCTTTAGTTATCAATTAAAACCTGTGGACAACAAAAGCTAAACTCTCGAGCTAAGAATGCTAAATTACGGAGTTCATAGGCAAGAAATTTAGACAGTGTACTACTAAGATGCATGGATGCAGGTTACTGCATGCAAATTTAATTTTCCTTCAGGCTCTATGCTTGATTTATTTTGATGTTGTTTTATGATGTAAAGTTAGTTGTAAAGTCATAATGCAGGCTTCATGGTGTAATTTAGTCTTCTCTATTGTATTGTACTAAGGAACATTCAGAAATTTCATTTGAGGAATTTATTGTGATGATAAGAAAGCATGTTATGATATCACTGATGTGTAATTATCGTAAGTATACAACACAGGGGTGATGAAAGCTGGTTGGAAGCCCATCTGTGGAATTTAGCGTCTGAGTGTTAAATGTATGGTTATAAACATAATCTCATTCATCGCTGCACTGAAAGTCATTCATAAGGATTAATGAGAAAGTTGTTAATAGCTAGCAAACAGTGTCTCCTCCGTGTTTCCAAGTCCAGCTTTCAACAAGCCTTAAAAATGACAGCTTAAACAGAGGTTCGTCTTTATTTAACAGTAATTCATCAGTAACTAGAAGAAAACCATGTTTGAAGGCTCGTTTATGTTCCAACATCCAACCAATCAGTGCCTTGTTCTGCTGCTATCACCAGCTCCTTTCCCCAGGGTTCCACTCCGTCACAAACAGACTAGTTTAAGTATCATTAAAGCCTTGTTATGCAGATAAGCACCAACGGTGGGAAAGATTTCTGCAGGCTGTTTCTTCTGCTGTGCCTCAGTGACAGTAAAGAGTCTTGCCTGAAGATGTTGCGCTATCATTTCATCTGACCTACTCTGCAGTATTCAGCATGATTACATTTACCCTACGTACAGAGATTTGCTGTTCCTCTAAATATGATCGATTATAATTTCCCCGTGATCTTAAGGTTTGAAGTAACCTTGCTTCCAGAGCTGCTGTGGCTCTCCGAGGGGCTAATCAGGTGTGTCAACTCTGACAGCACAGTGTGTGCTGCTGCCCTTTATTAGTCATAACTTGAAATAGAGCAGCACAGGTGTCGCGTTGGTGGTGACCTTCACCTTGACCAGAAGCACATCCATGTTATTAACGCCTTCAGTGGAAGGGACAGCACGGGGCAGGTCTGCAGCCTGCAGCTGATCAGAGGTGATATATCAGCTCCAGCAAATTGCCACACTTTACTGAGAATATGATGGTGTTTTGTTTTTGGTATTGAAGTTGAAACTGCTGCTTTTCAGTATTAATGTTAACTATACCAACGTTAGGTGCGGTGCAGAGGAAGTGGGACCATGAGCTGTAAATAACAGAAGGATAAGAATATAGATGGGGTAGTAAACAGTTGTTAGGCTTCCTCTATAGACAGCCGTCATTTCCATGGCTGAAACCATATATATAGCTGTGATGACAAATTCTATGAAGTCTAGAAATTGCCAGCAGACACTAGCCAGAGGCCTGAAATGTGGATCTTAAACTGTATCAAAGAGTGAGCAGGACTCCTGGAAAATCTCTTGCAGAGCCAGAGAAAATTAACCTGCGAGAGTCCAGTCCCCATTACTGCATCGCTGACAGAGGGTCACCATCTGGCAGAGATCTATGGCACAATTACCTGAGGCGCTACAGTGACAGTGTGCAACATAAAGGACCTTAAATGGAATCTGAGCAGCAGCTGAATTGTGTGAAGAGAAGCAGCTTTGGAAATACATATGCACTCCATCCTCTATGAAAGCATCAATTTTGTTTTTAACTTCCATCATCAAAGCAGTTGCTGGCCTCGTGGCTCCATTGTTGCTGTTTGAAATTAGATTATTTGTTATACATTTTCTGTTTACATCTCAGCAACTTCAGCTCTGACTGCAACACAATGTTTGCTTTTAACTTTTCACAAGACAAGCACTTTGTGAAGAAAACATAGGGTCAAACACCACTGCCGGTAAAATTACACCTAGATTTGTTGTTGCTTTCTTTGGTAACTTCTTTAATCATGTAAATGATTGAATGTAATCTCATCAGCTGGGATCAGTTTCAGCCTTGCTGGCTTTCTATGCTGAAAAAGAGTGTTAAGAACTAAACAAAATGCAAAAAAGCACAGCACAAACATCTAAGTAAAGAAGAAAAAGTACTAAAACTAAAGAATAAACAGAGAAGAGTAACTAAGAAATAATAAAACAAATAAAGATTCAATCGAGTGAAACTAAAGGATATGAACCCTTTAACCCTGTTCCTGTACATCTCAGCAACACGAGGTCTAGTTTAATACTTTCTGGTTCATAATGCAGGAAATTCTTCTGAGATCTGTTATGTGTTGCAGGTGAATGAAAAAAGGTTTCAGGCTCATCTAAAGACAAAAGACTTAACATTTTCAGGATTAATATAAAGCAGAACTAAATACAAAACCATGCCCAGAAATACAAGAGAATGTAGTTTATGTTATAGAATAGAATAGAAATACTTTATTAATCTCTTTGGAGAGTCCTCAGGGAATTAACAATTTTAATTGAATTGAATTTTAAATGAAAAGATCAGTTAGACATACAGTATATGTGCACTGTGGCAAGTTACAGATAACAAAGAAAAAACCAGGAGAAAGATGACGGGTATGAACATTAATCACAAATTAAATGCACTAAATGCAGGAGCATGTGCAATGTGTCTCCTCCGGCCTGGTCACAAAGATCCGGAGCGACCCCATCCAGCCAGACCCTCTGTTCACCACCGTCCCCTCTAACAGGCTGAGTTATAAAAGCCAACGGACCAGCAGACTCAAGCACAGCTCATTCCCCATGGCTGTGAAGAGACGTAACACATGCCCGCCATCACCTTTATTACTGCGCAGTGATTTGAATTTTATTTATTTATGTACATGTGGCTGTTTCTATGTATTTAAACCCTGATATACAATGACTATACAGCTATCTATTTTATGTGTGGCTGCAGAGCAGAATGAATTCAAGGATGAGGCATCACACAGCTGCCAGTTATCTAATTAATTCATTCATTTTGAACAATGCAAACATGAGAAAAGTTTTAACAATGGTTTGCATTTTGTGACTGAAATGAAGTGAAAGTCGAGGCTGAAATGTTCTCAAAAGGTTTAGAAGACAAAGTTTTCTCCAAAGTAACTCTCTCCGAGGAAACACGACAGTTCTTTATGCTTCAGTGATAAGCCAGATTTGCCAAGTATGTCAGGCTAGAAATTTGTGGTCTGAAACCTTATCCTCTGCAATCTGTGTCAGTCAAATCCATTTGACAAGTGGCATTTCAGACAGAAAGCTTTTTTTCTTTTTCTTTGCTTCGCACAATCACAAAACTGCTTTGTCTGGAAGAAAATGGATTCTGATGCGAAAGGTATAAAAACAATATGGTTGCACTGATTGACAAAGCGTTATCTGCAATCTAAAACAATGTTTTTGCAGCTACAGCATGACCAGATGTGTCAGTGGAAAATGTTTTGAGACACGTCGCTGAATAGAAACATCATAAAAACCCAGACCTAATATGAGTAAAGCTCCATTTACTAACCAATTACTTTAAATTCCAACATGGAGGCTGGTAAATAAAGGTTTGTGTGTTGTGTACAGCGCAAACAGACAGCTGCAGGAAGTATTCATGCCATTTCCCTGCTGAGAAATAAGACAGTGAAGATCTAACTGCTAGTTAAATGGGATAAATACGTTCATATAAAATGTGATATATGGATATAGTGCTTTTAGTCAGTCATACCAAATTAATAATAAATGAGAGCCGTGCATATGAAATAAGGGAGTCACTTTCTGTTATTTTATCATTTATTAACATTTATCAGTTTGTGACTAAACCAGCCGGTGTTCTGCATGGAAGGAAAGCCTGATCAGTCCCCTTTACAACCAGGTTAAACTGGTAAGGATGGTGCTTCTATCGGACAAAATACAGCTTAACATGGGGAATATCGTTGAAGAGTCTTGGTTCATGGTATAACATGGGGCAGTTCCCTACGAAGAGGTGCCAGAATAATGTTTTCCAGTGGGTTTTCACTGAGATTTAGGTTCTACCAGGCGTCAGAAAGCAGACGTATGACTAGAACCTGACTGATAGACGGACCTGTGAGAATTCTGGAGCCAGTGGTGATACATAACTCCAGGATCCAATATGAAGAGATTCTCCAGTAATAAACCAGGATCATCATAGAGAACTTTCCAAACCTGGGATCCTGGTCCGTGGTAAAATCGTCTTGGTCCGTGGTATAATCGTCTTTGTTCGTGGTATAATCATCTTGGTCTGTGGTATAATCGTCTTAGTCTGTGGTATAATTGTCTTGGTCTATGGTATAATCGACTTGGTCCGTGGTATAATCGTTTTGGTCTGTGGTATAATCGTCTTGGTCCATGGTATAATCCTCTTGGTCTGTGGTATAATCGTCTTTGTTCGTGGTATAATCATCTTGGTCCATGGTATAATCGACTTGGTCCGTGGTATAATCGTTTTGGTCTGTGGTATAATCGTCTTGGTCCGTGGTATAATCGTCTTTGTTCGTGGTATAACCATCTTGGTCCGTGGTATAATCCTATTAGTCTGTGGTATAATTGTCTTGGTCCATGGTATAATCGACTTGGTCCGTGTTATAATCGTTTTGGTCTGTGGTATAATCGTCTTGGTCGGTGGTAAAATCGTCTTGGTCTGTGGTATATTCGCCTTGGTCTGTGGTATAATCATCTTTGTTTGTGGTATAATCATCTTTGTTTGTGGTATAATCGTCTTGGTCTGTGGTATAATCATCTTTGTTTGTGGTATAATCGTCTTGGTCTGTGGTATAATCGTCTTGGTCTGTGGTATAATCATCATTTTTTGTGGTATAATCGTCTTGGTCCGTGGTATAATTGTCTTGGTCTGTGGTATAATCGTCTTGGTCCATGGTATAATTGTCTTTGTTCGTGGTATAATCGTCTAGATCTGTGATATTATCGTCTTGGTCCGTGGTATAATCGTCTTAGTCCATGATATAATTGTCTTGGTCCGTGGTATAATCGTCTCGGTCGGTGGTATAATCGTCTCGGTCGGTGGTATAATCGTCTCGGTCTGTGGTATAATCTTCTCGGCCCGTGGTATAATCGTCTCGGTCAGTGGTATAATCGTCTCGGTCCGTGGTATAATCGTCTGGGTCCGTGGTATAATTGTCTTGGTCCGTGATATAATCTTCCTTGTTCGTGGTAAAATCGTCTTTGTTCCTGGTATAACGTGGTAAACCTCAACACAGTACGTCATATATTGTACAATTTATGAATATTATAATTAGTGCTGGGCACGTTAACACGTTAATCGCGCGTTAACGCAACGCTTAATTAACGCAACACTTAATTAACGCAACGCTTAATTAACGCAACGCTTAATTAACGCAACGCTTAATTAACGCCGTTAATTTTTTTAATCGCACGTTAAAAAAAAAAAAAAAAAAATTTTTTTTTTTTTTTTTTTTTTTTTTTCTTCCCCCGGGCCTAAAGGAGGGGAAAAAAACTGGGTTTCCTAAAAAAAACC
>JBAFTC010000025.1:751940-771027 GCA_037177435.1 Melanotaenia nigrans | reverse complement strand
TTGTCATGGCAACATCGGGTGGCGGGGTCCAGGCAGCTCGGACCCGATGGATGCCGCTTGCGGCTTTAATTATAATTGAATGTGTGTTGCGATAATATTTTACATGAATTCTACAGCTTTGCACATTCTCCATGTTTAACATGCATGTGTATGAACATCCTCATATCTGTAATATCTGCACAGGGCCTCCCAGATGAAGCTTCCTCCCACCAGAGAAGGCTGGAAACAGAAATATGTAAACTCATTTTTACCAAAGGCCACAAAGAAACAGCCTTCAAAGACCCAGCCCTGTAGCCAAAAGAACAAAAAAAGGGACTGCTGTGGTGCTCTCGCTCTGATGTCACTTCTGCCTCCTTCAGTCAGTGAGCAGCGCCACAGTCTGGTCAAAGTTGCTCAAAGGGCAGCGGCTTCCTGGTTAGAAATATTTCATGCAGGTATGGTTGTAACTCTTATTTAGCCATCAGGAATAAGTGTTATAAAATATGGCAAAAAACCTGAAAATGGCACTTTAAACTCTCCTCATATTATTAACGAGTATAAATATTTCCTTTGGTCCTTCGATGGACTGGCGACCTGTCCAGGTGTTCCTGCCTCTTGCCTGCTAGTTGCTGGGACAGGTCCAGCTTCCCCGTGGCCCTCAGTTGGACTAAACTTTAAAAAAATGGATAAATGAATGAATACATTTTACCTGATGAATACCTGACGACAGAAGTTTCAGCTTGTTTATTTAATAAAATGCTTTAACAGAGAGTGATCTGCTTGTCAAGTTTGCTGCTCGTTTACAAATGTCTGACTCTGTTAATACACAGGAAGGCTTGGAAATGAGACCAAGCTCTTTCTTTGCATGTATAACTCTGGTGAAGTTTGTTTTTAAAAGTTTCCAGTCCATGTGTTCAGTGTGGTGTAGCAGAGGACACTAAAACCAGCCATCGGATCACTCAGCAGGCTGGAGCCATGCAGGTAATGTTGGTCTTTAATTAGTAGTGCTGCTTTATTTCTGGATTATTTTAAACAATAGCACATCGGCTTAATGAAGAGTATTTTGGGGAAATGTAATGATCAATAACTGAAGAATTTATGGAGAGTGGATGACTGAAAGGAAGTCATCCATGAAAGAAAATCTGGCAAATTATGCCTGAGAGGAAACGGGGATGGAATAATTTCCACAGACTGGGGCTTAATGTCTGTTTCTCTTCTCTGATGCAGCTACTTATGTAAAATACAAGCAAGACTCACCTGAAGAAAACGGCATGGATCAGAAAGAGTTGGAGGCGAAAGAAGTGTGAACAAGCTAAGTGGATTTTTTTTTCTTTTTTTAAACTCCAGTCATTTCTGTTGTCAACCCATAGCTGTGTGTCACTGTCAAATGCTTTATCTGTCAGCTGCACTCTTGCCCATGGACAGCCCTGGGCCCTGTGGGACACTTCACTGTGGCTTTTTTCCTTTCCCCCCACAGCTGCCTGTGGCAGGTGTGGAGTCATCACAACTCTATTAGCTTCTCCACGGCAATAACAACACATTAACCTGCTAAGCTGAGGGGCGCTCATTACCCTGCTGGGCCTCTGAGGAGACCGGGACTTGATGGAGCCTAGCCAGTATCTTTGTACCCCTAGGACACCCTCAGAAAGCCTGGGTCCTTGACTAAAGAGCTGCCCAAAAGGAAAGTTTATAAGGCAGCAAATAATTAATAAGGTAGAAAAAATAAAATAAAATTATAACTTGTTGACTGAAATCCTGAAATCCTGCCTGAACCTGTAGATTTTGGTCCAGCATTTCTTCCATGTATTTAAAATAAGTTTGTTAATGAGACAAAACCGTTACAAAACACAGACAGGCTCACTCACTTAGACAATGCCTGGATAGCTACTGGAGGTCCAGGGAGGGTCCAGAAGGCCCACACTGTAAAATCTAAGAAGCTGGATTCACACGTAAAAAGGACTTCTCAAAGAAAATAGTTTTCATTCAACCAGAACTATGTGTAGAAGTTAAATAAAGCTGATGAATCTGAGTTTGCCGGAGGTTCATGAGATAGATTCCACATTAATTAGAGGAGAAATATTTCTTTCCACATAAATGATGATTCCAGCGTCCTAAAATTTACTGATGACGTGTTTATGATCTGAGGTTTATGAACACAGCACGAAGTCGCTGTGGGCGTGAGATGAACTGATGTCCCCGAACGCAGCAGGAAGTCGCAGTGGACGTGGGATGAACTGATGTCCCTGAATGCAGCAGGAAGTTGCTGTGGACGTGAGTTGAACTGATGTCCCCGAACGCAGCAGGAAGTCGTAGTGGACATGGGATGAACTGATGTCCCTGAAGGCAGCAGGAAGTTGCAGTGGACGTGGGATGAACTGATTTCCCTGAATGCAGCAGGAAGTTGCTGTGGATGGTGGATGAACTGATGTCCCTGAATGCAGCAGGGTGCTGCTGTGGATGTGGGATGAACTGATGTCACCCACATGCATAATTAATTTTTTCCATCCATCCATCCAACCATCTTCTACCGCTTATCCAGGGTCAGGTTGCTGGGGTAGCTGCCTCAGCAGGGAAACCCAGACTCCCCGGCCACATTTACCAGCTCATCCAGATGCCCGAGCCACCTCATCTGGCTCCTCTCGCTGTGGAGGAGCAGCCCCTCCCAGATCAACGAGCCTTCTCACCCTATCTCTAAGCGAGAGCCGGGCCACCCTGCAGAGAAAACTCATTTCTGATGGAGCACTGCTTTCCTCTCCTGAGCTGCCGGATAGTGGACCAGAATCTCCTCAAAGCCCTCTGGAAGTCAACGGCTTCTCCAAATTCCTCCTATGCCCGAGTTTTTGCCTTAGCGACCGCCGAAGCTCCATTCCACATAGCCTGCCAATACCCAACAGCTGCCTCTGGAGTCCCACAGGCCAAAAAAACCCGATAGGACTCCTTCTTCAGCTTGACGGCATCCCTTACTGCTGGTGTCCACCAACGAGTTTGGGGGTTACCGCCACGACAGGCACCGACGGCCTTGCGGCCACAGCTGTGGCTGGCTGCCTCAACAATAGAGGCACGGAACACAGCCCACTTATAGCTTCTGCAGCCGAGAAACAGATCGCCAGGGTCCCCGCCTCTGGCAGCTGCCCAGCTCACACTGCACCCATAACTGCATATAATCAAATTGTTTGATTTGTCATATGTTCTTTATTTTGTAGGCTCAAATGAGATTATTAAGCCAGGGGGAAATATCTGATTCATGGTTCCTGGTTTTATTTGCTCAAAGATTGAAGAGTAGGCAAATAGACCATTAAACAATGCCTCTAAGTCACTAATTGTTTCCTGAATAAGAGTAATCAAAGGAATTATTCATACCTGGGTCATTGAAGGGCACCAGGATGTACTCGGAGGGTTCTTCCTGTGTTCCTTTGTAGCTGTCAATGATTTGGTATGAAACCGACCTGGCCTCTTCAATTTCCTCTGACATACTGCCAGTGGTGTCGATGACAAAGCACAGTGCAGACGAGCGTCCAATCCCCATCAGTCTGTGAGAGACAAGAAGCTTGTTTTTAGTTTTTTTCTCCCACAAAGATCAGCTTTCAGGATTCTTTCTGACACTCATGCTCAACACTGTAATGTATATTTTTCATATCTTGCTGTTGTACCTCAGAAAGTCCTCGTCTCCTGCAGCAAAGCGGATGTCCTCCAGCAGCTCGAGGGTGGCGTCTGTGGCTGCTTTCACAGCAGCATCATGGAGCTGCATGTTGTCCGGGCGACGCTCATCTTTACTGATACCTCCTCGTGGAACTGTTGTGCTAGTGAGATCAGCTGGTCCTCCATGGCTACACTTACCTGGCACAGGACAGCAGGAAGGAGACAAACTGGTTCAGACGAGAATGACTGAAATACTTGTGTTACTTCTGTGGTGGTATCTGTCTTTATGTTAATATACTTTGACTGTCAAATCATATAGTCAATCAATGAAGATTTACACATTTTACTTTCCACTGTGAGGACAGTCAAGACAATCTGCTTAGTGTGCTGATAATTAACACTAATAAAAAACATTTGTGTTATTTAAATAGTATTTTTCAGAAACCTTTAGGCTTCCCATCTGGTAAGACTCCAATGTAGCCTGATGTGAGTTTCTTCTCCCTCAGGATGTTGGGGAGGATCTGATTAGAGCATGTTCCACTCGCACAGTCAATGCAGGTGGCAGTGTTCACATCTGCAGATGAAAGACAAATGTGATACAGAAGTGAACTCATTTTACAAAGACTTGCGCTAGCACTAATATATGAACGTTTCTTTTTTTGGATGGAAGAATTAAACATACACACCTGCCAGGTTATCCAGAGGAAGATATGGGCGTATGAGGTTCTTATATTTCTCTGTGTGACCCAGTTCCACCCAGTTACTGTGGCTGTAGAAGTCCTGATTGTGCATTAAAGCAGACAATATGCAAGATAATTAAAAAAATATATTATCAAACATGATCAAATTTTATAATGAATTCTGAATATCTGTTGTGTCTGAATAGCACATTCCCTGCTTCTCCTCCACTTTTTTTTGCCAATATGTCTTTCATTTTCTTTTAGCACCATTTTTTTCCTTCATTCCACTTTCTTTAATTTATAAACCTTCTCCTGTTCCACAGAATACATTTGATGGTCAAACTCCCTTGACCCCAATGGGCTCGACACACGAGGGGCGACGTCGCTCCTTCTCCATTCATTTCCTATGGAACCTGCGTATTGAGGCGAAAATCGCTGCCCTCCTCCAGCCAAGCGACAGGCGACATTCGTGCATGTGAAATGTTGTGCTCCTTCATGTAGACGTACACATGGGGCTTGCAACGTGACACAAGAAAATAGAAAAATTCTGTCGCTGTCGCCTGGCACTACAACCAATCAGCAAGGTGCTTCATGGACTGACCAATGAGAGCAGGTTAGACAGTGCCGTCTGCAAACACTTTGACCATCGAAGAATAGATCATTTTAGCTCAATGAAAGGCAGTCGCGTGGCGCCGGAGTGAAATAGTCTGAACGTAGTTTCTGGATTTATCTGGATCAGCCTAGAGGTCCATGAAATGATGATATTCACAATGCTGTTTCCTATTTTGTAAACTCTGGATGAACCCAGGGTTGTCTTTCTTTTATACAGTAACCAGCAGGATTTCTATCAATGTGTGCAAAATTTTTCAGCTCTCTATCTGTCATACTTTGTCACTTCAGGGACTGGTTTGAAAATGTCAAAATCCCCCCCAATATCATAACC
This sequence comes from Melanotaenia nigrans, assembly GCA_037177435.1. Classification (NCBI taxonomy): domain Eukaryota; kingdom Metazoa; phylum Chordata; class Actinopteri; order Atheriniformes; family Melanotaeniidae; genus Melanotaenia; species Melanotaenia nigrans. The sequence goes on along the minus strand of JBAFTC010000025.1, from coordinate 765,786 downwards.
AATCAAATTTCTTGGAGAAAAGCAATCTTAGAGCGCAATGCACGGCACGCTGTCATTGGTCACCTCACGTGTGTTTGGTTTCACGAAGGTTGTGATGAGTTTTGCCTGTCGCTGTCATTGGGCACCTCTTGTGTGTCGAGCCCATTAAATGCAACGGTGAATCACACTCTCTGGGGCACCACCCCAGTGTAGGCACAATTAACATTAGGCATGTACATGCAAAGAACAGTTTTCCTTCCTGCAAGCTGTGGTCACGAGCAACCCTCTCATTAACTAACAAGAATGCATTGCCACACCTGGTCAAAGCCTCTCCCCTTCAGCAACTCTGGAGTATCAAAAAAGGCCAGCCCATCTCCACGTGTTTGGTTCCAGAGCCCAAGCATAACAGGGAGGTGAACCCAGCTATGCTGCTCTACTTCACTCACCAGCTCAGGCTTTTTCTCTGCCTGTGCGGTGACATTCAGTGTTTCAAAAGACATTTGCTTTGTTATCGGAAATCACCATCCCCAGGACACCTTCATCTATGCCCCAGTTCACATTAGAAAATTATCCCTGCAAGAGGTGAACCCACTTGGAGGGAGGAAGCTGTTGTTATAGGCTGGGCTCAACTCTGGGACACCTGGGCTATGCTAGCCATGGTGCTGCATACATTATTCTGGCAGTCCATCTATGCTTACTCAGATCCCTACCTTGAGACCACCTTGAGATCCTACCCATACCCTGATAGGATCATGGATGTAATCAAACTCCTCCACCACATTAAGATTACAATTCACTGTTTACAACAATTCAATAAGACAAGTTAAATGAACATTTATCAAAGGTATATTATTAAAATTTGGTTTCAGGCTTAAATCCCATCACTTCTAGCTCATCTGTTTTCTCAACTTGATATGAAAGTGATTAGAGGAATTCAAAGTTGGAGCCTAAAGGTGGATTCTGGGGTGGTTGAAAAAAAGTGAAACTGTTATGGTTCCTGGGTTTTGGTGTTTCTTGGTTTGTATTAGATTTTGATTATGGTTTAGATTTCTGGGCTTTTGTCATGTTTAGTTCTCTTATGTTCATGCTTTAGGTTTTCAGTTTTGTCATGTTTAATTCAGTTTTTCCTGTTTTCCCTCATGTGCTCCGTTTTCTGTTCCTGGCTCGTTACTTCACCTGGTTTGATTTCTCATTCACTTCAGCTAATTACTCCCTCTGTCTACAAACCCTTATGGTTTTCCGTTTGCTGTGTCAGATCCTTGTGGTACATTCCCCTGTATAGCGTGCTCCCTGCTCCTGAGTTTGTGTCAAATAAACTCATTTACCTGCACTGACCTGCCTCTGCCTCTCCTGCCTGCGTTTGGGTCCTCACCTCCGCCAACACACACAGAAACATATATAATGTTGTGTTGCAGTGACAACAAGTGTGAGGCAGTGTGCAAGACAAAAAGCTGGAGCCTATTATAGCAACTAGTAGGTGAAAGGCAGGGCATGCCCTAGACAGGTTACCAGTCTAATGAAGGGCCAACACAGAGAGAATTGTGAATACAAGCAGTCGAAATGAGTTTCCTCTTTAGGGTGTCTGGGCTCTCAGAAATAGGGTGAAAAGGTCAGTCATCTGGGAGGGGCTTGGACTAGAACTACTGCCCCTCCTCATCTAGAGGAGCCAGATGAGGTGGCTTGGGAATGTGGTCAGGATGCCTCCTGGAGGCATCTCTGCAGAGGTTTTCTGGTCATGTCCCACTGGAAGGAGGCCCTGGAGAAGACCCAGAAGATGCACAAATATGCCTTTACAGGCATATTCAATCTAAGCCAAATCATATTGAATAAAACAAAGTTTTTGTTTTGAAACTTGTTTACTTTAAAGTCCTGCTTTTGCTCTGTAAAACACTGGATTGTAACTGTCATTTAAAGGTGCAATATAAATAAAGTTGATTTATTCCAGACATCTCACCTGTAGTGTGTGCAGGATTCTACCCAGTGTTTCCCTGGCAGCCTTAAAGTTCTCCTTACGAATATTAGCCTTGATGGTGGTCATGCCCTCCGTGATGAGGCGGCGTCCTTCTAAGAAGGCTTCAGAGTTGAAGTGATGTGGAGCACTGAAAAGATTTTTTATGGGTAAGAGCAAATAAGATTTGTTTTTTTGCCATACACTTTTTTTATTTTTAAAAAAATGTTCTCGTTTTAATTGGACTCTTCTTTACCTGTTAATAAAGTCACGGTCTATCAGTCCATTCTGGTTGTAGATCTCTTGGAGAGCAGAGTGGAATCTGGCACTGGATATCTCTCCTGATCCTTTGGAACCTAAACAGGCCTGCACAAGCTCCTCTGGAGATGTTCCCTAGAATTCATATGTAAGAGGTCTAGAGATGATTAATAAGAACTACACAGTTTTATTAGATTTTAATTTTACGTTTATGCTTTCCGCCTCTTACTGTCCATGATCAGGCTAAGCTGCATTATGATGAAATGCAGATGTTTGTATTTCACTATCTGTATGTTATACAGGTGTAGTGGTTTGTACAAATCCTTTATCTTCCATCTTACCGTAGGGTTGAAATCACGATCATCATCATCAGCCATGTCCTGACATGTCTCAGTAACTTTTTGCAGTATGGCTGTTTTTGTGATGCTGACATGACTGGACGATCCTTCCTTGATGGACATAAAGGCCACGCTGGGGGTCAATAAAGCAAAGGCCAGCAGGACCACTCCCAGTAATGAAGTCATGGTGACCCTGTCAAGATCATGATAATGACAACGTCTTTAGTTTTCAGAAGACAAGACAAGGCAACTTCTCCATGTCGGGTTTTGACTCTGGGAACTGATAGGAAACACGATCCAGATGACCTGAGGATTCTGGCAGGTTCATACTGGGTCTAGAGGTCACTGGTGTATTTTGGTTCTAAACCATTCAGAGCTTTATAAGCCAGCAGCAGAACTTTAAAGTCCATTCTCTGGGCTCTCTGAATGGTTTTATTAGCTCGATTTGTTGCCATCACGTCTCCTCATGTTGCTTCTGGAAGATACTATATATTGCAAAAGTACTCAAACATTAGTAGCATTTGACCTTCTACCACAATCAGCTTTATTGTCGCAGTACAAAGAAACTGTGTGTGGCTGCTACCCAAGGAAGAAAAATAGGCATAGAATCAGGGTCAATATAAATACAATACAAAAAACAGAAATATGAAATTACAATTGATTAATGAATAAAACTGGAGTAAAATATATACATGTGTATGAATTTAATGAGCTCATTCTTAATTTGTAGGGTTTAAAATGGTCTTGTCCCACCATTTGCAGCTTAAATAAATCTGGGAAATTACATACAAGTAAAGTGTGTTTCATGGAACTTTTTACTATCTCTGCAGAAGCACATTTATGAGGTCAGGCACTGATGTTGGTTATGAGAAGGGTGGACTAACAGTCTCTGCTCTAATTCACCCCAAAGGTGTTCAGTCAGGTTGCAGTCAGAACTCAGCAGGCCAGTCAAGTTCTTCCACTACAAACTTGCTCATCCATGGACATTGCTCACTGGTACGCATGTTGGAACAGGAAGGAGCCACTTTAAACTGTTCCCACAAAGTTGGGACCGTGCCATTTTTCAAAATATCTTGGTATATATATATATATATATATATATATTTAGAGTTCCTTGAGTCCAATGTGTCCAATCCATTCATACACTGGAGATCTTAACACTGGAGGCATAGAGGGTGATGTGTCTTATCCCACGACACAAAGACAGATTTACTGGCAGTTGACTATGAAATAGTTATTAACAAAGAAATTTCATGAATAAGCTTATCAAATAGGTGGCATACTTTTACGGTAGCATGCCTGAATCACTGACCTCCTGACAGAGACCAGTTCTTTCACAAAGCTTGTGGAGGCGGTCTACATGCTTAGGTGTGTGATTTTATACATGCAGCCATGAAAGTGACTGAAATTCTCAAATTCAATTATTTGTAAGGGTGTCCCAAAACCTTTAGCAGCATAGTGTTTTTAAGAGGACATACTGGATTCAATTATTAATTTGATTGATCGAACCTTTTCCTTTAAAAGCCTTTAAAAAAAACCTTTGAAACAAATTTTTAAAAAAGGAAAACAAAAGGAATATACAAAATTATCATCAATCATTTTTAGCACCCAGTAATTTGACTACAAGAGTGAACGGTAAATAATAATCTCCCCAAAAAAGTGATTCACAATAAAACACAAATAAATTAAAAGCCATTTAGACATTTGTGTCCTTTTCTGATTTTCGTTCAAATACATTTTTGAGGTAGCCGATGGAGCGTTTTAATAGGTCAGTAACTTTAACTTGAGCATTGACAGTGTCCTTTATGGTAAATTAAAGCAGCAAAACATCCCAACATTAAAACTCTGTCCTTCCGACTTGTTTTGATGGAGCACTGACGTTTCATCATGCACATTCCTGGAATCATAACTGCCCTGCAGCGTCCCAAGGCTGAGAAACTGCACGTCGCAACTTTTCATGACCTAGTAGTTTCACATTACAGCTGAGCTGTACCGGGATATTTTGGATACGCACCATGGCTGATTCAGCAAAGAAACATAAGGGGACATTACTGGTGAAGATAAAACAAAAGTCAAGATCACATAGATTTTTACTGGAAAGAGCTCAGAAAAGAGATAGGATTCAAGATTTGATGCAGGATTGGTCTTTGATAGGGAGCACCATAGAGATGAAGATAGCCAAAACTCAGCAGTATCGTGTATTAGAATTTCACACAGGCATCATAAGGTTTCACATGGAAAACCATTAAATTAGGTTTTAAATCCAAACAGGTCCTGTCTGGATTATAGCTAAATACACATTTCAGGGTAAGTAAATACTAAAACTATAAAGAGATTTTTTTCTGTATTACAGGGATTTTCATACTTATTTTCATAAAGATGTGATAAAGACTTTAAATCGGAAAGAAAAAAATCTACAAGTTCAACAGTGATTGAGCAATAGAAGTGATGAAGAAAGGTCGAGTTTGTCCAGGAAGAACGAAATTAAATTATTTTCTCTGAATTAGACCTCATCACAAAGCTGGTTTGATTGTAGCATTGGTGGTTTCAAACACCCTTGTTTTGGTTTTACTGTACATACTGAGCAGGCCTTGTGATTGCAACACATTCAACCTGTTTTTATCAAAGAGCTCTAAGTTGTTTACACCAGCAGATGGTAAAATATGTTGTTCTTTGAACTAAAAAGAGTCTCTAAAACTAAACTCCATAGAGAAACTATATCTTCAGTCTGCAGCATATTGTAGCAGTTTATCATCACATATATATTATATATACAGCATGATGGTTTTTAGTTTCAGAGGAGCGTGTTCACACTTGTTTAGCCTTGTTATGATACTCTGTCACACAGGACAGACGTGGACATAGTTCAGTTATCCTATTTCAGTGTCTGTTAAGTTACTGCCTGACTTTTATTTTCTTGTGTCAGTTTTCAGTGAATTTGTACGTTGATTTGCTTATTTACTCTCAGTGTCCTCAGAAAAAAATGATTTTGGGTGGAGCAAAGACACAATGGAGGTGTGTCTGTGTACGGTTGGGTGGGTGTCTTCAGGATCTGTTAGAAGTGATAGAACTGGAGGGATGAGTGTGTCGGAGAGAAAAAGCACACTGCCAAAACCCATGAACCCGGAACCGTGTTTTTACTTTCTTTCTGACGTCTGTGAGCATAAAGTGTCTGGTAAGTGTTCTTCAAACTCCTAAAATGAACTCAGTTTACTGTAAAATGACATTTATCTGTACAACTAGACAAAGCAGCAGGTGTTACTTTGGCATAATCATTATATTTTTTATGATTTAGATCTACTCCTTGCCTTAGTTTAAAAGTTCTTTTGGTATTTTTTATCATACAATACTAAAGTAGCTGCATTTTAAATTGTCAGTTGTTGTTCTTATAGGTAAGAGTTTAAATCATGTTGTTTAAATATAATGAGATGTCATCCAGATATTTTTGTCAAAAGACGCATGTAGCTACATCATAGCTGTGCTTGTCTTATTCATGTAGAAAAAAATTATTTTGATGCTGAGAAATACAGATGTAAACTTAATATTTTTGTCAGGACATATTCACCTGTAATAAACCTCATTATTACCTTGGATTTGTTTTAGAAATCAGTGTTGACTTTGTTTTATGGTCACCATAGAGACTGTATTTATGATGCTGTTGGATTGTTTGGCTGTGAGGTATCTTAGAGATCTTCTCCCACTCACTGACAAGCACGCAATAAATTATTAAACTAAACTGTAAAAAGCTAAATTAGAGAGAAATGCAAATATAAACAAGTGGCTTGGGCAGCATAATGAGAAGCAGCACACTCTTTGTTCATGAAAGGAAGAAACTTAGAGAGGAAGTGTTCCCCAAGCCATTAGATGTGTCTATCAACAGAATTTCCAGCTGACTCAGCAGTTTGCTGCAGTTTCTAAGTAACATCAGTGTTGCTTTCCACTGCATGAACCTCTCACACTGCTGGTATTCAAGCTCTCAGTCTATAAACTTAAAAGGAAAAAGCAGACGTGTCTTGAAACAGTCAACACTGTCTTACGCAGGAGATTTCATCTGATCTGTCTGTCTTCATGTGCAGACACGGTGCAGAACTGACATCATCTACAGTAGGTATTGCAAGAGGATGTGACTATGTGACCATGACGTAAAAATCGGAAAACATTTAAGAAGAAAAATTAAGAATAGATAACATATATTAACACGTCAGATTATATTCAACTAGAAGCACTCGGAGCACCCCCGATTGTTCTCTGTCACCAGGATATCAACATAATCTGGGTCAAATGATGTCGCAGTATAACATCTACCATGATGTCATCATACTGAATTGTGTTTACTTATTTAGTTATTTTTGCCACTGATTCTGGGCATTGAGTTAGAATCTGTAATGATCCCTATCTCCCAACAGAGAATCCTTAAAAATAAATTCATGCATCCAGACGGTGATTAAGATCCCCCCAAAATCTAATCGGTTGTTCCTTATTCCATTTTTCACATTTCCGGATAATAACACACGCACACACACGCACACACGCACACACACGCACACACACACACACAGACAAACAAGTGTACAGAAGCAGAAGAATGAATGAAGAAGAAGCTTTACCTGTGCTCTGACAAATGAATGAGGAAGACTCAGATGGGGGGAAATCAGCTTTTCTTATTAAATAATTCTTCTTATTACATCTTACAATAGGGTGAAGTTAGGGGTAGACGTCTTTGAGAAGATGCTAAGGCATCTTTTTGTTCTTTAACTTATCCTGTCCAGCATCAGAGAAAGCAGAATTATGGTCTGGCTGCTGTGTTTGGCCAAACTAATTTGCGTTGCCAAGGGGAGCTTTATGGGTATAAGACTGCTCCTGATAATCAGATTTTTTATTAGTTTATTTATTTATTTTTTTATCTTATTTATTTATTTATTTTGAATTATGGAATTTATGTAATCTTGCTGGACCTGACTGCAGGGGCCAGGAAAAAAAGGAGAATGATGAAGAAAAGTAAAAAGCAAAGTAGAAAAAAGAAAAAGGAGACAAAGATACAGCATGTAAAAGGCAACCACCCATCAATCCAACCTAACACAGACACCCAACTGTTACACAACACAAGAGAATTTCCTGTAGCTTTTACAGGTATACAAAGCTGACATTATTAAGTATTCATCTTTAGTTGCAACCGATAAAGATTTAACTGGAAAAAATGGCCTCTGTAAACACCATCTTTTTTATTTATTTATTTATTTTTTGTGTTGTCCTTGTGTCAAAAGACCTGCTGTGGCAGTTCTAGGAGGTTTTGTATTGCACAACTGGCTTCACGTTCAATAGCTGCTTACTATGTCCATCTTTTGTTTACATCCTACACTCTCTCTATACTTGCAGTCATGCTGAGCAACAATTTTCCAACCATGAAATCACTCATCATCACTTTTCATACTTTCACTATAAGCCAGATATTCAAACTCCATGTAAATAAATAACCAACAAATAGCCTTAACTTAGATAAAGCTGCAGCAGATAAGTCAACTAAATGCAAAGCCTCTAGTTTTTTTCCACACCGGACTAAACAATAAAAAAAAGTTTGAAAAGATCATGGACACAATGGTTACCAGGTTAATTCATAGTACAGTTAGTTACACACCCTGTATTTGTTCAATTTGGCTAATTTCCTTCATGACATGTATTTACAGCCATCACTCTCTCCCTCATCCATTCAGTTTTTATTTGACTTTCTCAGTTCTAAATCTAAACCTTATTTTCAGGTTTTCCAATCTGAGAGACCTTCATTATTTTAGCATTTTTTCAACTGCTTTTATGTAGTTAATACAGGGTGTATTTTTTTTCCATCAAAATAAGAATGATAGAAGTATGCATGTTTATCTGCCTAACTTAATTACAATATTTAAGCGTCTTTGAGATTCCCTTCTGTTCCCTTCTGTCCAAGTAAAATAAGGTGTATTTCTCTAAGAGCTGGTATGCAGCAAGACTGCAGGAACAAGCTGTGACAAGCTTGTATAAATGACACCAGTGTTTTCTTATGTTTTATTTTCTTGCTTGTTTTTCTCCCTTAAACATCAAGTAGCAACATATCAACTCCTGACTTTTAAAAAAAAGTGTTTTTGGTTTGCTTTGTGACACACATTGCAGACAAACCCCATGGTATTTAAATGTAATTTCCTGAAAATGAACACCAGCATATGTAACCCAAGAACAGCTGTTTCAGCTGTGAGTCAAACAGTCCTGCTTTCATTGAGGATTCACTATCTGCTGTCATGTCAGCAAGTCTAAAATATAAATTACATTTTATAATATTTTCAGAGTTTCACTGGCAAAAAGGCAGCAAAGTGTGACAAGTCTGCACAAATCATTCACTGATCCATTCACTGCATATGAAGAATGTCTGATTATCTTTAAGCAATCTTCATAGAAGGGTGCACCCAGACTTCACAAAGCCATAGCTGTAGCCACATTTGGATGATCTACGGTACTCATTTATCTGGAAACCCTGTGAAATACTCACAAAATCTAATTTATTTATCAATAAATTAATAGCATCAATGAACATGTTTTATACTAATTATTTATGGTACAAAAATTAATATATAAAAGCACATCAACATATTTTGTGAAATCCTCATGAAAGGTCTTTTCCATTACATCGAACAAGAGACGACGTTCTATGTGCAGTATGGAGGGGTTAGATGTTGGAGCATGGCATCAAAATATTCTTTTCCTAGATTATTATAAGCTGGGTTAAGTCAACCAACTTGTTGGAAACACATCCCAGACATAATAGTAATGATTAAATCATTTAATCTTCTTTGTTGACAATTCTGATAATAAAACTAAATCAGATACGCGAGATAATCACAAACATAATGACTACTGTAGTTATTCTAGACCACACAAGCCTCCTTTTTAAATTGTGCCAGATAAAACAAAAATCTAAAATCCTCATTTCATCTTAACCCTATAATGTCGTATGTATCACTTTTGATATCACTTAACATCACTTTATGGTTAAAAGCTTGGCTCAAAACTCTGTTGTTAACAACGTAATGCTTGTCTTCTGCCCCCTGGTGGAAATAATAATAATACACTAAAGCACTACAACAATTTTGACATATCACATAGTAATAAATGGTGAATATACATTTTTTTTGTTAATAATAGACTTTTCTCCCTTTGTTTCCTTTTTTTTTTGATTAAGATATAAAATTCCATCCCCATAATAAGTAAACACTGATGTTTGCAAAGCAATTTTTTTTAACTGTCATTGCAACTTTATCAAGTATAAAATAAACCACCACAGATCAATGGCAGCTTTTCCACTTCTCAGTTCTGCCATGGTGAATGGAGGTGATAGCACCTCGGCTCCCAGTGTATATAGAAAACCAGATAAACTTAAGCCTGGCACAGATCCCAGAAATCACACAACTGCCTCACTACACAAAATCAGTGAGCACTAGTGTGTAGATACTGAATGAATGCAAAACTTTAAGCAAGCTGATGAAATAGGTAGAACATGGACAACCACTTGTTTAGGATTAAAGACACAAAGCTGACTTCAAGTCTTAAAAATAGAACAGAATATACAAGACAATAAAACACAGAGAGCGAGAGCTGCTTACATTAAATCCTAGCACGGCTTCCTTCAGGGCTTTCTGTCAGAAATGCTTTTCCTAGAAAGATTTTAGGGAAAGATTGCAGTTCAGAATTCCTGCATCTTAAAGCGTGGAATGGGGACACCTTCCTCGTTCACAATAGTGGTATTCAGTAAGAAGGAGGAGCCCCAGGAAGGAGGGACATAGAATGACTGCAGGCATCAATCTAGACAAAAAGTACACATACAAATGTACACAAAAGTAAAGTAAAAAAAATAATTGGTTCCGTCAGAAGGCCAAGCAGGCCTGGTGTGCACTTGTACCTGCTTCCTGTGACATTAACTAAGATTTAAAGTAGGTATTAATATGTTTGTTCTCCTTTCAGATATCTGATATCGAACATGTACTCAAACTCAACCACTTCAGAGGGCCAGTTCTGCCCCCAGCTTCAGATGATGAGGGACCACGGAGTCAATAACAACACAAAGGTTAATCTGGCCGTGGTTTGCGTTCATGGTCTGGTCTCCTGCCTGGGGATTTTGGAAAACGCCCTGATCATCTGGGTGGTGGGCTTCCGCCTCAGAAATCGTACTGTGGCCTCTGTATGGGTGCTTAATCTGGCCATGTCTGACTTTCTGGCCACCTTGACTCTCCCACTCTTCACCATCTACCTTCATTCTTCCCATAGCTGGGAACTTGGCAACCCACTTTGCAAAGCTAAGTCATCCATCTTCTTCCTAAATATGTTTGTGTCAGCCTTCCTGATGGCAGCTATTTCCCTGGACCGCTTACTGCTGGTGGTCAAGCCCGTGTGGAGCCAGAATCATCGGTCAGTGGCAGGAGCATGGAAGGTGTGCGCACTGGGCTGGCTGTGGGCAGCATTCAATACAGCTCCTTATTCCCTGTTTCGCTCAGTGGTAGAGAAGAGGGATGGGAGGAAGTTGTGTTATCATAATTTTGCCTTGTTTTTATCCGCTGCAACACTGGAGAGAGATTGCAATGTGATGCAAAGAGCAACAGCCATCTCCAAGCTGCTGCTTGCTTTCCTGTTCCCTCTTGTGGTAATTGCAGGGAGCTACATCCAAATTGGCCTCAGCCTGAGGAAGAGGGACATGAGGAGAAGGCAAAGTGCCAGTAAACTAACAAAAACACTCATTGTGTCAAACAGTCGAGTGAAAAATACACCAACAAGCACAAAAACTCATCATTTCCTGCTCAAACCTTTTACTTGTGGTCCATCTATTAGGTCAGAAGTAAGTACCTTTTCACCCACCACCTCTAGTCCACATCAAAACCTGCTTTCCCGGAGTTTCACCAAGATGGTTTCATGTGTGATTGCAGCATTTGCACTGTGCTGGGCTCCTTATCACATCTTCTGCACAATTGAGCTCTCAGATAAGGAAGATACTCTCAAAGTGGTGGAGACTTGGCTCCCGCTAGCTGCTACAGTTACATTCTTAAGTCCATTACTGAACCCCATCCTGTATGCCTTCAGCTGTCCACACTTCTGCGTGAGAATACAACAAAGCCTGGGGGCATTATTCGATGGACTGGTGGAGGAGGGAGAGGGAATACTGATGGTCTCGGGGAAGAGTCTAAGAGCTCACATGAGGCGGAAGAGCAGTCGGGATGGAAGCCTTGCAACACCAGGTTCACCAGAAGGGTTGTGTCAGTCACCTGACATTTAACTACACCCCCCACCCCACTCAAAAGACCGCAAACACAGTCACACAGTTTGTGCAAGAATCAACAAACAATGTGGAGCATAGCTGAGACATCATTGGGGTTTTGTTGGGAGTGGGGGGATGGGGGGGCTGACTGTTTATATATAACTATCATGCATGTCTGAAACACATTTGTGTATTTTGTAGTCAAAAATAGACAGAACAGGGATATTTCTGTGGACTAGTTTGCCTTGTTGATAACCATGTCTCTAAATTCCAGCTTTCCTTCTTGGCCCTGTTACTTGGTCTAATCCCTCAGTCTTGTAGCGGTAAAGTGTCTGTCCTGTCGAGGAGGAAGTCATCTACTGAAAGTTAGACCACTACGGCTTGACCCTAAAAGCTAAAAGGAACCTTAACTGTGTAAAATGAAAGTATTAAATTCTGCTGCTGCATCTTGCAACTTGGACTATTTCACGTTACGATATACCATGAGTCTGTACTAATATATTTACATGTTTTGTATTCAGATACTGTTAAAAAAAAAAGAAGAAGTTTTATGAAAAAACAAAAACCTAAAACATTTCATGTCAGCTTATTCTGAATTTATTGCTTATCTTATTCTAAATAAAATAATTTTAAGATTTTAAATTGAAAATGGAATGATACATTGATAATCCATTATATATGTTTAATTTTTCTTTATTGTTCTTCTTATTTTTATTTTTTTATTTATTTATTTATTAGTCTTTTTTTTTGCCAACGATTCTGGCCATTTTCTGTTGAGTTAGAAGATCACAAAATGATCCCTATCTCCCAATAGTAAAGAATCCTTAAAAAATTCCTGGTGATGATCCAGATCACTCTGAAAATCTAAAAATTTGTTCCTTATTCCATTTCTGACATTCCCTGAAAATTTTAATCCGTCCATAACTTTTTGAGTTATATTGCTACCAGACAGTCAGACAGACAATCTAACACTGCCGAATACATGCCCTCAGCCTCAGCAACGGTAATAAATATAAAACATTTATCATGGTCACCTTACTTGAAGTCTAGTGGTATAAAATCCTGCTTTTCTCTCCCACAATTAGCTATAAACAGTTGTTGTGGGGCCGTAGACTAAAAGTAAAGGGTCATGGGTGAAGGGATAAGAAAAGAAATAAAGTTTCCTTGTAAAACACTGAAGTCGGATTTGTTAAGGATTAAAGAAAATCTATTGTTTTTATCGTTTAATCTATGGTTGTTATGATTATTTTTATGTTATGACCAATATGTAATTATTGTTATTGTCGTTATTGCCCAGCATTTCTCTTATTGCTACTGTTTGCACACAGAGCAATCACTGTCACTGTTTTGTTTGTTTCTTCTCTTGTTTTTTTCTATTTGATATAATAGTGTAAAAAAACTATTAAAATATATTAAAAAAGAAAAGACAAGCATGTGCCTGCTGTTAATTGTTTTTTTCTGTAATGAAATGATTTTGGGTTTTTGCTGATTTTACCCACTAGAGAGCAGCGTGGTACCAATTACGTAAACTGACATGAAAAGATAACAGAGGATTAAATTCCTCTGGTCCTGTAATCCAGGGCACCTCCAGTCTGAGTTCCTGAACGGTTGAACACCTTACTTAACTGATTGGATTTTATTATATCTGATATCCATTTTGATTGACTGTGTCATTACTAACATTCCTATGTGTGATTCAGTCACACTCAGACACACTAACACACAGGCCGGGGAGTAACGTAATCTGCGGCAGTGTGGGATTATCACAAAGAAAGTTGTCATTTTGAAATAATATAGACTAAAGATCCAGATTATAGAGAAAACCCCAGGATTAAGTCTGGGGTCAGACTGATAAAGTTCCCCTTCCACCGTCCACTTCCTTCCTTCTCTTTCTTCCTCCCAGTCTGCCATGTGTGCGTGTTGGTGTGCACATGAACACTTTGCTAAAGTTGAAACCACTCACAGAAAAAACAAAAGAAATGCATGTGTGTGTGTGTGTGTGTGTGTGTGTGTGTGTGTGTGTGTGTGTGTGTGTGTGTGTGTGTGTGTGTGTGT
>JBAFTC010000025.1:674449-692374 GCA_037177435.1 Melanotaenia nigrans | reverse complement strand
AGCACACTAACACGCTACACGCAGCAAGTAGCAAGCATGCAGCACACCACACGCAGCACGCTACATGCAGCACACTAACACGCTACACGCAGCAAGTAGCAAGCATGCAGCACACCACACGCAGCACGCTACATGCAGCACACTACACGCAGCACAATAGCACACGACATACAGCAAATAACAAGCGGCACAATGCACGCTGTTTCCAGCATGCAGCACTCAATATGCTACATGCAGCAGCTACACGCAGCACACTACATGCTACACGCAGCAAATAGGAAGCACCACACTGCAGGCTGCTTGCAGCAGGCTACTCGCAGGAAGTAGCAAGCAGCACACCGCACTTTCCTTGCAACAGGCAGCTCGCTGCATGTAACACGCTACAGGCAGCTCGCTGCATGTAACACGCTACAGGCAGCTTGCTGCATGTAACACGCTACAGGCAGCTCGCTGCTGGAATTGTTTCAATTGTCCTTTCCAGCTGAGATAAATGTGTTTGGTTTGGTGCTACGGGCACGTTTCCACTCTGCAAGGCTTCAGTGTCAGATCAGGAAGTAGAAATAACAGGTATGAAACTGATCAAAGGTTACTGAGGGGAAGCCATGCTGTTCATATCAGCTCTGATTAATAAGGGGCCGTACCTGTGGCCTCTTCCTTGGTGGTTATCTCCAGTCTGGGGCCGAAGGTGCCGTACCCTGCTTCTGTGAAAGCTCTGATCTGGAACACATAGGCTGTGCTGGGCTTTAGGTTGTTGACTGTTGCTGAGGTGGATTTGGACCTCACTGTGGAGTAGATCCGGTCCTTCTGGTCCTGTAAACAATTTCCACAGTATGAAGTTCCTCATATCACATTTTTAAAACAGTAACATCTAACTGTGGTGACATAAAACAGCTCATAACTGAGTCTGAAATGTTTTCATTAAAGTCTTTGTCTTTACAACTACAGATATTAATCACAGAGTGTAATTACCTACAATTTGTGACCATTTGAGATGAAAACACTTCTATCTAGGAGTAATTTACATATTATATATCAGATGAGGCTTTCTTCAGAGATAGACAATTATCTTGGTAGATTTAGTATAATGCATATTTCCAAAACATTAATCCCATCAGAGACCTGTCACGTTAGCCGCCAACTGCTCCGAGTTGTTCTTCAAAAGCAATTAAAACTTTCTTCTTTTCTAATTCCACCTGCTTATAGTTTGTGTCTAGTTTCAAACATTAATTGCAGTTAAGCTACCTTAAATGAAACTTCTGGCAGGACTGTTTGAGGCATTGTTCTCATGCACTCAGCATTATTTGAAGAAAATTGGATCAGAAGGGAAAACTGTTTGAATGTTTTACTTCTTAATGTTCATTCACAGTAAATCAAAGCCTGTAAAAACAATGAAGATGTGAAATAGCATTGAGTGGAATAAATATCTATCCCTTAATGTTTATTTAGTCTGACCTTCAACTAATTTAACGTTTTTCCTCTGTGAGCCTCGTCTGCCACACAGGAAACAAACACATCTGAACATATCAGGATTGTATTAGGATCCTTTGGCTGCATGCTTTGTGTACCTAGCTGTTGATCTCCAAACAAAGTTTAGCTGAAGCCTAAGTGGAATGCCAGGCTCTGTTAGACGTGTTGTCATTGTTTCCAATTTCCCACTTTTACAGTTGGTCAGAGCACAGTGGTGACATGGGAGACCGACTGGTCGGTGTGTATCACAGCTCTGCTCGCCCGCCTGTCATTCGCTGGGTTGAACTCATCCCATTTAACCTGGCTGTAACAAGCTGATGTGGTCAGACTTGAAAAGAAAAGTGGTGGTATAATCTGTGTGGAAAGGGACAGGAGATTTCTAACCGTGGCAGTGCGAGCAGCCCGGCATTGTGTGTGTGCTAACATGTGCGTGTGGGAGGCTGAGAAGGACTTCAGCCTGATTAAAATCTTATGAGCATCTCATTCATTATTGCAATTATGAGACAACGAAGGTACTTGCAGAATCATGAGGATTCCACTCACACCAGCATGCAGATAGAATACAAAATGAAGAGATTAGAAAAGTGGATGTGGGGCTGAAATACGGAAGAGAAGGAGCTCAGA
The DNA here is from genome assembly GCA_037177435.1 of Melanotaenia nigrans. Lineage (NCBI taxonomy): Eukaryota > Metazoa > Chordata > Actinopteri > Atheriniformes > Melanotaeniidae > Melanotaenia > Melanotaenia nigrans. The sequence continues at coordinate 690,283 of JBAFTC010000025.1, read as the reverse complement.
AAAACACTCACTTTTTCATAGTATTTGATTTCATATTCTGTGATGACGCCGTTGGGTTGGTGGGGCTCCTGCCAGGACAGCTGGATGCTGCGCTGCTGCACCTTCTCCTTGATGACTTCGCTGACCTGGGACGGAGCTGTTTAGAGAGGAACATGTTAATAAGAGGAGGGAAACCTCTCTCAACACACACATGCATGCAGCAGCCTCAAATCAGCCGCTCAGACCCTCCCAGCGACCCCCGTCAGCTGATGAATATTCACGGGGGCGACTCTAAATGTTTACAGCTCATGATGGAAATCCAGCTCCAGAGCAAACAGTGGTTAGTGCTACCCCAGCCGCTGCAAAAGAGCAACATGTAAATTATGAATGACAATTCATTTCAATTTATTCCAGCGTTTGGAGCGGAACAGGCAGGCTCTTCCTCCACCTGATTACAGAGCTACTCAGACAGCTTCTCAGAGGGAAAGGGGTGTACCTGTAACCTTCCAACACCCATCTTATGCACACCAATTATCTCCGCTCTGTGCATGACTCATTTTAAGTGTCTGGCTGTCTGGATTAAGAGCTACGGCATTCAGATTTGCTGAACAGTGCACACAAGCATCCTTCTATTTCTCTTTTTACTTGACAAAAGGTAAATGAACCAAACAAGCGTGTGTAGATGGAGCTGAAGCTTCCGTTTTAGCCACAAACACTGTCCTGTGCTGTCGCTGCTGCTATAACTACTGCAGCACTGCTGTTTGCTCTGCTCCTGTAGGACCAACTGCTTCTGCTTTGTACATAACAGGTTGCTCCAACCCGTTCCCTGTGCCAGCAAACTCAGATCATGCATTTTCTGCTCCAAGTTTTTTTCTGTCCTTTGACTACAGAGCAGTGCATCTTTTCTCTACTTCTATTTGTAACTTAGAACTCCCAAAAGAACAGAGACGCTGTTTAAAATGTAAACAAAAACACAATACAATGATTTATAAAGCTCATCAAGCCACATTTTGTTCCCAGAAGAACATTAACAACATTTCAGATTTTACCATTTCATGGAAGATATGAGATCATTTTGAGTCTGATAACTGAGGATGATCTTTAGGTCATTACATTCTGTTTTTAATAACACTGGAATTGGGGTTAAAATTATTTTAATAGAGTTTTTTTATTCCTGTAATGTTTTACAAAATAAAAACAAGCTCAAGAGCCCTTAAGAGATTTTCCTCTTTAAGTTTTACAGCTGTGCTTTCTGCCTCTGGGACGGCTTCCATTACCCTCACATGCATCATCATCATCATCGTCATCATCGTGGTTATAATCACCGTCATCTTACTGCACTTTTCTTAAACACCCCAGTGAGAAAAAAGAAGACAAGCCCCACCCTGACACACACACACACACACACACCTACCCACCCCCCCACACACACACCCCACACACTGCTCTTGGGGTAAACCATATTATGTAAGATGTCTTGGGGAGTTTGGAAACCCGTCCTGCAGAAGAGATGCACTCTAACGTGAAGCCTCCAATCAGAAGCTGTGCTGTCATTTGTTTCCTGGACCTTTGACAGATCAGCTGATCGCCTCCTTTTCTGCAGTTTTCAGTGAAACATCTTACAACATTGTCCAGTGCAAGCTTGGAGTTGATAGAGCCATCTTACATCTGCCCATATAGAACAACTTTCAGCAGGAAAATAGCTTTACATGGACAAGCAGAAGCTGCTGAAGTGCCATGCTCAGTGACCCGGTGGGAGGGGACCTCTGGAGCCTTAATTCAGCCTGACCCCAGATTGTTTTAAGATGACCTGCCACTAATGACGCCAGCTGGATTAAAAGCTCATTAGGCCTCATTGGCATTCCTGACAGTAATGGCTACGAGAGCAGACACCCAAGACCTTGTAAAAACTTGCTGTTGTGACATGTCCCTTCATAATCCACCCAAAACACAAGAACAATGTGTCCTTTCTTAGCACAGGCGGCCAGTCAAAGGGACGACTGAGTTTTCTCCCCAGAGTCACAACATGCAGTTAGTGCAGCTTAGCTTCATCCAGTCTGACTGCTTTCTCTGCACCACCCAGAAAACCTCTGAAATATGGACTTTACAGCATCTTAATTCTGCTTTAGCTGCCGATTCGGCCTCCTGCCCTCATAACCATCTTAAATCAGACTTTTCATTTCATTACTTTTCTTTACTACATGCACATGGATAGAAAGCACTTTAAAATATTTTAGTATTTACAGTGTAGAAGAGCGAAAAGAGACAATGATTTAGCAGTGGCTTGATGACACAATCCAAACCTTTGCTCTGTCTTCATTATTAATCTGGTAAATTCAGGACTTAGTCTTTGGGCTCTCTGTGACTCCCTGGTGAATCACTCAAACTCTTGAACCCAGCATTCGATGTGTCAGCCTCAGCCAAACATTAGAAACTCGATTATGTTTCATACCTTCAGCCTTGGGATCAGATTCCCCTGTATGTGACAAGCTCTAAAACACTGTTTTCTGTACTTCAGATGACGCAACTCCACAGTATCCTGAGTTCAAGAAAGGCCAGAACTCACATTGCTGGTCTCTGACGTCCTCCCTTCTCAGACATGTCCTTGTGCAACTTGTGGGTGTTTCTGGTCAGACCAGCCACACACTAAGAATTTGTCATCCCTGTGCTTTTTCAGGTTCTTTCTGAGGGTAAGTTGTACTCTTTATTTCTAAAGTGGTTTTCATGCAGCAGCAGTGATACTGACAGAGCTGCTGAGGCAGTGCACGGCATGATGAAAGCTTTCCCTCCCCTCAGAGTTGACCCCCTTAAGCCCTTGGCTGTAGTAGCAGTGACTCAGCCAAGTCCCTCCTCTTCGTTCAGCCCTCCACCGATGACAGAGCGATCTCCACTGTGTTTCCACAGGGATCATAAGATCACTGAACAGTATTAGCAGACATGCTGCTCCACGGGGCTAAAAGGTGATCATTCCAGGCAGGTGATTTTCAAAATGGAAAACAAGCCATTCTCCATTTTTCAGGGCTGGAAATGAAAGCCACAGTTGATCCTTAAATCTATAAAAAAAGAAGCAAAGAAAATGCTCCTTGGGCTCTCTGTGACTCCCCTGTGAATCACTCAGACGGCACAGTGTGACAGCCATTAATGACCGACTTGATATGAGACAAACCCGAACAAGCCGGCCTCTCTCAGACTTTTAGCCAACCTGTGGGGCTTAGTCCCGCGGAAAAATGTATAATTGTTATGTTAGCCTTAAAGAGAGAGTTTGGGAAGGCATTTGTGCAATCATTTTGCCATATTAGAAAATGCTTTGGTGACCCCGAACACCTTCTCCTGTAAGGCTAAGTGATCCAGAAGCCGCTCGCCCAGACGTGTTCTGCATCTGAATACCGTGTGAACGTTCACAACGTTGCATTTTTAATATTCTCTTCTTTCCCTGATTTCAGCTCTGAGGCAGAAAGCAGAACGGAGGCAGTTCATTACATAAGCGTCTTTCTCTGCCTCCGTTCTCGCCTCATGAACCCAACACTGATATAAACTCATACACTAATTACGGCTGTTTTCAAGATGTGCTGGTGTAGCTTAACACCTACAGCACATCTGTGTTTAAGTGCACTGGCTTGGTGGTGTTTAATGGTCTTTAAAGGCTTTAGTTTATTTATTTATCTGACATATATTTAATTTGAACAGAATGTCCTCCAGAGAGCATAATCCCAACTAAATCCTTTGTGCTAAAAACTGGTACATGAATAAATGTATTTTCGAAGACAGAACTAATAATTGTATTTTTATGTGCCCGATAATAGATTAGACATGTGAGGGAACAGGCTTTTCATCATGTGGAGGTTACTTTTCAGGCTGCATCAGACAAACATCAGAATGCATCGACTGTCCAGGTCTGTTCAGCGTCATCACGACAGAGCTGTCTGTTCTGTTCGGAGGAGCTGTGGTATTAAACATCATCAGCAGCGCGTGTGAAACCAAACGCCCGGTGACAGCCTGATCCCCGGCTGCAATGACGTTAACCAAGTATGACATAATAAAGATTACTTCTACTTTCTCTTGTGGCTTCCATAACAGAGCAAAACGTGGCTGCTGAAATTAAGCCCACCTTCACTAGTCTGTACTGAGAAGAATCATGAACTCAGTCGTCTTCTTAATTGTACCAAGAATGTAAAACTAGAAGCTAAGATGGCTTTTTAGTTCTTACACACCTACATGTGGAAGCCTTCCTTCCCTCCACATGGACCCGCTGTTGTGCAAAGTGTTGCTTGATTTGGATAAATGAAGATGAAGAAACAAGATGAAGACGATGCTGGATTAACCATGGTTAGCAGGTGCCTAATTCATCAAAGATCAGTAGTGTTGCTTCAAACTTAAAGTCAGGCTTTCTGCTTAAGTTTTTCTTGTGGTTAAATTAAAAACATGTGAGCTGACAAGATTACCAGAATGAGTGGAAAGAAAACAGGATCCAGGATTGAAAGCCAGTTAACTGTTTCAGCATGAAGCTGCTCGAAGCTGTCCTGTCCTCTGCTGGTGGGAGGACTGTCCTCTCATTTGAATTTTAAAACACAATCACTTTGCCAAATTTCAAGCAACAGCAGCTGCTTTTTCCAACCAGACTCCCCACTTATGTTTGTACACGAGTGTGGGCGTTCACCTGTCTGTTGTATGAACTCTGTGGAGAGAAGCTGTGCTACTGGATGCCATCCACCAACTCCAACCCACCTGTCTGGCTGTGGAGCTGGCCAGACTGAAACCACCTTCATCTACCCAGTGGGCAATAAACGCTTGACATAGTACATTCCTTGAAGTCTACAGAGCATGCTCAGTCAGTCACATAACAAAGGAGGGAGGATGATGGATGGAGGTAAAGAGAATCATCTGGATCCTGTGGCTGGGTTTCTGTTCACTAGTGAAGCTAAACTAGAGTTAGTCGTTTTTTTATTCACATTTACTTCGGATAAAAAAGAACAGAGGAAATCCAGCTAATGAGCCAAGAAAGGTTTGATGAACTCAAACCTTCCCTTTGTTTTTAAAGCATCCTTGTACCAGCATTTATGCTGACTGGTCTGAAGCATCACTAAAGTTGCAGAAAGTTCACCCATCAATGGCTAACTTTGTGGTTTCTGGAGCATTTTTTAAGGCCAGTGATTCCTATTCACCATGAACGCTTCAGGGAGAGGAGCATGAAATACCCTTGAACCAAGCCTGTTTGAAAATAGAGTTTTAAGAGCCAGACAAAGGACAGAGTACTCGCTGCATAACAATGCCAACCGAGGCGGGGACACCTTTAGTGACCATGCAGGGAGGTCAAAGGCTACTCCGTTTGAAAGCAATTAGCTAGGCCTGATCTGAAGGAGACCTGGGCTGGGTCTTTCATGTTCTATAGGGCTGACAGCTCTAGAGGTGATGGGATGATTATTAATACATATGTGATGCATTCACTGCTGACAGCTGAACAGAGCCATCATATTCTCCCCCCTCATTATTTCCCAGTTCAAGGACTCAACACATGAGTTCTGTAGATCAGCAGAGGCACCAAATACAAGTCTTTTTTGCCTCAGAGTGGGTTTTTTATTGAAATGATGAGGTGTGACAGAGATGTGTCTATGAAGCGATGTCCAGATGAAACTGGCCAGAAAGTGAGCACCTTGCATGGCAGTGAATATTTCTCCACTTAATAGAATCCCTCCATGAATTCTCCCTACACTCAAGCAAGTAAATGGTTTTTGGTGTTTGAGTCACTGAGTGCATCACCCACACCTAACAGCTTAAGTATAGCCTTGCACACTGCAGCGAAGCTAGGAATCAGAATCACAGTGGAAGGTCAGTGGGGGAAATTGCATTCATGCTACACTGACATGCACATGAGGCACACTGTGCTTGATTGCCCCTCCAACGCCTCCTGACAAGGAGTTCATTTTAACCCTCGGTGGTATTCCAATCCACTCACTCCCTCGTAAAATCAAAATGCCATTCAGGAAGGTAACAGATGCAGAAATCACTGGTCAGCTGTGTTACATAATTGTTAAACCAGCAGGGACGCTGCTTATTGAAGAAGCTTCCCTGTGTCAGTGCTCAAATTAGGGAGCATGGCTGGCAGTCTATCATCAGCAGCTCTTAGCACACGCTCTGATTTCTTCAAGTCAGCCAGGACTAGGTGTGAAATAGCCATATTTATTTTCCCTCATGTCGAGCAAGAATAGAGTCATTTTGGCTCTATTGTACCGTGGGATAAATTTACATAATCATATACCTGCAAGGGTGAGATGACGGCCTTGTTCCCACCAGGTGCTAAAATACATCACACATGGACGGATGTGCACACACTGATGAGAGATGAGGCTGACAGAGCCTAAAAAACAGCGTGAAGACGACAGAGATGTTTCTGAAAGTGATCTTTTTAAATCTTCAAGCTGACTTTTGCTATTTGTAATCACAGAATCACAGATTGAGCCCAGGTGAAACTGGGTATTTTTAGCTTATAATTTAACCTCTTCCTCACACGCGCTCACTTACAAGGGCCTGAGTGACATCCGTGCAGCACAAACGCTTTGTGCGCATGCTAGCTAGCACGGATCCTTACACGTAGCATACCAAAATGAGGGGAGGGAAATTTAGACTCCATCAAGTGTGGCATCCAGCAGGGTTCACTTTATGCTAGGTTCACTTTTTTCCTTCTATTTTTGCACAGTTCCTCATCAGACATTACTGTACTAATTCCTAGATGGCTGGATGGTAAATGGACTTGCTTTTCTTCGGCTTGGCTAATCAAGCACTTCACTCATACCCAACAGACACATTTTGAGGGTTTAGTGTCTCGTCCAAAGCTGCTCTCCTCTGGTTTTCATTGAAAGTGGTGGTGGTTTTGTATTCCAGGTGAATTTGCCCTGACACAGTAACACATATCTTGATTCGGACACTTCTGAAATAATCTTCTGTGTCTCAACTTTCTGTAGAGACCAAGAATATACATACAGCCCTGGCTGCTGTGAATATAACTTCTTTTATTTTGGGTGCATCATTTCTGCCATGTGACAGGAGGCAGAGGAACTGGACCTCATGATGAAGAGGTTACCTCAATACAATCTTTGACCAAGAGCATGTCTTAAATTAATGTACTTTTCTTCTTTTCTGCTTCCCTAATAAAGCATCAAATGTAAGCAGTGAAACGTATGTGAGTATATATTTGCCAGGTATGGATCAGATCCTCCCCTGTCAGGCAGAAACCAGCTCATGTTGTACAAGGTCGTAATAATTAGCTGCAAATGCAGAAAAAGTCTGTGTGACTGGGAGAACAATGACATGGAACATAAACGAAATCTAAAAGCAGACATAAAACAGTGAAAATCTTTAACAAACGCTGGTTGTTTGTAATGCACGGCCCAGACAGCCAAATAAGAACATTGGATGATGTATTTTGGGAATTTTAATTATCATGAAGGCAAACAGCATGTTTGTGCTGGATGTAACGCAGCTCAACGACACGGTCAAGCACAGGAGGGAAAAACTCGGCTGCTTTGTAAATAAAAACTGCTTTTGTTTGCTGTGTGTTTTCCATCTGAAGCCAATTAATCAGAGTAAGTCCCCAGGAAGTGCCGGGCTGCATGATGTACAGCCTGATATCTTCCTTGTTAATTGCTGAATTTCCTGAGATCTGCAGAAATCATCACACAGACAGCCTGATGAAATCATGAAAGCACCCCATGCTGTCCAGGTCCTTTTGCTGGGGAGTTGTGTTATAATGATGCTATCTAACTCCAGCTCAGCACATGGTCTGTCAGAGAGAATCCACTGTGCAACAAACAGGCGCAGGCCAGATGAGAAATGAAAGCACTGTTTCTTGTTAGAACGTACACGCTCTGCTTTGCCTCTCCGCTGCCTCGCTGACCTTTCTGCTGCAGGCTGCAAGGCATGCCTTTTCAAATACATGACCAGCCTGAGCAGAGACATGCGTTTGCATACACAGTGGCTTTATCATTTATCTTAATAAAACAAAGACCGCAGAGTAAAAAGACACAGAGCCGATTAGAGCGAGTGCCGAACGCGGTGACTCTGGATATTTACAGGAGCTGCTAGGCAGCCAAACGGCCTTCCACCTCTTTGCTTCCCTTAAATGTCAAAGCACAGCCTGAGGGCCCCGTGCTCCAATCTGAAACCCTGATTGGACATCTGAGCTCTGCAGGGATTGATAAGTGAGATAATTTCACAAAATGCACAGTGCTGCAGACTGATGGCACGCACCAGGTCAGAATCCTGAGGCATTGCTATTATTTTGAGGTTACAACCCTTATAGTCACACTTATCTGTGGCTTCACGTGGAGGCGGTTGCTCCTAACACTGCTCTCATTCCCTTATCATCTGCACATAAATCTAATGTCTGGCTCCCCGCATTCCAACATTTTAAATTAAACCCACCGCTGGTGTTTGTGTAGAATGTGGGGACATGTGATTTCTGAGTCTGGCATCATAAACATCCATTTATTATAGAAATACGTCTGTCATCAGGAAGATGATCGTATTAATCAGAGCTCATATGCTCTTTAATCACAGTCTTGGACAGACTCCATCCCAGAGAAATCACATCCAGGGCCCCTCCAGCCGCCTCTGTAATTTTGCACGGAGCTGTAGTCCAACACACTGCTGACTGCCAGCAGATCTAGGCCATGCCTGCAGTTCTCCAAGACACCATACAGTTAAATCACACCAGAGTCCAATACGAGTCAGAGAAGGACTGAAAATGACCCTGCTAATGCTGCTGTGGACAGCTGTGGAAGTTTCAGGCTACAATCCCCTGGTGCTGCTGAAGACCTTGCATGTGTCGTTTGCAAGTTCAGAAATCCACCAGACCGAGTTACAGAAAACTGTTTGGACTTTTTATTTTGCATGAGGAGAGAAAAACAATCTGCTGCACAGCAGGTGGAACAAAAGCTGCAAAGACTGCAAATTCACCTTCTTTTCAGGAGGATCCTCATCTTTAAAAAGCAAACAAAACTAGCTGGAGAGACAACACCAACAAGAAGAGAACCAGGTAGCTGTTAGCCTCTTCACCTCCACCGGTTCTCAGCATGAGCTCATACTGTGCCGTCCGGCTTTGTTCAGCCTCTATAAACAATGATTGGAAGTCCAAGATTTCTCAAAGGTACCAAAAGTCTGTGTGTGATGGTAAAGGCTCAAAAGGAGAGTTCTTTTGTCTTTGTAGACTAAGGTAAAGTATAACAATGAGGCCTCGGAGTGAATTGGTGATATGCGCTCCTGATCCTCCCTCCAACTGACTTTTTTTTGGTCTTTAATATTTTGCATCGCTTATTAAGCCACTAAACTCTGGCCTATGAGTCACTGAAGTAGTAACAGATGACTTAGTAAACAGATTGGTCAGCTAATTTTATTAATGAGATCAGATAAGACGAGATGAGATGAGATGAGATGGCATGAGATGAGATGAGAGACACAGCTCTGCCTGATTCCGCTTGAGGAAACAGAAACTTTAGGGCATGAAAAGCTGAAAACTGCAGAAGTCATTTGACGGCATCTCCAGGAGTCTGAGTGGTGCGTGGGCCGAGTAAATGCACCTGGTGATAAGTTAAACGGGAGAGAGCCCGGCCGGCCGACTCTGCAGCAGCCCTGTAATCACGGAGACGGCCCGACGCTGGCAGCTGTGCGGGTGATGAGTAACCCCCCCGAGCCGACACTTCAGACAGGCCTCCAGCCAGACGGTGTGCAGGAGAAAAACATGAAGCTTGTACAACAGCCTGCTTAGCTGCTGACTGTAGTTTCAGGGACTGTTTTTTGTGTGTCTGTCATCAGCGGTGAGCTCTTCCATCACTCAGCTGTCTGCTACCAGCTCAGTTGATGTCTTCTTTATATGCAGACAAAAAGCAAATGACAGGATGTTGGGGAACCAGATGGCAACGACTGGGTGTGTCGACTCACGCTCAACTAAGACACTCTGCAAGCATATTTGTCCTGGAGGAAGAGTTTACGAGGTGACAGCTCATGTGTATGAGCGTGTAAAGGAGCTGATCCTTTAAGTGACTGAACTCCAGAGCAGCAGCAGCTTTCTTTCTCTTTAATGTTGGGTAAATAGGAAGCAGCCAGCTGGTTATGATTAATGACCACTAAGCAAAGAGAGACAAGCAGTGTGGAAATTGTGGAATCTAAAAAGAAAATACATTTCTTTGATGGAAACAATTTCAGAGTTGGTTTGTCGCGACTAACTGTGCATAACAATCTGTTTAGATCAAATTTATAAGTATGATTTATTATCAAGTGTCATGTAAAAGCTGTTTCTGGAGCTAAAAAGCTGCCGGCTTTAACAAGAGCTGATTATTCCCAGACTGGGGACAGCACGGACCGCCCTCTACCCCTCCAAACCGTTTCCAACCGAAACTGTGCTGAGTGATCAGCTGCTTGTGGAGACAAAGCCGGGTCTCAGGTTGCTCGGCTGAACTCAGCACAGTCCGGCCCTCTGTTCCCCTCGCTCTGCTCCACAGAGAGCAAAAAGCTACCGCTCTCCTTCTGAGCCGCTAGCACGTTAGCTTTTATTCTGTTTATCTGCTGAGAAGTTTCAACCAGAACAGGACTAATCCACCGGCTCAGCTTTCTTTTTATTTCTAACCTGTCAGAGATGAGGATGAGACGCTTTTCTCTGTCAAGAGTTTTTAAATAGAAAAAGTGAACCGATGACTCAGAAAAACTTCTTCATCATCTGTTTTCAGCAGTCTGGTCCAGGTCCAGCTCAGGACAGCACCGAGTGGGAGGCGTTTATTGTGTTTCCACAGGCAAAAACTGGGAATGTTTCCAGAATATTCAATCAAAGCTAACCTACTTTTTTTTGGGACCCTTCTGTTGTGGTCCCACTCTTACCATTGGCCCCTAAAGGATGGAGCTTGACACACTGCAGTCCTCTGATTGGTCATTACTTCCTGTGTGACTCAGCATTCAGAACAAAGCCGGTACAGCTCCATGATTAAACATATGGAGAATTTTGGTTCTTTAAAGCTACATGACAAGAAGAAAGAAGACAACAAACCGTTCTCCTCCTTTGTTTCTGTTCTTTTCCTTCTAGTTGAAGTAAGGAGCCGCACCGCCTTGACATCATCATTACTAAGTAGCAGCACTTTCAAGGTCAAGTTTGATTTCCATCCTTTAAGTTTTCTGGGACAAACTACCAGAAAACCAGAAATTTGATCCAAACTTAGTTCTGGACATTTTTTCATTTGCATCGGCTTCAAACTAATAAACATAAAAAAACTACTGTCTTAATTAAATGTAACCTGATGATGATGATAATGGTGATGATGATGCATTTCCTGTTGATGTCTGTTTGCATTTTATGTAACTAATTGTATTCATCCTCCCAACTCTTCAAATCAGCCACAGCTCACTGGGTTTCTGATGTATGAAATGAGCTGGATAAACAAGTCTGTCTTAAAAAAATGTAAGAAAAAATATTCAAAATAATCTGTTTCATTTGGTCATTTATAACATAAATAAGTAAATAAGTAAGTAAGTAAGTAAGTAAATAAATAAAGATTAATTATCAGACATTGTCTATTCATTTATTTATTTATTTATTTATTTATTTGTTTATTGTCTGCTTATTATTTTTGTAAATTATTTTTTATTTACTTTTTTGTTAAATTTACTGACTGTTTAACTAAACATATCCAGCTGGCAGATAATAACTCTGTAAGCAGATATGATGTATCAGTGCCTCTCGGTCAGCTGGAACTCTGCAGGGTCTCCAACATTTTCACTCATGTTATTTCTAGAAGAACTTCCACAGAAAAAGCCTTTTCTCTGTTAAACAACGCTTCGGGTGATCACAGCAGATGTCAGACGAGGCGCGTTGTCAGGCAGAAATCCTTCACCCGAGTATTTCAGCCACAGTCTTGACTTTCCACCTGGCTGCTGCTGCTGAGCACAACGTCACAGCTGATAAGTTCACATCTCCTCAGACTGACTCTGGGAAGAGCAGGACTTCAGCGGTCTGAGCTGAGAGGAAAAAAAGTCAACAGCAGAAAATTCAATGGAATATTTGATAGGACACATTCGGCGAGTTGTTGCCTTAAAGCTGGCGTCCATGAAAGTTTCATTAAACAGAGACGCCTGCAGCTTCCTGGAGGTTTTTAATTATTGTCTGCAACATGACTTGTAAATGACAGCGTGAGTTGTGTGATGTGAACAAAGCCGGATCCCTGCCTCACTAACATCATATTAATGATAATTAGCCTTGAAGATGTATCATATAAAACGCTCAGTTTGTTCTTTCTCCTTCCAGCAAAGCGTCTCCGTACTGTTGCCAACTACACATTGGACTTGATAATGACTCCTTTCTTTGGGCCTGAACACAAATCATGTTTACAATATTCAGCTTGATCTGTTGGAGGGGGTGAAACAGATAACAGGCCTCTAATGAGACGTCAGACATCATCAAGCTGAGGATGAAACAGCGGCGATGGGGAGGAGTCCGCTCCACCCAGCTGCTCAAAGTGGTGACGGGTAGCAAACCAGAAAGGTTGTGTTTGTTTGGAACAGCTTTAGTAGCTATAAAATGTTTTCTCAATCGGACTGTTTTACGGTTTTGAGGTGAACTAATGACGAGTTGCTTCAGCATCACTTTCCTCACTGGGTCGAAATAATGTGGAAAATTGTTTTCATTGAAGTTGGGAGTAAAGTTTGGAGACTGGCAAAAAAAAAGAAAAAAGAGGAAAAAAAATCATCTACCTTTTCGTTTAGGAAAGGAAAGGAAGCAGGTTGCAAAGCACAGTGTCATAGCGCTGCTACACAGAGAGGAAATACAGTTATTTCTCAGTCGATCATCGGCTGGGGTCAGATAAAGGCTCAGCCTGGAAATAATCAGCAGCCAGAGACTGGGACACACTGCTGTGTGTCCTAAAACGCCCGCTGTAACACCACTGTCATTTGTCACCCAGGGACAATTAAAAAAAGCTGCCCCTGCCTGTCCTTTGTAAATCTGTGTGAATTGCCTTAATCCTTCACGATTAAACTCAAGAATAGTTTGGTGGGACCATTCATATCCATACAGGCAGCCGCTCCGCACCGCTGCCCAGCAGAGATGTGTGGAGTCGGGTACAGAAAGCAGCAGCAGGAGGGGGGGCGAGGCTGTTTGTAATGCAGATTTCCTAAAGGAAGAGGACCACCAGCAGAGGGGAGCACACACACACACACATTCATATAGTCTGCAGGCTTGTCAGAATGTAAGCAGGACTTTGGCCTGAGTGAAAAGAAGTCAAACATCAGTCGGTGATGTGGTGGAAGCAGGTTCAGTCTGCATGACAAACCATGAAAGAACTGCATGGTACTGCTGGAAGTTAGGACTGGGACTTGGATAGACTGGAATTTTTCCAGAAGCAGTCTGTGCTTGGTTTGATTCAGAAGTTCAGAAATTCTGCTTCAAGTATTAGAGGTGATAAGCCAGAGAGCAGTAGGCATTTCAAGCAAAAATACTATTCAAAATGTCTGAGGATCGTTCGTTCTCCAGAACACCCGGAGACTTGATCTTACAACTAAAACGTAGTGGTCTCTAACAGTAAATGTGGATGGGCAGGACTCAACCTGAGGGACCACTCCCCAGTTCAAAGCAAACCAGACAAAAAGGGCAAAGTTTTGAAAGGAGAAAGAAGGAGAAAGTTTTATGAGCTAATGTGGCCAGTTCTCTCCTCCCAAACTAAAATTGGGTAGCAGTGCCGCGTGATGTTGGACCAAAGCAGCTTAAAGCTGCAAAACCAGCTGCACTGGCTTTGCAAATTGAGAGATGAAGCCCGACATCCTGATTAAGGCCAGCAAGGTGTCACATCATTGTCAGCTTTTGTGTATTGGCTGCAGGATTTGCCATTACAGTAATTGGTGATTTCTGTCTGATAGGCACCAAGGGACTCCAGGCTTAAGACTTAGTGGGAGGGCCCGGACGAGTGTTTACTTTTCAGGACGCTGAGCTTCTCTTAGTCCTCATCCCAATTACCTCGGGGACAAAACAGACAGCAGCTTGTGTCTCTTTGGTGTCAGACGTCCAGTATGTTTACTTAGTGAATCTCCAATCCGCTTTGTCAGCAGTTAATTGGAGAGTCAGTGATTTATTCTCATGCAAATGCACAACATGTTGACACAAATTAAAGTCAGCTACCTTCAGTTAGCTTAAGGTGACAAACTAAGACAACCTGTGTTGGGAGTGAGGGGAGAAGCTTTGACTTTACAGATCAGACTCTGCTCATGTCAGACCTCCAGACCGAATTCATCTGCTGTTATCAGTGTGATTTAATTATATCCAGAAAGCAGAGGATATTATCTGTAATATGTCAGATTAACAAAGCCACACAGCTGAAATACACCCATTCATTCACACAATCTCACAAGCTAAATGTAATATAATCTCATTTTGCATAGAGGAAAAAAATCAAATAACGTCACGCCGTTAATAAACGATTATCTCGCCGGAGCTTTAAGATTTTTTCACTAAAGCAAACCTGCAGAAAACACTGGGGTCTCTGCTGGCCTTTAATTTCATCTCTCATCTGCATCTGCTGCCAAAGTATACTGTTCTTAACACATTGTGACACACTTTTTTGGCAGCGTTCGACAGCTAGTCGTGATGGGGAAATGATTCGGGAGGAATTTACAAATTTAATTAGCTCGGTCTCTGAGGATGCAGGCTCTTCCAACTTTCATTTAGATGTAATCTTTCTTCTGAGAATACATTTGGGCTCACCACTCTCACAGAAGAATATCTCCTCTCCATCTGGCTGCACGGAACAAAACAAAAAGTGGCCTCTCTGCTTTGCAACAAAAGCAGCACACACCAGCAGTATCTGACGTTTTTACTTAAAAAAATGTAATGACTTTTGATTGATTATGCAATTCATTGCTAACTTATTTTCTGTTTATTGACTTCTTGGTTCAATAACTAATCATTGCAGCTCTGGTACGTTCAAGCACATTGAACTAATTAGAGTGTACTGGGCTAACTCGCTAGTAATTATTTGCTTCAAAGGGCACAGCAAGCAGACAATGTCTAGTAGTCCTAGTAGCCTTAACAAACCATTAACATGAGATTAGACTTTGAAAAGTGTGGAAAAGAAAGGCTTTAGTCAGCATTTAGCATCAGTGTTAAAATAACAGATTTAAAAACTAGATTAAACAATAACAAGCCTTCATCTCTCCATTAATAATATTTACAGATAATTATTTTTGTTAAAGGTCCCATATTATATTTATATTAACAGCATCATATGGGTGTGTGTTTTACCCCACATCCAGCCTTGGTCCTTCATCTCAGCCGTTCCAGATGTGGCTCTATGAGCTCTACGGAGAACGGGCTGTTTCTGTGTCTGAACCTTCACATGTTCATGAGTGGAACTTCTATTTATGGTGCGTTCCAGTCACCTTGGAATTCTGAGAGGCCGAGAGATGGAGATGGCAGCAGCATCAGCAAGCAGCAGCCACTTCTGGTGAGAATGATTGATAAACCACATACTGACAACTTTCCACGAACAACACGCAGTAACAACGAGATTATTGATGAGAACAACTCGCTGCTGTTT
The DNA here is from genome assembly GCA_037177435.1 of Melanotaenia nigrans. Taxonomy (NCBI): domain Eukaryota; kingdom Metazoa; phylum Chordata; class Actinopteri; order Atheriniformes; family Melanotaeniidae; genus Melanotaenia; species Melanotaenia nigrans. Next base: position 674,741 of record JBAFTC010000025.1, on the reverse strand, counting down.
ACACTACAAACTTAACGGACACAAAATACAACATAAAGAGTTTTAATATCAATGACAATGGATGACAGTGTTACTGGATGCAGCCATCTTTAGATTCGGCATCTCGGGATCCTCATTAGCTGCTTGGAAAAACAAGATCACTTCGTCATTTCTGGCAAAAATTCCTCAAAATTCCAAGTTCCAAGGACAACTGGAATGCACCATCAGACCTGGAAATGATGAAGCCACTTCCTGTCAGACTTTCCACCAATCAGAGAGCTTAGATTGACGGTAACGTCCAATCAGGAGCAGC
>JBAFTC010000025.1:618522-650974 GCA_037177435.1 Melanotaenia nigrans | reverse complement strand
TCCAGAATAAGTCTTTACGTCTAGAATTAGTCGTTACATCCAGAATAAGTCTTTACATCTAGAATTAGTCTTTACATCCAGAATTAGTCTTTACATCTAGAATTAGTCTTTACATCTGCAATGTCTGCTAAAATAGAAAAAACATCTACTTGTTTAATAGTTTATTTTAACAGCCAGTTTTCCGAGTACATCATGTTCCTCCATTTTCATCTCCCAGCATCTTCTTCCACATATACAGGATAAACCCATCCCAATACTCCCACTTTTACCCATCAACAAATACTGTTTTTCTACCTCATCACCCATCAAGAAGGAAATAATAATAATTAGGGGTTGTAAATATAATCCATTTGTCCCATATTAAGTAAAATGAAACCTTTTCGATTTCTAGGATTATTCTGTACCAATCGCTCATTTGTAGATGATAACAGGGTTGAAGTTCCTGGTTCTGGATTTACCAGAGGGGCTTGAAGCAGCTTTATATCCCTCCTTAGCTCCACACACTACACGACCCAGATACAGGTTTTAAACTTCTGAGGTATTTGAGTCTTGAACTCTTTATTTATTGTGTTGTGAACATTCCTCTAATGCTGGTTCAATTTGGGGCAACCCCAAAGCCTATGATACTGGTTTCCTTCCATAGAGGCAGGTTATCTCCAAATCTGACTTGATGTTCATGTTTTATTTTTGATATGTAGTCAGTAAGTATTTTATAATATCCTTCCGCTGTTCCTTCCACTCACACAGGTTGGTAGAAGACCGCTGAAAACTGCAACATTCCCTCCGAGTCTCCCCAGGAAGCCAGAGTGCTGCATAGTATTTCCATCTATTTACTTTCCATTTTACATGAAACAGTGAATTGTATGATCTTTTAAGATTTGAACTGAAGCTAATTTCACAATTTTGTGAGATTCTACTGCTGACGTGTCTGTAGTTCTGTATTTTCAATAACAATAATCCCAAGTTAGAGGAATCTGTTAGCGTTTGCTGCTGCTCTGAAATCTCCCCGCTGAGGACGAATAAAGGCTCCCTATCTGACCTCATCGGGTCTGTAAAGGTGTTTTTGTTGTAGCTGGGTCATGATTATCCAAAAGTCTGATTTTAAAGTGTTGTTCTTGGTTCTTTGTAACGCTTGAAGACGAACATCTTGCAACAGTGGCTCCGCCTGAATTAATGTGGATTTATTTTTTATTAACTGGACTGAAACTGGCTTGGTTGTGCTGGGAGAGTCCTCTGCTGTAGAAATGAAAGCAAACTTGCAGCCACATTAGCCCCTCTTCTCTCTGCTGCTCCTTCACATTCCCAAACAACTCCAGGCAGGATGGCTCCTCCGACGGACATCAACTTGTTGAGGTGGCACATTTTTAAGGGGGTGCGGCGGGGGGGGGGGTCCAAAGCAAATGACTGCTCACAGATGCCCCTTTCAGCCCCTCGCTTGCACCAGCAGCGCTCACAGCTGTTGCATGATTGATGACCAACTCCCCAGCCTGTCAACAACTTCAGTCTGTATCTTTCCTCTGAAGAAGACGCCTCCCCAAGGCCACGAGCACACATCTCATCCCTTCAGATATTTGCATATGAATAGCCTGGACAAACATTCAACAAACAAAAGCATTTCTTCCCCCCGCCCCCTCTCGGCACATACCACATGGAAAACAATGTATTTGGAGCTATATTTTTGGAACATCTTCTCAGCATGTGATTTGGCTTTTCATGTCCCTACATTACATCTTCATCTTATTTCTTCTCAAATCCTTAATCTCTGTATGCCAGGGATCCATCTCGCTATTTTGCTGAGGCCTATCATATGGTAGCTTTACAAACCTCTATTTAAAAAAGCTGTCAATCAAGCTATTTATTCAGGCACTGCAAATTCATTTTCAATTACTATTCACTCCTTGGCTGGATGAGGCATAAAAGAGGAAATCACAGTGACTATTGGTCACACTGACTTAATCCGGCCATGAATGAAGAAATGCACGTACAGACGGGAACATAAAAACTGTGCTGGCAGAATCATGAGGACGGCAAACTTTTCATACCAGTTGAAAATACATATTTACATTTAATGGTATGGGGCCATCGAGTGTAAACCCAAAGTTAATGAAAATGAATAATGGAAAGTGTGCATTAGGCAACTTCTGTAATTACTGTGCTGCTCAGCCAAGGTGATTACCCAGGAGGGAACAGCCAGAGGACACGGTGGTACCAGAACCTTCCATACGCGTTCTATCCGTGCATGCGTGTGCCGCCCTGCATCAGCACGGGATGGCAGAGCCAAGCGCTAACATCCCGCTAGGATGGCTGGAGAAGAGAGTAATGCGTCTGTCTGACAGCAACAGAGTGTCTGTCTTCTCTCTGCTGAGAGTTGGGTAAAACAGATGAATGAGGCTCTGCAGAACAAAGAACACCGAAATTTCTGACATGGCCTCAAATAAGGTCTTCATTTATTTATTTTTCTTTTAATTTTGTCATTTTTCATTTATTTGTATTTTATTTGTTCATTTTATTATTTTATTTAATTATCTAATTATTTTCATTCTTATTTAATTTGAAGTTTTTTATTCATTTTAATCTACATTTAATTTTTCTAATTAATTCATTTTAATCTGTTGTTTGCTTGTTTTATTTATTTTAAATAATTTTAATTAGTTTCATCACAGGCAGTGATGATACATTAAAGTTATTTGAAGATGTCCGGAGGTGAAGGTGTGTGTGGATGTGTGTGTGTGAATCACTGCAGCGTGATGTATGGAATAAGTGATCGTGTGAACATCTGGGCGGCGGTGAGTCACATGACTGAGCATCTCTGCTTTTTTTCTCTAGGAGACGTCTTCGGAGAGATGGAACCACACGGCAGCGGCGCCACTCGGCTTCGCTGCCAAACGTTCCCGTGGTAACGGGCAGAACTGCAGCTAAAAACTCTCTGCGACCTGACGTGCAACCCTGCTGACAGACACTCTTCTCCGACAGTGATGGAGTCTGCTTTTCATTTTAAATGAGTAGGTGTGCCCAAACGTTTGCCTGGCACCATAAAAGCGGCCCTGGTTCTGTTTTAGCTTTTGGACAGAAAGGAAACGCCTGACTCTCTGGACCAGCTAACAAGCTGAGGGAGCAGTTGGAGACACACCCAAATACTTCCACCACAGATTCCTCAGGCAAAGCGAAACCACAGCCTGTTGGAACGGAAACGTAGGAGATAGATGATCTAAAGATAACGTTTGTGGGACTCCACAGCTCTGTCTTAGAGAAATAAATCACCTTTTTTTATCTGTTATAATATTTTTCCTTTTTTTCTGCAGCTACATTCTAAAAAGCACAAGCAACAGAGTGGCTAATGTCCAAACGGAGCTGCTGGCAGTGTAAATACACCTGTCTGCAGCGTGGGGGAATGAATGAAAACAGTTTTTGGGCAGGCAGAGACAGACATGTTCTCTGTGAGCTGCTGCATGAAAACAAAGAAGCATTTTTCACCTCGACTCCAAACTCCTCTCTAATTCTCTGATTTACTGCACAGACAAGCCGGTGCAATGCAACACAATCCCACTTTCTGCATAATTACTCTCCTGCAGCGTCTCCGTCTCACACACACAAGATTCAGAAATGACCTATTTGTGTGAACACAACCCACGATGTGGACTAGATTTTCACGATTTCCAGCACATGCATAACTGTTTCAGTTCTTTTAAACCAACAGCTGCATGAGCCAAATAAATGAATGAACAGTTTTTCAAAAGGTGCATCAGAAACAGAATGACCAAAGCGTGTGCGTAACCACAAACACCTGCGGGTCTTTCCGCGGTCCTGTGACACATTCTGAGTGCAGAGAAGGCACACAGATAAGGTGCAGAGATTTCATTTAGAGGTCCTGTTTACCTGCTGAGATAAAAGCTGAGTGCTAACACCAGAGCCACTCCTTCACGCACAGTAGCTGACGGCTAAGTAGCCAAACAAGGGAAAGGAGGAGAATAAACAAAACAGCGGCTTTTTGAAATAAGCGTGTACATGAGCCCCCACCCGTTCAGACTGGATCCCCCATCCCTGGCTGCCATATAAGCGCTCCACCGGTCAGGACAAAGGGAGACTGCTGCGCGGCTGCCTCGGCTCGCCAAAGCTGCAGTCTTTCAGACGGGAAATGGCAAATTTCTCCTCTCATCATTAGCAACCAGCTAAGACAGAAAACAGACACCCAAGCCTGCAAACATAATTACAACGACATACTGGAGGCAGAGGAACGGCTGTGGAACACGTGTGGGGCTTTCATGTGACTGAACAGGTCTGGATCAGGTTCTGGACTGTGTCGCCCCCCCTCTCACATGTGGACCTGCTTAGAAGCCAGGGATCTGGGCTGTGTTTACGTAGTGACAGCGTGGCAGACTTACGTGTGCAGGCCACAGATGGAGGGTCAGAGAGGGCTCGGTAGTAGCCGTCCTCGCAGTCGCAGCGCCACGAGCCCTCGCGGTCGTTGAAGCTGTGCGCCGGACAGCGAGAGCACTGGAGGTCCTGGGACGAAGACTTGTAGAAACCACGACCACATGCTGCGGAGAGGAAGGAAAAGACCTGGTCAGGAGACTGGGTGCATCTTTAGTGTCTTTATTAACCCATAAACAGTTGCATTTTACTTTTTTTAATCTACAGTAGAACCTGAGAACAGAATAGTACTTATGCTTCCAGAACAACCCAAAATAAACTGACCCAAAGCTCTTTGTCTCATGTGGAACTACATCAAAATTAAAAATGTGAGTGACCAAATATGTTACAGTTTTATTACGCTCTGTGTCACAGTTTGTGGTGAAGACATGAGGACGTAGGACAGAGACACAGGACCATGCAGACAGATGTAGGAACCAGGAAGTTATTTCTAATAGAATACGGCAGGACAACCAGGAACTAAGGAAAAAAGACGGACAAAAAGCAGAACATAGACAACTGACTGACAACATCAGGACTAACACTGGCAGTAAAGACAGAAGTAACATGAGAAGCAGTGAACTGGTAAAAAACAAATGAAGCTAAGCAGAAGATCTGCTGACGAGCAGGTGTGGTGGTCAGCAAACAGAAACCAGGTGAGCAGGAAGTGGATCCACAAAGGGATCAACTCCATCAAACCAAACAGGAAGGAAGACTAACTGGAATATAAGTTAAACCCCAACATCCATCCGCTGGCTACCCCCCTCGTCCATTGCTGGGTATGGAGCCTCTCCCAGCGGCTAGCAGGGTATCCATAAAACTTATCTTCAGACTTATAACCTTCAAAGCTGTATGTTTGTGCTCCAGAGAACCGCACTGTTATCTATCCATACAACAAGTGATGTTTCTAATTGGAGATCACCTGAATCTTAACCCCTTCTTCACAAGTGTCCTTGTCTGCCTCCTGTCTGCAATGACATTCCTAAAATACATTTTTAACTACAAGGGTTGTAGGTTCAATCTTGATCTGAAAATAAAGTTAAGAAGGAGTAAAAATAACCTTTGAATCAGAAGACAGTAGCTGACTTTATCTCGGAATTAGCAAAGTAATATCTGATGAAGTAGACGCTAATAAAGTGGATCTGATCAGTTTTACAGATGTTTTATTCAGGGTGGGACTTTAACACGTTAATTATGTTTAACTAATAACAAAAAAAGGAAGGTGTTAAAAGAAAACAACGTGGAACGTTTGTCAGTGTAAGAGTTTCTGGTACACCGTTTAGATCTCAATGAGCAGCGCTTGGCCCCTCCCTCATCCACAGGCTCCTCCCCCGTCCATCAGCTTCCAGACGCAGACCCGGAGACGTTCCCTCTGCTCCAGGATCAGACTGGAAGCTGCTGCTGGCTGATCCCGTCCTGGCTTACCGGCACATATCAATGTCCGTTAATGAAGCGTGTGGAGAAGAACATGTAGAAAGCTGAAGTTCTGGAACATGTTGTAGACTCTTAACCAGAGAACAGCTGCAGCTGCTGGTTAAAAGACCTAAAATGACTCTTTAGTTTTAGGTCTGTTCAGTTTGGGCCGGGGATGTTTTCTATTTCTATTTCTACTGTTTGGAATTGAAATGCAATGAAATGCATTTTTCCAGACATTACTAGACCTGAGTTTATAATATTAATGTCTGTTATTTGATTCAGTCGTCCACTAAAATCCACTGAAATAAAAAACAAAAAATGCAATTAACTGAAATTAATTAATTACAAAGCCTGAAATTAATTAGATTCGTGTTTTTAATCGAGTCCCACTTCTAGTTTTAATACGTGTCCAGGAGGAAGTGATACATACCAAATGAGAGGAAGAGGTTGTAATATGTATTACAGCTGATGTAAGAAGTAGAATCATCTCTAATCTGAAATTCAACAGATGTGGGACTCTCCTCTTGCCTTAAACCGCTGTATCCCAGCTGAGCCTGGTTCATGCAGGATCATTTTCACCCATGATCTCAGCAGTCATTAAAAATCTCTGAATGTCTCCAGGTGATATTAGTCCTGTGCAAACACGGTCTGAAAGAGTCACAGTTCCCATCACGAAGAGGGCAAGACAGAACAAACCACTGTGCTCACATCTTTGTGCAGTCAGTATTTGATTGAACCTGCCCTCTCAGGGTTCATCAAGCAGCCCGAGCCGTGCAAATCTCACGCTGGAGCATTCGCCCAGGGATAAATGAAAACCTGAGAGGAAAATAAAGAGGCTAGTTTTAATCTGATGAGCGCTAAGGTCAGCTGAGGGGTCTGACTTATTTAGACCGGGTCCCATCTGTGAGGGGATCCTCCATTCAGGGACAAGCACACAGGCTTTTTGGTGTTTCACTGTTGTCCAAGTCAGTAAACCAACCAGAGCTGCTGACATGACACAAGATTTTCTCTGCTTGTGTGGGCAGAAAGCTGTTTAAGAATTATGTTTATAAAGTCCCAAAATATGAGATTTAATTAACTGATGCCAGATGAGAAGCCAGACATGAAGGAAAACAGACGTGGTGAATCCTACTGTTCATGGTTAGACAGCAGCAAACAGTAAGATGTCTATTCTAGGTGTTAGTCTGAATGTTGGCTAATCAGTGCTTGCTGCCTGCGTGTGTGTGTGTGTGTGTGTGTGTGTGTGTGTGTGCCAGGACTGGTGAAAAACTGCAATCCATGGCACATGATCACCTCCACAACTGGCTGGAAATCCACACTTTTGCATGCAAACTATCAGACTATGGAGGAAATACATTTTTTACAGGGAAAGAGCTGCGACTTTCACACTGGCTTCGCCTGATTTCTCATCCTGCTTTTGTCCTCATCATTGTTGTCCCTTTTGATTTTCTTCACTCAGCAGCTCTTGTTGCAGATCCTGCAGCAGACGGACGGAGGATTCAGTTTTCTGAAGGAAAGTGGTGAGAAGACGAGGCTATCCCCGTTTCAGCGACATGAAAGCCCTGTCATTCTCTATTTATCACACTGCTGCAGCCACGTGAAACAAGAGCTTTCTGTTCCGAGAGGAGAAACGACACGATTTTATCTTTAATCTGTCTTTACCTTTGTGAGCCAGTAATTGAAAACAGATCCACGAGGAGGCCGCCAGGCTGAACGCTGACTGTGCAAAACATCTTCACAAGCTCCTCGACTGCTTACTCATCGTATTCAGCATCACTCTGTTGATGCAGTTCTCACAAGCGATGACATTCACCAACAGCAAACAAGCTGTGTGTAGATGCAGGGTCAGATAATGAGACTGAAGGCTGAAAACTGGCCAGGTCCCACCACCGTCGCCCGCCACGCTGAGCTTTTTAACGTTCACATAAAGCCTGTTTGTATTCGGGTTTCTGACAGCTCCTAGCTTGGTGGCCGGTGAGCAGATGGGGAGACCCCAGCTGGGACCGGGCCGCCCGCCACCATGAAAACGGCAGGATTCAATGCTCAGTTTATAAAGACCACAAAAGTTAAAAGAAGACAGCTTTAAGCTAAACTGTTAAAGATTTTCTCATGTTACAGATTTCACTGTTTCCATTTCTTTGTTATGTGCTCACTGTGGAAAGTTTAAGAAGTGCAGGTGGTAATTTAAACAAATGGCCCAGCTCATCTGGTGAAGGTGGAGCATGATGGAGCTCATCCGACATGGATGAAGCAACCTTGTTTTTTTGATCAACAGCTTCCGTGAAGTGCAAATACTGTTGTGTGCGTGATTCCTGACTGGCTCAGGGAAACTGTAACCTGGTGCTGACATGCACGACGTTCAGAATGACAAGCTGCTGCTTTTCCATCCCAGTCCGCACGACAGGCTGAAGGCTGGGAACCTACATTCATCATGCTCAGCATGGGCTGAACTCTCAATCCACCACCGCAATGCTGCATCTTTGTTGGTTTAATGTGCATTTGTGTTTCAAAAGCTGTTAGAAAACTGTCACTGCTGCACAAGCAAAGCCCACAGTCTTCAGGGAAAGTTAAAGATAAATAAGTAACAGCCCCACTGTTACTGTGGGTGTAATCAAACCTTCCCAGTGTAAAACTGATCCACCATCGCCGGTTTACACCATGAACTGTGTGTTTGGGACACTAACAGGAGCTATATAATATGACATGATGCTGGTTCAGTCTTAAATGGCAGATATTGCTCCTTCATCCGAGTAAAAAATGAGGATCATTCTAATCTGAAGAAGTCAAAATGACTAAACCTTCAAAACAAGAAGCCAAGTCTGAAAATCATCCGTAATGTAAAGTTCTTACTGCTGAAAAAATAACTAGAAACACTAAAGTTAGTTATTGTATGTATTTAAAATTAGTGGGTTTAAATCACAAGTTTGATCAGAAAATGATATCATGTCGATTCAGTGGATAACGGATCGTTTCTCAAATTGATCTCTGGCTTGATTCAGGAGCGAAAACGAAGTAAATGGAAGCAGATGTCTCTCTTAAACACTTCTTACGAATGACTGCTGGATCCATGTTTGGATTGATGCTATTGGCTATTGATCATTTAATCAATGGATTTTTCCACCCCTGGTTTTTTGCTAAGCTAACAGACTTATTGCAAGGCTGAACATGCTGAGCCCTGTATCCAGAAACAGCCTTACACACTGTCTCACCGCCTGTTTTTTCCTCATTGACTTTCACTGTTTTCATCTTCATCATTGTAGAAAATAATAAATAGATAAAGTTAGTGTTCAAAGTCCAGTCATGCATTTTTTCACCAGCTGCGTGCACGCTTACTCGTGCACCCGGAAATGTTTACAGAGCCAACAAGCCGGCAAATGAGGTCTCAAAAATCGAATGCCTGTATGACACGGGCGGCTAAGTGTTTCTGCAGCTCTCACCACCACTGGCAGCGCATTGAGTGACAAGTACAAACACAGCCGACCCAGTCCAGCATCCCAGTCCCAGCAGCAGCAGCACTGCTGGCCAGTTGGCTTTTCCTGCCCCAGACGCTGAGGAGGCGCTCTCAGTCGAGATGGGCGGGCGAGAGGGTCTATGTCGAGCGTCCCTGCATCACACTTCATTCTGAGGAGAAATATCTACAAAGCAAGTCCAACAATACGTCTCTCCAGCCCATCGCGCTGCTACCTGACAGGATGAGTGATACTAACACTGACACACAAACGTGTTAAAACACTGCACAAAACCTAGACGCTGCACTAGTTGCAGTGACTTTGAAAAGAGGACTTACCATCCATCATTTAACTGCATATGTAAGGATGAAGCGTTTCAGAGTGACTCTTTGGGGAAAGGCCCGTTGAAGCTGGCCCGGTCGCCGTCCTGCACAGATAACAGCCGACTGCAGCCATGTGCTTGTTGACAAGGAGCTCAGCAGCAGACGCAACAACAGGCTTATTTACAACACTCAGAAATGTGTCTGTCCTCCGTGGCTTGAGGTTTGACAAAGACAGAGAGGAAAGAATAGAAAATCTCTTCGGCTGGCTGAACAGAAAGCGTCTGTAATTTCCTCACCAGTGACATGTAAAGGGACAAACCGCACTCAGCAGTTTTACACTGAGAGAGGGCGAGGAGCCTGAGAAAGGAGAGGTCCTCGGACGACAGGGACGGCGATAATAAAAACTCTGGTGACTTTACTGTCTCTATCAAAGCCGAGACAGGAAAACAAAGTCTCCTTATCTTATACAGACACACTCAGGCAAAATCAAGGGGGGAAAAGATTTCTGTAGTTTTGTTAGAAGTCAGTTTATTTCCGTTTTTCCTCTGAGCTGAGCATCTTAAACTTCTTGAAATATATCCAGTTTCCTCCACTTTGGCAGAGTGAAGAGGCTCTGGGTGATGGGCAGAAGCAGCTGCCTGACTTGTGCGTCCCCGGTCAAAATAGAACATAATTATGTCCTGTCTCCAGGACGTTTTCTTCTTAAGCTCATGCTCTTGCTGACAGTTTGAGCTCCAAATTTACCCTGTTTTACTTTGTGTTTTTGTTTAGAGGACCTAGAAACAGAGTAATGAAGCGACTATCTATAGCAGGGATCGTCAGTCCTGGCCCTCAAGGGCCAGTGTCCTGCAGGTTTTAGAAGTTTCCCTCCAGCAACACACCCGATTCAGACTTGATGTCAAGTTCTGCACAAGTCTGTTAAATACCCATTGATTTGAGTGAGGTGTGTTATAGCAGAAAACTTCTAAAACCTGCAGGACACTCGAGGACCGCAATAGCAGGTCCCTGGTTTATGGCATCAAGAACTGAAACACTGAGGTGTCTGAGACTTGATCCCTTCTGTTTACAGTGTGGCTTATATGGACATAAGAATAATGGGCCTCATTCACCAATATCTACTTACAAATCTTCTTAAATTTGTTCTTAAGCTTTATTTTGGAGGTTTTGGTTCATTCTAAATATCTTAGATCAATCTCTCTGGAAGCTAATAGGATGGGCCTGCTGACCTTGATGAGCAGGTAAACAATGGAAACGCCCAACAAGGTGATGAGCTGACGAGCCGGACACGGAGAGGTGAGACAGATGTGCACTGAAACCTGCTCCTCCTCATTTTTTGGTGATAACTTGGTTATAAATTATTATAAGGAGACATTTAAATCATAATGTTTTAGTGAACCCAAAAACTGCCATCTCATGTCCTTGTGACCTTTAAAAACTTTGTGTGTAAATGCGTATGTATGATTCATGTGCCTAACTTGGGATACCAATAAAGGTGTTAATGCAAAGTCTAGAGGATGTGTTCAGAGCTACAGAGAAAAATTTGGGCTTACGTATTCTGGTGGCAAAGCAGATGTGGAAAGTTGAATCTAATCTTTTAGGCATTGGAAATTATTTGAGCACCAGAAGTGAGGTAATATACTGGTGCCAGGATAAAAAAAACCACTTCAGACAATCCCCAGTCTCCAGGGGGAACTGGAAACTAACCTTCCTTATTTGCTCACAACCCACAAATCCAATCAAGGTTAAAATCCTTATTGGTGCTGAGCACAGAGAAGACTAACTGGTCCAAGCAGGGCAGCTGGGGTATCACATTTCTCCTCATCTGTCTCAATATTACCATGAATGGGACTAAAAGTAAGCTACAGGGTGGGAATGTGGGAGATTCCCTCTGTTTTAGTAAGAACGATAGTGAGGGCCTTTCTGTCTCCACGGTCCTCACATGATGAGTTCTGTCAGGGCCGGCCTCCCCCCTTCTTCTCCGGCTGCCCTCCCGTCCGGCCTGATTATGTGTTAAATCCGCCTGTGTGTTGGGATGGATGTGGAAAGAATGTGTGCTGAAGGGAGCCGAGCAGGGCTGTGGAGGCCTGGAGAGAGCAGCCTGGAGATAGCACCCCATTAGAGTGATAAAAGAGTCAGAGGGAGGAGAGCGGCCGACAGGACCAACATGCAGGCCCCGCCACTGATGAATGCCAGGTGGAACGGGTCGAACGTGATAAAGAAAACTATTTATTTTCTTATTTAAAAAAAAAACACAATTGCTGTGTGTAAAAAGCTCAGCGAGCTTTATAAAGACCAGCTCTAAACATGGACGTGGTGTCATGTGGCTCCTGTCGGCTGTGGCGCACGTGCAGGTATTTTTGTTGTTTTTCCTTTGAATAAATTTTTAACCAAGCAGGTCACGCATCACTCGGAGATATTTTATCACCGATGTTTTTCATTTAACAAAAGAACCTAAACACGTGACTGAATTACCATCCATGCAGCGCAGACAACCACCATCCAAGTCCAAAACCTCCAGGGGACAATGCGGTGTACCAATGTGGGAATATTAACAGTATTCATAAGTCTTTTTCTGTTTGGAATCCGGATTTTCCAAACCTGGACTCTGAAGCAGCACTTTCCTTAATGCACTAACTGATTGAAATGTTCACAGCATTAAATGAGAAACACTGTCCAGATATTCCAGCATGGGGGATAATACACTGGGAGCGTGGGAGGCACAGAGGGGTTAACAGAGGCCTGGCATCCTAATTCTTTTCTCTTTGGCAGGTCAATCTGCTGTCTAAACAGCTAGTGTAAAATCTAATTAAATTATTAACCACCTGTGAAAAAAAGCTGGAAACTTTTGCTTTAAACGTCTCCGACCGCCTCAATCACGCTGCAATCTGATGTTAATTCTGTCATAAACATCCTCTGTCAGCTGTTCTAAGATGCCCCCTGTGGAGCTGGGTTTTGACAACCATGAAATGCTGTTCAAAAACCCGAAACTACTTTATGTTTTCAGTTTTACTTTCAAGGCATACGATTAGGACCATGACCGTGTGCTTCGACTACAGAGAGGGACGTCAATAGCTCACACAGAGCTTATTTCTTATGCATTAATGTAGCCCAGGGCCTGCGTGCAGTGGTCTGATTAGATGTGACTTATGTTCTTTGCCTCAATAAATAGTAGGCCTCAGTATGGACATTCATCAGGCTCTGTTTACTGGCTTTTTATGCATGCTAAACTATGGCTGCATCTCTTTTATGGACTTCAGCCTGTGGTGCCTTCTCCTGCAGTGTAGGAGGCACTACATCTTTGGGGTAATTTCTGAGCTGCACATTCAGAGCCTAGGCCGAGTGTATTTCTTCCATTGTAAAAGCCAAAGGACAGCTCAATTGATTTCATCTTGAGGGTGATGTGTAGACTTCCACAGCTGCAAAGGTTTTGGAGAAATCGAGTGCAGCTTGAAGGAAGATGTGACTTTTTTATTCGGTGCACTGCATTGCTCTCTAATGTTTTGTTTACAGCATCATGTAATCTAAACTGTATTGAAAGTTTTCTGAAATGATGCTACCAAATTCTTCTGGTTTATTATTGAAATTTCTTCTTTTTGTTTTTGACTGATCACTGGTGTATCAAACGATGCAGCAGGTCTTTGATGATTTTCCAATTTTCCTCTGAGCCTGATGCACAGCCCTGAACCTCATTTTCTTTCTGTCAGTAAAAACAAAGATTCTCCACAGCAGAGTTTTTCCTGCAGACACGATAATCTGGTGCGAGGCGAGGCACCTACCCAGAGCACAGAAAGAAACAGACCTGCTAAACAAACTGTTCGTGAGACGGAGATAGAGTTTCCAAACCTTACCAAACAAGCTCATTCCGAGCGGCAACACCTCCCATGGGTAAAGGGAGAGGGGAGGAAGCAAGGACACGGCAACAATAAGGTGGAAAAAAAGATAAGAATTAAAAAGAGTCACTGAAACACGTATGAAACGTTTTAAGACATTTTGCTGGATCCTCTCCCCACCCCACGCATACTTGGAATGGCTCTGTCTGGCTGCTGCTGCACTCCACACATCCACACAACCGAGCCATTCATCCGAGGTACCTGTGCTTAGCAGGAGATAAGTAGCTTTCCATGAGAAACAAAGAGAAGATTAGCATTCCCTTACACTGTGTTGGAGGGCATGCAGCTTTGCCCTCTAAGTTGGGAAAACCCGAAGGAAGTGCCTGCTCCGTCGTACACGGCAAAGATCAAAGCTTCACTCTGATGAAGTTATATTAAAAATCAAGCTAATGCTCCTGCGGTGGGGATAAAACTAGGGCTATAACCAATGCTGAACGTAGGACAATTTGGAATTATACAGCAAAGAACACTGTATCAGGTCCAACTCAATATTCTGTAATCTCCTGTTATATTTGTTTCAGATTAACCTGCCTATAAAACAAGCCCATGACGCTCTGCTGACCACAGCTGAAGGAGCTCAGATGACACAATGACAGTCGTCAGACTTCCTTCCTCCTGTTGCTTTTCCAGAATAACTAAGACACGTTGCTCAGGATTGATTTTAAATGTCTCCTTTAATCTATGGACCTCTGCTTTCACATTCACTTCATTTTATCAGGTAGGACGTCGTCAGGCTGGAGTTGCTGTCTAAAAATTTTAAGCAGGACATTTGGAACAGATAAAGCTGAAATTCAGAAGAAAGCTAACCTTCCTAAACAGTAAGTTCAGCTGCATCAGTCCCTGCTGACATCCGTACAAACAGCGAACATCTGTCTCTTCTTCCCGCTCTCCCGCTGATTTACTGAGCCCATTTGAGGTGGGAAATGAAAAGTATTCCAAGTTTAAATGCCTTCCATCAGTTAAAACGATGGCCTCTCACTCTGTTTGAGCTGTGCCATGAATCCATGCACAGGTCTCCGGAGAGGTCCCTGCTTTTTTAAGCTGTGGTACGGAGTGAGCTTGTGAAATGGATTCTCGGTGACATGGAAAATGTCCCTGTCTAATCGTCTTTTGTTTGGTTCATTTAACTCACATGGAAACAGGAGAGTGGGCCCTTAAGGCCAGCCAGGCAGATACCTTAATGGATGAGATGGTCAGCTTTAAAAGGGAGCTGAGCTGAAAGACACCGCTATGAGGGGCGGGGATGAAAGCAAAGGGTCTAAAGGTCTGGCCAACCCAAAGCCCCCTGCAGCCAAAGCAAAATCAGCAGCATTATTTCTGGATTGTCCCAATGCCCACCAACCTTCCTGACCCTGACGAAGACCCAGACCATCCCAGACCACCACCCCCATCCCCAAATATCAAACCAGCTCATCGCTGCTGGCTGGGTCTCCCTTGATGCAGTTGAGTGCTTCTGCAGGTTTGGATTGCTGGGAGAGGGGCTGGTCGTCCCAGATGCAGCCACCTTTCCCCACTCGTACTTAAACTATGAGTGATTTAGTCTGACAATGTTTATCAAAGTCAGGGGTCTTCTAAAACTTTCAATGGGTTTTCCACCAAAATCCTCAGCAGATAATTCAGAAATAAACTAATTGCTGAGCGGCTGTCCTCAACACAGCGTTAAACCCAGAACTCAGACTGGGAAGAAAACCATGGATCTAAAAAGAGAGCTGTCTAAGAAACAAGATTTTTCTACAACAGAGCCATCCTAAGCACTTTTTAAGTTCTGCTCCCTTTGCTCAGAATATAATGTGGGGGGAAAAAAACTGCAGTTATGTAATAAGTTATTGATTTCCCTCTTGCAGGAAGATTGAAGAACAGAGCCAGGGGTCTGAGGCCTCCCTGAGGAGCAGCTCCACTGACACCACCCCCTCCCTGCTGCTCCTTAAGGTGCTGGGACCCTGGACCCAGTCACATATCACTTTCACCTTCATGCCACAGGGACAAAACACAGAACACAGAAGACATTGTCTTCTGCCATGCAGTTCACCTGTCTGATCACATCCTCTCAGGCAGTCAGCAGGCAAGCAATTACAAAAAAGACATCTGTGCCACAGTTTGGATAGCTAAAAAGGGCAAAAGCTTAGAATTGCAGGAGGTTTGAAAGCAGGGATCGATAAAGATGTCTGAACCTGTTAGTGCAAGTGGAGATGAGAGCCTCTGCACTGTGGGGAGGGCTCTTTTGTCATCCAGGGGGAGGGGGTGGAGAGGTGACTCTTCGGGTGATCAGGGGTCAACTGCTGCGATCATCCATCTTCTTCTTGACAGTGTCCTGTCAGCCGGGGAGCTCACGTTACCAAACACACCAGGCAGGCCTTCATTGTGCTGCTGCACCGGGCTGCAGCCATGTGTAAATGAAGTTAATATCCACTAACCTCATGCATGGGCAACCGTGGACCTCCGTGTCACCTTGGTAATAACACTATCTGGCGTAAAGTCACAGAGGTCTCCCTTTCTGGAGCCCACAAAGTCTTTAACCAGCAGAGCTCACCATCTGGCTTTGTTTGTATGAGAATAAACACTGTTTACTTGGATTCTGTCCATTTATGACCTAACATAGGGTCTTCAGTCTGGACCGGCGGGGACTGATCATGGTAAAGTTTGCACCAGTATTCTCAGCCTCCCCCTCAGAACCATGAAGCAGTTACCAACATGAAGGACTCAGCTCAGAAAATGTAAATATCTCTGTTGTCCATCAACATTAACCCTTAAAACACCAAGTCCGTTTTTACTGTTTTTGGTTTATTTTTATGTAAAAATACATGAAGAAGCTCCGTAGATCAGCTAAAGGGTAAAATATCCATCACATTTACCCCACAGAGCTACACACCACCGCTCCTGAGACGCTGGTGATGAGTGAGGGTTAATAAATTTGATTAAAGATGATGAGGAATGTTTCCCAGTAGCTCTTGGTCATGACTTCTTGGTGAAATGATTCTGATTCTTGACTCAAACGTTGCTGTGCAGCTTCTGTAACACACATGTAAATATGCTACTTGTCCTGTGCTGCTTCTCCCAATTATCCATGTGGACTAAAAGCATGACTGCTGTATGTCAGGCTTCTGTATTTCTTACTAAAATAACTTTGACATATTTACCAAGACCCAGAACCACGGTCTTTTCATTCCTTATGTAAAATGAGGCATTTGTATTTAATTTGATGTGTTGACAGGGCAGCCACATTCCACAGAAAGCCCTGCTGGCATCAGCTCAGGCATTTCTATCCAGAAAACATCCTTTACTCACGTTTATTCATCATTTGCAAGTGTATATTTAAAAAGGGGGGGTTGCAGGATGAGGATGTAAAATAAAAACTTTGCGTGCCAAACCTCAATATCAACCATTTCTGCTGTCTCCTCCTCTGAGGAAGTAGCTGTGGTTTATACTGCTAATGAGAAGGAATTAGACCCAAAGATCTACAGATGAATGCAGTCATTCGGTTAAGAGGAGATTCTGTTGCCAGCAGCACCATCTCATCTTTTATTTTTCTTTCTGAGTAAAGACGTTAGATTCTTGTTTATGAAAACTCCCTAAAACATTTTTCTCCTACCTGTAGCAAAAACGAGTAAAGAACAAAAGGAATGGGATGAATCTGCATGTACGAAACAGAAAATATGAAGAAAGTTGAGACAGTTAATTCAACTTTCAGGACAGCGTGTTAGAAAAATGAGTTCCAGTAAGAAGAAAACCACAGATGTAAAATGACTAATTATTCAGCTGATCACAGCTTTAATTATGCAAAAACAAAAGTTAAATAATTATCTAAGTGGTTCTTCAATAATGCATGTATTATTTTACTCTTTGTTTCGTGGTGCTCTGCTTTGATTTAGTTGTTTATAGATCCAGATGAGACCTTTAGCCTCATTTCTAATGCTGCGAGCACAAAGTCCGGTTCAGTCTGACCAACAGAGCAAAACCCAAACACGTCCAGGCTAAAAAAATGGACTAAAACTGTAAATGTCCGTGTTTCAGGGAATTCAAGATTTAAGATTCAAGATCTTTATTTTCATTATGCAAGTACAACGAATGTTCAGCATCAGCAGATAACTGGCCAAAGGTCTTATTTCATACATTATTTGTGCAGCAGGCAGCTTTGTTTGTCTGAGCCTGATGCCCTCCCCTCAGTAATCACTCACACCCAGCATCAGAACTGGAAATCGCATCCTGAGAGGACAATACCACACCTGTGAGTCTGAGTCCTACCTGCCAGGTCCAGACAACAAGCAGGAGAAGGCCTGCACTGTGGAAGAATGCTGCTTTCCACAGGAAGCAGACACAGGATGAGATCCCATCCATCACCAATTTGTTTCAATCTTGAGTGATTTGGGTCCATTTGGGTCTCCTGTGGATTTGGCACACACCTGTCATTTGCATAATTAAGCTCTGGAGGAGTTGTAAGAGACAGCCATTTGGTGTATTAAATTCACACCTTATCAATCATGGGAACATCAAGATGTATGAGGACCTCCTGACTCCTGGCTTCCTGGCTTTATTGAGATGCTAAATGTAGCTTTCCCTGCAGGTCTGGAGCTGGGCCTGACTGCCCGGGCTGCCTGGTGGCTTCCATACACGTTAGCTACTACAGTCAGGCAGAGCTCAGCCCTTTCCCCTCAGGGGGTTTAGTCATCAATCAGTCTCCAACTAACTTCTGTCTAAGTCCCTGACAGTCAAGATGGATGGTGCCGGCATCTACAGGATGCCGTATCTTCTCATTAATTCCCTTGTTAGCATGCACCGATAGCAACAAGACACGGCCTGCTTTATCTGCTGTCCAGCTTGGAGATCTCTCCCTGGTTTAAGGCGAGGGTCAACAGTTAATCATTTCTCAGCCGCTGGTTACTTAGTACCACAACCGTGTGATGTGTCAAAATTGGACAACATACATTCTCGGCATTGGGGAAACAAAAGCGGCAGTGTCCTCCCACAAGGGCCCGCTGTGTGTCAACGACTCAGTGGCTCCACTGCAACCAGCAGACAGCGCTAAACACAACCAGCACATGAATGGACGCTATTTTCACAACACACACATCTTCGCAAAATGAAGCCCCTCGCAGGCTGCAGGGACACTTCAACTGGCCTTTATCAACACTCATTACACTGAGACCGCTGGACGGACACAGCGGGCGCAGATGACGAGTGACATTTAATGCCACACAAAGAGTTAAAGACAGACAGGGAAGAGGGGAGGGGGACGGGGGGGGGGCAGGGTCCCTCTTTGCTGACTGTGATGAATGAGTGGATCACAACAAGTTTGGAGAAGCTTCTGCATCCACACAGGGGGCTTCTCAGATGACATGACTGACAGCTCAACATGGCGACTCCACCTGCAGCCACACCACGGCTGAATACCTTCAGCCCAGTAAAAGGGTCTCCAAAAGGCTTTTTCTACTCAATCATGTATAAAATAAAATAACTATAATTAAAAAACTCAATTCTGGATTTGCATCAGTTAATGCAACTGTCAGATATTAATAGCATCTTCTGACATTTAAATCGAAAATAAACTATTTTCAAAATGACTCAGCAGTCGTTTTAAAATGGCTGGAAACAGCCTGGTCGTCTTATTTAACTCTCCTCAGCTGTCAGGTTATGAGGCTAAAATGATGTAAAATGAATGTATGAATAGATGTAGCAGCATAAAGGTCGACCAGAAGAAGAAACAGAATTTATTACTAACAGAACTTTGTAGAAATAACACACAGACACAGAGCTACACACCACCATTCCTGAGACAATATTCACAATATAAGCAACTATAAGTGTTAATAATCAAGTCATTATTTCCTAAAATATAGAATTTATTTTTATTTATTTATTCTCATTCACTGTCTCATTTACATCTGCCAACCTTTCCCAGTCTGTGCCCTTCATGCCCCCATCAAAAATTTTCTAGATGCGCCCCTGCTTTGAGACGGATAATCTTCATCGTCACCCACAGCCTTATTTTAACTTTGACAGAATAATACGTTAGCATTTGATCGATGAGCTAGCTGACAGCTGCTCTGCCCCATCTCTTAGTGGGGAAAGTTAAATCACCAAAAACACTCAAAGAAATTCTCCACAGCTCTGATGCAGCTACTCGTTTAAGTAGCGTCACAGGCCTGCTGGTTTTTTCCTCACGTACCTGGAAACCGACTCAGACTCACTGACTAGAAAAGAATCAAAAAGGAGTTTCATTGCTGTCATTGTCTAAGATACTCTTTGAAACATTGACCTGAAAATCAGGACAAGGCTTTATCCACCTCTGTCCATCTCTACTGGGTCTGCTTTGTCTGCTGCTCCGCTTTCTCACGCCCAACGTTTCCACCTTCCAGTTTGCTCATCCAGGATTTCTCTACGGTGCAGAGCATGAAGAGCAAACCCCCTCATCTGAAAGACTTGGACAAGCAAGTCCGACATCCAGGATCCTGCCCTGTGTTTACGGTCTAACACTTGGACTTACTGCTCTGCTGTTCAGCTGATACAAATACTTTGAACAGCTCTTAAATTGATCATGAGGAAACTACTGAATGGACAATTTGGAAGAAGTGCTGATAGTGCAGTGCGATTCTCGTTTTATTTAGATTAAGTACCCCTTAATACAAAAGCTTCTCGTGCCTCAGTGGAGATAAAGCTCATAAAGGTGAAGTCAAAAATGGAATTTGATCCACATACAAGTAAGGGAGCCTCCTTCCTCCAGCTTCCAACAATCCACGGCTCGACTCAGAGAGCTGCTGCCCACATCTACATGTTCATGTTTTAATTCACTCACCAACAGATTAATTAATAATGACATGCAACAGCCCTCCGTTGGGACAGCTTTGCTTCAAGATACAATAAGAAAAGATGGAGCTGTTGGTTTTCACGTTGCAGTGCTCTCCCTGTGGAAATAAATCATGGAGTCTTTTTTTTTAAACCTAAGGGCACAACTGGACCTTATGCATATTAAAACAACAAGAACAATAAGAAGGAGCTCCATGGGGCTGAATCAGTGATAGCCTGCTAACATTAGAGGCATAACACAACTTGAGGCAGGCTGTGTTGCTCTAAATTACATGGCCTAATATATTTCATTAACACACCTCCCTCAGAGGGGTCCCTAATGGATGACAGCGTGGCATAAAAGCTTGTCTGCCAGGGACGCTAATTTGTTCTTAGACGCATTGCCTTCACTTATATGGCTGCTGCTCCTTATAAGCTGATTAGATTGAGGTTGCCCACTTTGAAAAAAAGTAAAAAGGAGGCTGATGAGGCATCTGTGACCTAAGTCACGCTCTTTTATTCCTCAGTGGATTCTATCATTCATGTCAGGGGGGCACTAATAACAATCCTTTGAGCATTTAGAGGACAAGAATCACAGCAGCCGAAGCGGGGTTTGTTTTACCTGCCTGTCACGGTCATCTGGCCGGACCAGTCTGCACTGAAAGGCTGGACCTGTGAACTCTGCCAGGGCCTGTGTTGGCTCTGAGCCAGTGGGAGTGAAGAGTGTTTGAGCTAAACTCAAGTTATTATTTAATCCCAGTGTCAACAGAACCATGCCGATAACTAAAGAGCCTCACAATCAATTAACACAGAATCCGATTATTACACCGAACACGTCTGGTCTCAATTCATTATCCAACTTCACTGCTGTCACATCAGCTGCATTAATCCTTTCTGCCTACACAACGCTGCAGCCATCAGTGTCGTCTTTATCATTCACCTGCTTTGCATAATCAAGCCACAAGTACTCTACGCTCGTATCTGCAGTAACAAGGATGCAACTCGCTGAGTGAATGCCAATAATCCTGAAAATATTCTCCTAAAAAGTACTCACGTTCACACGCATCTCCTTTCTGATGAAATCCAGCTTTGCATATACATTTCCCAATGGGCACCAGCCATTCCCCCTCAGCACTGCAGTGCATCTTGGGAGAGTTGTCAGCCTCCTCTTCGGCGTCATCCACGCACATACCCTCCACTTCCACTAGCGAGGAGAACTCTGAACCTGTCACGGTGTCTGGAAACGTGGCCAGGTTCTCGATGATAGACCAACACTTCTTGTAGTAGACTTTGACGGAGACCAGGGCGATGCAGGCCCCGACGTCCTGGAAGGCCAGGTAGAAGCCCCGCCTGGACAAAGGGCCGATTATGCGGACCTCTGTGTTCAGCTTCATCTTCCTCTCGCCCAGGTCACCCTGGGTGAAGCTCTCATCTGCAGCGATGGTGTCAATTTTCACATACTGATTCTCCCTCAAGCCCCTGCCCACCTCCGAATCCGTTTCCTGGTAATACAAGTTGAACGTCTCCTTGCAAGTGCCCACCACACCGGGCAGGCTGTTACAATCCCTCAAGGTGAATTTCAGTTCCACAAAAATTCTCTGGGCGTCCCTCTTCTCTATCCAGTTAGTCCGAAGCCAGTTGTTCTGATTGGGCTCCATGACCTGGCAAACCTGGTATGTGCGAATGGGCGTGTAGTTCTCATCCAAGCCGCTGATCTCTTCCCACTGAAAGGAGACAACATGCATTTGTAAAGAAATCTGAAGCTAAACATCTTTTTTTTTAAAAAAAGTGCTTTTGTCAGCTTGTGCTCACATTATTTATTCACAAACTTTCTCACTGCTTGTTTTAATCAGACTAGTGCGAGTGGTTTGCTTAAGGTCTTTGTGCTCTGAATGTTAAAGCCGGCAGCATTTAGATGCAGAAGCAGCCTCTTTATCTTTACTTCCGCTGCAGACCTTTGTCATGCCACCATGAACCTTCTGAATGTGTCCATTAAATGTTACTATCTCCCATCACAGGTGTGCAGCATCAGAGAAAGCTGACAAAGAAAAAAATAAATATAGAGAAATGTGGAGTTCATCCGCATGCAGGCAGGCAGTGCAGAGACTCTGCAGACTTACCCCATTGGGAGGATAGGAGATCCACTCCAGTTCTGTCTGATGTGCCTTGGAGTCCAGTAGAATCACTGGTGACAGGAACGCAAGAAGCAGGTGGTTAAATCTCACAGGGCCTCGGTGTTACTGATGGGCCACACAGCTATAGCCTGTCTATGGTGTGATATACCCGTGACCTAATTTCTTTATGAGTTAAGATAGGGAACATGCAATGCAGACTTCCTCACCTCTAGGGGAAAACTTTTTTTTTTTTTCCTGTTTTCAGGAAACAACTAATTAAAAATACAAAAATTCCGGAAACATGTTGGCCTGTGATGGAAATTATAGCCAAAGATTCATGATGATTTTTCAGGATGATTTTACGCATTTATAAAGGAGACATAAAGGTCATGGTTTCTGCTCCCGAGCTTCCCAACGCACAAACATGTGGCTGATAGAGTTTTATTTATTTTATTTTATTTTATCGCGCTCGGTTTTTTAATATTCCAGATTTATCAGCGCAGCCCGGTCTTTGCTCGAAACGCGCGAGGAGGCGCATAGCGGCACCGCGGCGGCGTCCACAATTCAACTTCTTTTAATTATATTTCATATTTACAGCCAGCTCCATCAGGAGAAGGACGCACCGGTGGGGAATTAAAGCAGATTTCACACACAAAATTTATTCTCTGGTTGTTTTTTTTTTTTTTTTTTTTTTTTTCTTTAGAAGTGTGTGTGACATGGAAGGTCCGCGAAATCCCGCAGACACCACGGATTTTCCAATTCACATCAGCAGTTCACCATCCACGCCACGCTCCGTTATCAGCCTGCAGTTTCCGTGTTTTTTACGCCTTTTTCGTGTCTTTGTTTTAATATCTAGAATTAAAGATGTCGGTTTCCGGTTCTCAATCTAAATCTAATCCCGTTTCTATTCCTTCTGTTTTCATTTATTTGATTCTTTTTAAGTTGAGCGGCAGCAGCAGATTCCGGCTCGGCATCAGTCTGGATTATTTTCCTCTCCGAAACAAGATGAGACAGGGCTGTCAGAGCCGAAATGAGCCTCCGAAACTGCGTCCTGACGGCCGGCGCGCTCGCTTCCAGCGAGGCCAGCCTGGCTCGTCGATCCGCTAATTTCACCTAGTTAAGAGTCCACTGAGGGATCATCTATCTTTGAGTTAGCAGGATTGTTGGGACTATTTTACACTAAAACACGAGCTCGTCCAGAGTGCGAGCACGAGCCTCTGCCTGGACGGTGTTTAATTGCTGTGCGTAAAAACCGCGAGGTCGCTCAGCTGAGCCGCCGGGAGCAGACAGCGCCGTCAGAGCAGTTCTTTCCTCATATTTATCTCTGATTACGGTCTAATAAAACGTGGAATTGGACAGTGAATAAAGCTGAAAGTCAGAGCAGTCTGGATTTTGGACACGTTCCTCTCCACGTCTTCAAGCATGACGGGATACACGAGAAAGTCCAAACTTTAGGAACTTACCTTCCTTCGCGTTCTGCGCTTCTCCGCTGCCTACGTGACAGCACAAATGAAGGAAAAATGTAATCCACAGACACGAGAAGGACCTGGAGAGCATGGTGCAGCCGCGGATTTCCATCTAGACCGTAACTCGCTTTGCCACCGTCTCGCTCGCTTCCCATTGACGACACGACACTGGTTCTCTGTACAACATCTCCTGGTCCACACTCAAATAGCGTCTGCTGCCGCGGGGCGGAGCCTCTGACTGCGAGGCTGTCAGTCAACGAGACAGGCGGAGGGATCGTCTAATAGGAGCGCTGGAGATGACGCATCACGGATATGGAAGACCAATAGTTTCTAAAAGGTGCTTGATCGCTTTATTTTTGTTCTCTTTTTTTTTATCTGGTTTTTGTGCAGGAAACGTCTCCGGATTGATCAGATTTTAGGATTTATTCAGGATAAAGAATCTTCTGTGTCTGGAATAAACATCCCACATCACAGGATGAAAGCTCCTCTTCATCATCCTCTCATGTCACTTTTACAGCTAAAATGTGCCCGTCTGTTGTTTCTGCAGAAAGAAACCAAACAACAACCAAACATCCTTTAATTTCAGGGTAAAAAGAAAAGAAAAGAAAAAACTATTTAAATATAAATAGACATAACAGTACCAGAGGTCACACTGTGACCAGGTAAAATTCTTGCAGCTGCAGCGAATCAAGTTCAGATCAGCTTTTTTATTAACATCTCTCATTTAAACTAAACAATAAATAAAAAGTGTATGTATGATGTTAACACGGCAACCAGAAGTTTTATTTATCTGAAAGCTGAATACTGTAAATTTATTGAGTGGTCCTGAGATTTTGGTAGACTCAACTTTCTCTTTGAAAAGTTTTAGTTTTAGTTTAACTTACAGAACTTTAAAAAATGGGCCATTTTTGACACTTAGTGCTGATAAGATGTATTTATGGCTTTTGTCCACATCAGTCACCAGTGGGTGATTTACAGGAGGAAAAACAGATTCACTCTAAAAAAGCTCTAAAGATTCTTGTTAAGACACTTTTAACATTTCATCACTACAAAATATAACAGTTTATAAACGTGAAATGAGTTTGTGTCTCCGTATGGCCGTCCTACTCCTGTATATAGATGATTTAACCAGAGGTCTGACGGGTACTTGGATCATGAGAGACGACCTTGTTATAACCGTTTAGTTATTTAGTAAAATCTGGAATATTCTCCCTCCTCCTCTATCCCCGCCATCTTCCAACAGTTATTACAGGAGCCTCGAGCCTCTGATCATTTTCTCTCTTGTTTGTATGTATGCCGTATGATTATTTGTTTATTCGGTTCATCTCTTCTTCTATGGTCTTGTTGTTATCGCATCTCTTTTTACCTGTTTTGGGACTTTGGATGGGAATGAGAATTCCAGCATTCCAGGACTCTAAAATCCAGCATGTTTACATCATGTATTTTTTTTATTAACCTGCACCGTCTCATTTACACAAACAAAAAAAAAAAACACTTTTCTGGCCACAAAGTTAATCCAACACAAGTGAATGAGAAGGACATTCAGTGGAATCATAAATTTATTTTAAAAGGGAAGAAAGAACCTAAAATTTCTCCTGATTGATAAAAATTTCATTGCTGCTTTTATTCCTTTTCAAATCTGGTTGTTAAAGACAAAATAAATTAGGTGAGTAGAAACATCTGATTATTTTAGATATTTTAAATAATCCCAAAATTTTTGTTGTTCATTATTTTAATACAGATTTTTTTAATGATCAGCCAAATTATGTTCATGTTTGAAATTGTTAAGCAAAGCAGTGAAAAATTCCAAATAATCCAAAAATAAGTCCAGATAAACTTTGTTCTGTTTATTTATCTGTCATGGTTTCATCCTGACAGCTGGAGGTGAATCACACCTTTGATCTGTCCAGATGGGCGTCCATGCAGTCTGGACTGTAGCCATCCCATAATAATAAGACCGCCATGTTGGATGTGTGGCAGTGAAGGGAGTGTCTTCTTTTTTTATAATAATAATATTAATAATAATAATGACGCGCCTCTGTGGTGGAATCATGTACAGAAGATTTGTGTTTTATCTTCAGATTTAGGAAGTGTGAACGTTGGGGGGTGGGGGGGGGGGGCACAAAGCCAGTCCAGTAAAATCCTGTCATGAGCAGATTTTAACACAAGCATTTCCTGCTGTGTGTTAATATGCTAACAAAACTCAAACAGTTGCTGCAATAATAACAGAAGTGTTTGTGAATCAGGCTTGAGATGCGAAGAGAAACAGAGCTGCTGGTTTTTCACATTATCAGAGCGATCTCCTGTTTATTATACTCAGTCAGGGTTTAAACCAATCACATAAGAGCAGGTGTGATGAAACATTCCCCATCAAGCCCACTCCGTCCTGCATGCTGCCGACGACGACTGCTTCCAGCAGGGAAAAGCCGTGTTTCCTTATCAGTCCAATGTGCAGAAATACAATGGAAGAATTAAAAAGGCACAAGATATGCTGAATGGGAAAGTTGAGGAGTTTCAGGTGAGTGAAAATGCTTTCCATTCTCCCCCAGCGCCGGCGTCTTTAATGTTGTAGCCACATAGTATTTGATGGAGAGACATTAAATAGTGTTTTTATCTGTTGAAGGTCACCTTAAGTATGGAAAGTCCCACTGAGGCGGACCATTCACGCAACAGGAACTGATTCATTACAGCTCTGCTACATCAGACACTTTCACCAGAAAGATGGACCCACCGGGGGTCTTTAAATAAAACAAAGATTAGGGGGGGTTAAAACACAATTAAAAAGTTTGCAGTTAATTTTCCACTTTCTCAGATGACTTGGCATATCACTTAAGAATGAAAGTGCAAAACAGAGCTCATTATGCTTTTAAACATACAGCATTTTTCAGGTCACCAATTAATCTCTGTTACTTCCCAACAAGCCACACAGCTGTAATTATGGCCCACAAATATTGATTAATAAACTGTGTACATAGAAATGGACGGAGGCAGACAAGGACTCATTTCAAGGTTTTTTTTTTTTTTTACTTTTTTGTTTGGTTTTTGGTCTGTTTATAATGCAAACTGCAGCTAATCCTGTTTGCCCTTGATGTGCTGGATGTGTTTTACTAATGATGGTTGTAATTAATCTGGATTAAAGCGAGCTTCATCATAAACTGCTTCAGTGTGAGCAACTGAAGATTTTTTGCTGTGAATTTTAGGTTTCATTTGACATTTCTTGAATATTTAAGAGTATTCTCTTTTTCTTTGCAGGCCTCATATGCAGGCATAGACGGAAATATGAATTTGGTTAAAGATAATTGCGTATTTTAAATGTCATGTCAGGTATCATAACACCAGGATCCAACATGCAACCCCTTACAAGAAGGAACAGGAGAATATTAGTTTAAAATAAACAGAAGTTCAACAGAGAAACCTAAAGCTCATCAAGCAGGTTGGAGACATCATTATCTCAGAAAAAGCCAAGCATTGTGGACTCCGGTCTTATCTGCTTTTTGGTGGGAGGAACTTAGTTTAATCAGCGGAGGAAAACACGGCTATGACTCAGAGATGAAGCTTGTGCAGAGCTCATGGACAGATCCTGCTCACCAGTACACTAAAGAAAGCAAACTGGGAGTCTGTTGCATGAACACGTAGCTTCCATTAACTGTTTCAAATCATTTAAATAATTTTCATCTAAATCAAAAGCTTAAATTTAGTAAGAAATGATTTAGTTAACTAAACTAACTGTAAATATTTGGATGATAGGAGGATGAGCTACTTGATTAATGAGAGTAGTTGCTTCTACTTTTTAAAATAGTACAGGTAGCCTATAGTAATTCATTGTGCAGATCCAACAAAGAAAGGTGTTTTCATCAGAAATGAAGTTTAATTATATGTTTTTGGCGCCCATCTGAATGGACACCAACAATGGTTGATCAGGGGGCAAAGGCTGAACAACAGATCGTTTTATTACTTGGTATGTTATAGAAGAGTGGGCGCGGTGTTACATGTCCATTTTTATCGCTGCTGGACAGCCACCACCGAAGAAGAAGCCTGCCATGCACCTCCTCCCTCTCCTGGGCAGGTTGACGTCAGATCCTCACCGGTTGGAAATAAAGTTCAAGTCTGCTAACTCAGGTTGATCAAACACTGGAATAATTCATTTAGAGAGAAACCTGAATGTTGTTATGTTGCCTAGCAACTGAATTACATTTCAGTGTGTGTTCATGTTGACATCCTAACGTCGTCTGATGTTGTTTATTTGGAGAAACTGAAGGTTGATGACTCAACCATCAACCTTCAGGAGCCTGCTACATGTAGATGTTTTGCTTCAGCGGAGGAAAGTCCCACTTCAGTTCTGGTTGAACAGGTGTGAAAGTGGGCCAGTTTGCCAGGAAGCACGAGGTTCTGAGACTCCAGAACCAGATCTCACACCACCAACCCCATTCAATGGTCAACAATCCAAAATGAAACTGTCATTTTTATTGAGTTAAATCAGCTTGGGATCCAGATGATTCTAAAAAAAATCTGATATCTACAAATATTTTTTACTTTACGTCTTATTTTATATATTTTTTTTATTTTCATTTATCACATAATGCATAGACATAGAAAACATTAATATTAAATATATATTATCATTTTGTTTTGATCCATTTGTTTCCATTTCCTGTGAAGATCTGTTTTCCCTCTCATCTCTTATGGCATGGTGCTCCATACGACTACCTTTTATGGAAAACCCTGGCTGTTAGTCCCTCTAACAAACAGCTTGTCCTTGCGGTTATTGGAGGGAGCTAAAATAACACGAGCAGACTGTCGGCTACACTCTGCGGTCGGAGATTTTACACTTCTCCGGTACTGACGGACTTCCTGGGGGCTCTGTTCCTGTCTTAGGATGAGTCCTCAGAGCAGCTTTGGTGATGACTTACTGACACATTTCAACTTTTATTTTAGAGAGCATAGAGCGGTGAAGTTTTCAAAACTAAGCAAATTATATTTGATAGTAAATGATAGTGATGACGCTGAATTAGCTCTTTATATAATGGGACTGTGTTTGTTTGAGAAAGTGGCTGCTTGAGCCCAGACTGTCTATGAAATATGGGAATAGATCATACTATACTAAATCTTTTTCCATTCAATGAATATATGTCATATCACAATCAAACATGTGGTTTACACCACTTTTACATCTTCAAACTAACTCCAATGAAGTAGCAAACTGCAGTGGAGAAATCTGTCCACGCCCACATCCACGATGGATGAGGATTTCCACATTGAAGGTGAGCTGGTGGCTGAAGTTGGAGGGCTCTGGACAACCCTGCTTATGTAGGTAGTTTAGATGTCTTGTAATTCCAGATGATCTTTACCCCGATACTCTGTGGGCCAGGACATCTTTTACGGATGTCAACAAGAGCAAAGCTTCTTCTTACTTCTGGCTGAATGCTGGCCCTGTTAGACTCTAACTGTTTGCAATGATTCAAATGGAAAAGAGTTTCTTGGTGTGACATGATATTGTTGTTACTGTTCTGGACAAATGGAAGTAATGATGTGTCCTGTTTATCTTTCTTCCCTCTTCTTTAGCCCTGCTTCTGTTAGAGCAGGTACTAAATTATCTGTGATGTTAAAACAAAGATTTATTATTACCTTAACTATCACCCAAGGCTAAAAAAGGTATATGTTTTCATAGTTTATGCAACAGGAACTCACTTTATCCACTGGTCTTTAACTGTCACTTGTAGACTTATTTTTTAGCAAACCATGGCCTCTATCACATCTTTGCTCCTGGATTTCCTTGTATGGTTAAAATGCTCAGGCAACGTGCACCCACAGGAGCTAGCATACATCGCTGCAACCATTTTAAGAGGTTTTTGCACAAGGAACAAGTGACCCAGCACTTCCTGTCAGAACTCGGCACGTTGTTTTTGTTTCAGAGATGTTTTCAGGAAATGTGCTTTAGGTTGAGGACAAGTTGACCAGTTTCAGCTTACATGAAGACTCAACAATCCTGGATCTGCAGTGACAAAAATGTTTGTATTTGTTGCTAAATAAAACAGAACAAAGCCCAGCATGAAGACTGCTTCATCGCTATTTAAAGCTACAAATGCTGGTCCAGCAGAGTCTCAGTCTGTAGCGGTTGGTGAAACTGTTTAAGATGCCAGCTTGCCAACAGTAATTTGTATTTGTACATGTTTGTTCCCTGGACAGCTGAAAGTCTCCATTTGTGTTTATTTCTTTTTAACTGAAAAAAAAATCCCTTTAATAAGAGCATCCTGGCTGCGACTGCAGCAGCACTAAGAACAAGAGAAATTACAGCTATCGACAACCACTAAAGACATACACCGAACATTAAAGGCAAAAACATTCATTCAAAACATTGATTAAAACATCAATGCTAAAAATGACCAAGATGAGATCTAAAACATGTTAAAGCTTCTACATTCAGATTTACCATTTGATCAGATTCAGGCCCAGGTCCTTGTGCAGCTTGTTCCAAGCAGCAGGAGCTAAATCTTTAAAAGCCTTTTTACCTGCTCTGTTCCAACCTCAGGAGCAGTTAACATTCAGAGGTTTTGTGATTGGAGATCATGCCAAGTAGAGTTACTCCATGATAAGTGTAATTGTGGAAGCAGACCCAGGGAACACTAATAGAGGAGAACATGTCAATGCTTTAGCTTTCCATGAACAAGGCAGACCAATCAAACTGGGCAAAAAATGATTACAGGTAAGAGTTTTGTAGTTTGTAATGAAGCTCAGAGCAACATGGTAACCAGATCAAGACAAACATTTAGAAGAGACATTCCTATTAACATCATCATAGTAGAGCACCGACATGAAGGTAGCAGCCACCAGTTCCCTTTAGCAACAGAGACAGAGCCAGACTAGGTGCTAGGTGGAGATCCTGAGATATGTGACTGAATCATCTGCATACAAATTGAAAATTGCAGGAGGAGAGGTCTGAGGACTGACCCCTGTGGTACACCTTTGCAAGGTGTAAGTGAATCGAAGGTTTAATTTTTAGCTTTTACACACTGAGTTCTATGAGAAAGGTAGTTATTCAACCAGCCAACAGATCGATGTGAAAATCCAGTTCTGGTAAGTTTCTGTATGAAAAGCTTTGGACAGGTAGATAAAAAGGACTGCACAATCTTTCTTGTTGTCCAAAGAGTCGATTAGATAGTTTCAGCTGTTAAAGCTGCAGTGGCTGTGCTGTGTGAATTCCAAACAAACAAACTGAATAGTCAAAATATTATTTCCATAAAGAAAGTGCTTAAGTTGTGGTTGTTAAGTATTTCATGGTCACCTCCTGCTTCTACAGCTGCTCAAAAACATGGAATTACTCACACAAGCAACCACTTCTCACATACTGTGTACAAAGAAAAGCCATCAGCAGCTCACCAAACAGGCTGTAATCTTTGCTGTTGTACCTCTCACCTTCATAGTCTGGATCTGATTGTGAACCCAGCATGCATGGCGGGATTTGAGGTGATGTTGTGCCCAGAAACAGAGCTTGTTTGTCAAAGTTTGTTTTGTTTATGAGTTGCCGTGTCTTCCTGACCCAAGTCACCATTATCCACTCTCCAACCAGCTCCACATTTCCCCATGACAAAGCTCTCCCTCATTCTGAAATAATTACAACCTATTTGGAGTTAATGAAGATGGTGTATTAAATGGGTGGAAATGATGCTAGGTCCACACCAAGTTAAAAGCAACAAATCCTGGAAAACCTGCTTGCTCATTGTGTCCTCTTTGCAACTGATGCAGCCTCATGACCGATGTTATATCTCCCACCAAACTGGAAGCTGTGTGTCTCACTTCACTGTAAACATGTTCCCTGTCACCATAGTGTCCTGTTTTAAAGTCCTATTATCCTCATGTGGAAGACACTTATCATTAGAGGCATGAATGAAGCTGCAGCCATCTTGCCCCGTTGTAGCCAAATTCAACAGCTAACTGAATAATACGACGTTTTGAAAGGTCACGGCTGGAAATCAGTGAGAGTTTTGAAACTGTTGTGTCAGTAGAGACGATCACATGGTTTAGGTCCAGTAGGTGGCCTATCACAGCGGGCAACAAGGAGCTGCTGCAGGGAGGGGCTGCGCCAACACAGCTGCAACGTGATGCAGTATGGCAGCCTGTTGCTGCATATTACACACTGATATATGAAAGAACCCAGTCACATTTTCATGACAGCTGTTTAATGATATTTAACAGAACTTTACGTATGGCTGTAATACATGTTAACAATTCACTTCAGGGAAAACAAATCAGTTCCAATCAATGTTTCTCTGTCTTGTGTCTTCTGTGCTTTACTGAACAAAGTGTGCCTCTGATCATCAACCAGCTTTGGTTTGAAGCGTCTGGGGTTCATACAGAATACTAACTTAATTATTCCTGAATATTTGAAAACAACAGTGAATGAACACAGAGAGGTAATTAGCACACAAACTAAAACAAGAACAGAAAGGAAAACTTTTACTCTAAACAGTGTCAGTAAAATGTGTTTTTCCAAAGTACAGGGATGAGAAGTAAGCAGGAAAATGCTGAACCACTATTATTATTATTATTATTATTATTATTATTATTATTATTATTATTATTATTATTATTATTATTATTATTATT
>JBAFTC010000025.1:589430-601972 GCA_037177435.1 Melanotaenia nigrans | reverse complement strand
ATAATAATAATAATAATAATAATAATAATAATAATCATCATCATCATCATCATCATCATCATCATCATCATCATCATTTTAAAAGGAAAACAGCTAATTTTGAGTTTGCCTAAAGGCCTCTGGGTAATGCCACTTCACATGTGCATACTCAAACTGATTGGCTACTGAACAAAAGAAGAAAAAAAGTGGTGCAAACTTAACACCTCTCAGAAAACCATTCCTCCAGTGAAGAACGGGGGTGGCCGCATCATGCTGTGGGGAGGATTTTCATCAGTTTGGCCTGGGAAATTGGTCCTACTTGAAGGAATGATGGATGGTGCAGCACACAGGCAAACTCTTGAGGAAAAGGAGTTTATTTCCATCCCAGTTGTTTCTGAGATGGAGGTTGACTTTCAAGCATTAGAATGACCTCCACCATACCACTAAAACAACACTTTATGTGTTGAGATGGACTCATCAGATCCACGCTCCAACTCCAGACTGCTGAAACCAGCAAAAACCCCTCAGCTTCAGGAGCTGGAGCGATCGTGTCTTTAAAAATGGACAAAACTCCAAACATTTAAAAAGGTCGGAGGGGGCCCTCAAATACAGGCTGTGGGTTGAATTATTCATCTTGCTAGATGTTTTATTGAAGTAAAACATTTCTGAAAACCAGGACTGATCTCAACACTTCTGAACCAACCACAGAGTTTATTAGTCTGCGTTAGAAAGTCGGAGAGTTAGTTTAAGCCAAAGTTTTTAGCTTCATTTCACTTCTGAAACACTGAATGAAGATATTTGTGAGTCCAGTGTGACCATCGTGGATTCGT
Source organism: Melanotaenia nigrans (assembly GCA_037177435.1). Lineage (NCBI taxonomy): Eukaryota > Metazoa > Chordata > Actinopteri > Atheriniformes > Melanotaeniidae > Melanotaenia > Melanotaenia nigrans. Next base: position 601,163 of record JBAFTC010000025.1, on the reverse strand, counting down.
TTTAAATGAAAACTTGGTTCAGTTGGGGAAGCAAACTGGAAAGCTTCAACAACTTGGTTATAGTTTAGAGTAAAATGTCCAGTTTTAACTTGTGAGAAGATTACTTCATCCAGTCCAAGCTACGAAAAATCTTTACAGTTATTCTGGGACTTAAGCTTTGATCGTCAAATTACTGCCATAGTGTTTTAATAATTCTTTTGCTCTATTAGTTTATTATTTATTTATTTCAGAAGAAAAAAACACTATATCTGCTTTCTCAGCATTACACAGTGCAGACTGACCTTCATAACTTATATGATTACTTGTAGAGAAAAGACCAAATAAATATAACTGTAAACCACTGAGAATAAACAGTATTTCTGTTAATGCTGCCATCTAAAACAGAGCATAATGTTATTCACACTGGGATGTTTTTACTGGTGTGGGTGGCTGTAGTTTAGGAGGAAGAGTACTCCCCTGGCAGCCAAAGCTTGGGTGAAATGAGTTCAGGCTTCCTCTGATGATGGCTGTGTAGAGGCTGCAGGCAGAAGTGGCCCAAATGAGACTTTTTTCCATATGTGATCCATATCTGACAGTCTGAACAGCACAAACCAGGAAGTAAATGAGTGTGATAGTTCAAGCTTTTAAATCCATAGAAGTGCTGTATGAGTATATGTGTGTGTGTGTGTGAGTGTTTGGGTGTGTGTGATTTGTGGTCTTTCATGAATTTCATTGGGAAACAGATGTGATGTGCTTGTTGTGAACTGTGTGTGTTTGTGCTGTTGTTGTGGTTTGGGAGGTGCTACATTAAGGAAGGCTGTGTTTCTGTGAGCACGTTGCTCCACCTTCAGCACTTCCTCTGTTTGTTTGTGCTGCCGCAGGTCCGCGATGGAAGCCGACTACCTGAAGGTGGAGAGCTGTTTATGGAACGGTTGCTATGGGCCGGCTGCAGAGCAGGTAGGGGAGGGGTTGCTTCTCACAGGAATGTCCTGCCCGGGTCTCCCAGCAGGTAGGAAAAAGTACATTAAGAGTTATTCACATTAAACTGGTTTGTAACATAAAGGTTTTACTTTTCTCACAGTTTGATCTTCCTGTCTGTTCTGAGTTTATTAAACTACTCAGAATTTTACAGGTTAAAGGTTAAATCAAAAGGAAATAAATGTGAAACTGCCAGCTTTGTGTCTCAGCAAGTCTTTTCTCATATGCTTTTCAAGATGAGACTGATGCACCTTCATTTTGCATTGGTGTTATATGTGAAAACGTCGGGCGGTGGGGGGGTCGGAAATGATGCCAGTGCACCTCAGAGCCAGCGAGGGGGGTGGTAACAGAGGTGAACAGAAGGTGTGGAGTTCTGGCTGGACCAGAATTCAGACTTGTATATTGAGACTGTTTTATTGTTTGGTTGTTGTGGATTTACTTGTTTTAAATTGTCTTCATGAACTTTTTCTGATGGGATGCTAATGGACAGCAGCTGACTGGACAGCTGTGGTAGTCAGAAGCAGGATGAAAAGATGTTCGAGTGGAAATGGATGTTTGTGTATTTAGTGACTTAACTTTTATCCTTTTATTATTTTCTTTAGGTTTGAACCATTTAACAGATCTTTTTAAGGGGAAAGGACTTCTTTGAGCCGATCTGTTGTTGTAAACTCTAAGCAGAGGCCTCTCCTCCTTTAGCAGTGGAACAAAATAACTGGAAGGAAAGAGCTTTGCTCCCTCCAGGTGTGTGACATTTGCAGACTAATTAAAAGTTGAGGAACTCTGATTTCATTAATCTGGATGTTGGGATTTACAAATGCAGCTTTTATTCGTGCAGAGCACCCACTTCAGACGACATTTGATATTTATTTATTTTATTAATTATGATTTTAATTTTATTTGTATTAACCTGTCCTGTCCAGCATTATGACAGCAGAACAAATTTGCTTTGCCAAGAGGAACTTTTAGAAGTAAATCCCAAATGTTTTATTATAAATAAATATTTTGTTTATTGCTAATTTTACACATAACCACTGGACTGGACCGGAGGACAACATAAGGGAGATTGAATTGAGGAGAGAAGGGAAAAATAAAGAAAAGACAACGAAGGACAAACAACAGATAAAAACAACTGTGTAATCAACCAGCTAGTGTACCTGGAAAGAAACAGTAAACATGCTAAGACTGCTAAGAAAACTGAGCAGACAATCATCATGAGCACCTGCAGGAAAAAAAAAACTGTAAAAGCCGCGTACAACAACAGACACAACAAATGTGTGTAGATGTGTGCGTGAGGACAAAATATTAAGGGCGAGTTTTGTTAAGTGTTCATGCAAAAGCAAACCATGCCCCCTTGAGGATCCGAAGCAGATCGAAAAGCCAGCAGCCACCACAGAGCACAGAACCAGGCAGCCCACCTCAGGGACGGCCACCCCCCCACACAGACGGAGGCACAGGAAAGCCGCAGCCAGAGCCCCCATGGCCTTGGAGCATGGAGAGCAGGGATAGTGGCTGCCCGGCTAGGCACTGGCCCCCGAGCACGATTTGAGGGCAGGACCTTGGACCCCGAAAGCCAAGCAACCTCCTCTCTGGGGAAAGCCCGGCCCAACATCTGGGAGAGCAGGGGTGCCCCTGACAGCCATCCACCGCGAGTCCACCCCAGCACCCCTAAGCTCCCCAGATACCACAATGCCCCCCAACCCACTCAGCCCACACCCATCCAACCCAAACCCACTCTTCCCACTCCCAACCAACACCATCAAGCCTGCACCCCTGATCTAACCCACCTCTCTCTCTCCCATCCACACCCCAAACCCACCCACTCCCAAACCCCTACCTCCAACCAAACCAGCCCCCAAACTCAACTCCCCCACTCTGTGAGGGACCTGCCCAAGCAGTCCAGAGGGCTCCGAGCCAAAGACAAGTCACAACCACAGACAACTATGCATCAAAGTGGTGGGGGTGTTAAAGGGCATCTACAATGCAGGTAGGGTGACAGAAGAAGGGATGATAATTTTGAGCCTTTCAGGAGCTACAATGTGAAGATTTCTTTCTCTGTAACCTGGAGAATCTGTTTAATTCATCTGCATCATTCAAGTCGAGCATAAAGAGAAGACTTTGAAAGAGAAATTACAGAGTTCACCACACAGTGCAGACCACTCAGAATCTTCAAGAATGCAAAAGCAAGATTCAGTTAGCTAAAAAAGAAATGAGTGTTGTGACAGAAGACAGAATTCACAGAGGAAGCTTTTTCTGATGTGCTTTCTGCTTTAAGCCAAATGTCAAGGTGACTGGATGGTGCTTTCTGGTACGAAGGGACAATCATCTAACACACACAGAAAAAACAATAGAGGAATTTTTTCCAAGGTAGAGGAAGGGAAACTTCTGCAATGCAAAAACAACTGACGTACAAAACACAACTTAAAGAAGCACAATAAAACAGAGAACACTTTTTAAGTGATGCGTCTCCTAACGACGGCTAATACTGCATCCATCTCGCTTCCTACCTCTACTCTGAGATCTATCCAGACAGTATAAGTCAATCCTATGTTGCCAGGGCCGGACTGGGACAAAATGAGCCTCGATGAGGCGATGAGGTCATTTTGTCAGCAAATAATTTAGATGCCAGTTTACCATAAATATAAAATGTTAACATCAATATTCTCTGCAGCAGTAAAAACAAGAAGTGTCAACAGCAGCTTCACCTCATGTGATTCTACTAATATTAGAAAATAAAAAAGTCGACTCAGTTTAGATAGATAAGAGGAGGTCTCAAACTTTCCCATGCAGAAACCCACCTGTGGAGGTGTGTTTGGTCCAGCAGGACCGCCACATATTTCATGCAGTAAAACAAGCATAAAGCACTGCAATCACATCATCTACAACCAGATAAACACACAAAGTTTCCTCATCAGCTTTAACCCGAACTAATAAAATGTTCCTCATTGGCCCAGTTTACAGCTGTTTCTGAGCTGGACCAGGACAGATGTGGACAGATGTGGACAGACATGGACAGATGTGGACAGATGTGGACAGTAGCTTATGTGTACAGACTAGTTTAGCTGAGCAGTGTCAGTGTTTAAATATCCACCTGTCACTTAAACTTGGGTATAAAATTAACTATTAAATATTTTTTCTCTGGTACCAGGTGATCCCACATAGGATCCTTATCAGTGTCGTGTCTGAACGAGCTCATTGAACGATGGTTCGTGAACTCGTTCATATTTTGAGTGAACGTGAACTGGACATACTGTGTTTCTGCCTGATGAACGTTATTGTGAGCGCGCTCATTCTGGTGTTTGTGAACAGCATTCTCCCATTGTTGAACTTTGTTCATGAGAGTGCCAGACTTCCATGGAGCCTTCCAGGCAAATTCCTGGCTAAAACACACTGTAAACAGGCCTTAATATAAGGGTGAAAAACACCAAACCTGGTACCACCAGCCACCACAGGGTCACATCGCGCATGCGTCATCAAATTGCAAAACATGGAGGCAAAATCCACTGAAGGCAGCAGCTCTACCTCTGTCTCAGTGATTAATACTAAAAAAAGATTTCTTTGAAAAGGTCAGTGATGATCCAGGAAGGAGAAATCTTGCCTTTTGTGACTGTGCCCGTCAGTGTCAAGAAGGAACTCCGGACATCAACAACCTCAGTAAACCTGAAACGGCATGTTAAAATAAAGCACCTTTCAAAGGATGTGAAGACCCAAAAGAATCAGATCCATGGCAGAGTAGTCGATCATAGATCATTCAATCAGAAAATCACAGTACATTTACATCCACAGGTTTCTTTAAACAAGGAATTATTTATACTGTATGTTGCTCTCCCTTTTTCCAGACTGTTGTGGATCAAAGCAAATTCCACGACATTTTATAATCATTACACTGTAATCTTTGTTGTGGTGGTTTAATGTTCACCTTCATTTCCTGGATCTGATTTTGGTTCAAACATATACATCTGAACTTCAGACATATCCCACCGAGTATTACCATTGTTTCCAAACTGAATGAGCTTGCTGGCTGGTGTCACCACCTCTTTGCCCCCTCATTCAGCACATCTCCTCATATTTTAACATTCAGAAGACACTAAACCCCAAATCTTCTTGTTTTCAGGAGGAGACTTCCTCCAAGAGAAAGTTGTATCTCATTCTGAAACTGTTACAAACTATTTGGACTTGTGATTGATGCAAAGCTAATCAAGAGGTGCCCAAGACCGAGAATGAAGGGAAAATAAAGGATCCAACCAGGCCCGCTTTAAAAATGGAAAAAAGTCATGCAGGCAGCAGGATGGACACACGACTCATATCAGAACTAATGTCCATGTCAGGTAGATATTTTAACAGACTACATCCTCATGAGGAGGAAGGAGGAAGACACAGCTAAGGGCAGTGTTTTCATCCATTGGCAACCACAGCAACACTTTGATAAACCAGTTTTCTCACTAGCTAGAAGGTTTTAGGCTAAAATACTGTTTGGCTGACAGTTTTATTACAATGCAACCATCAGCCTCATGGAAGCTATCTTTCTAGTTACCTTGGTTACATGTTTACAACAATGCTTTGTCCTTTCCTGCTTGAAAATAGGAATTAACATCACCTAGTTTGGGTTAGAAATGGATCATGGAACATGAGTCAGCCACATGTGCACATTTTGGTAAAGAAAGAGGAGAGTTTTAAATGAACTGTAAACATTTTTTTATATTTCAACAGCTAAACAAGCCGGCTTGCTTCTCTGTCCAGCTGTGGCTCAAACCCTGAAACTGCTCTGTGCGGCGGGATTTGCATGTCATTGTGAGGAACAGTGCTCTGTAGTGTATCACTAACCTGTCATTAACACCAGACTGCTGCACCCTGCTTATCTAGAAGCGCTGAATCCATGACTACAGCTTTTTTCCACAGCAGAAAATCCACCAACCAAAGTCTGACTTTTGACTTTACTCAGACTGGTTACCTAAACTTTTACTCTGACTAATGCAGTGATGCAGTATGAATACTCCCTTACTCAGCTGTCTGCGCTCTGTCTAACATGCCTCCATGTTTGCTTGTTACTGCACGTCTTCAGAGTTGTTTCTTCATCCTGCTGAGACTGTGACACCCTGGCTGTGTTGTGGATAGTCTGCAATCAACAGATGGGATGAGGCAGGTTTTGACATGTTTGATTTTATAATAATACCAAATGTTTTTACTGTAAAGAAGCATGTATAATAATAACACTGCCAGAGAGCAAACAGATTTTTCTATATGATGACGAGGTGGAGCTTAATACATAAAATGGTGGATATAAGATGTAAGTGATGCTTGTATTTTACATACTGCACTCCTGAAATGTGAGCGAGAACATCATCACCAACAACTCTAAGAGTACAAACATGTTTGTATTTTCGTTGGTTTTTTTCTTTTCATTCACTCCCGGTTGCTGAGTCACTGTGGATTGCCGAGTTGCTGCAGGTTGCTGAGTCGATGCGGGTTGCTGCATTGCTGCGGAGTGCCGAGTTGCCGCGGGTTGTCGAGTTTCTGTAGGTTGCCAAGTCGCTGCAAGTTGCAGAGTTGCTGCAACTTGCAAGTCACTGCCGGTTGTCAAGTCACTGCTGGTTGCAGAGTCACTGTGGATTGCTGAGTCTTTGTGGGTTGCCAAGTCACTGTGGGTTGCCACGTAACTGCTGGTTGCTAAGTCACTGCTGGTTGCTGAGTCACTGCGGGTTGCTGTAGCACAGTAGGATCTATTTCTCCACATTTTCATGGTGTATCTACTTTAAAACCACCTAGCATCCTTGCTAGCCTCTTGTTTAAATCAAACTGGATCATGTAGTGCTAGCTTGGTCAGTGCTAAGTACCGTGGCTACTGAGCTTCTCTTTGAGCATCTTTATAATTTATTTTCACCACCAATGTGAAAATATTGATTAAATGAATTGATGTTTAGTCCCTAAATACACTCACTGAAAACTAAATGGGTTCCCAGTAGAAAAACCTAGCACTTAGAATTTGTTTTTTCAGTTTTCTACTTAATATTTGTGCCTCCAATAAAGACATTTCCTGAACCTCAACCATCAGTGTATATGGGTAACTATCAAAAGACAATCCTTAAAATGTATAAAATCTGGTGTTCAGTGCAATCTTGAGGCCATGGCACCCAAATTAAAAAGCACCCGTACAAACAGTGCAGTAAATTAGTCTGGAGCCTGCAGCATCTGACAATAAAATGATGTCAAATGTAAAAGTAAGCAGGCTTTTAGTTGTCTGAAGCAATGATAATACATACAGTACGGCTATTTTTTAGCTGGGAAATCAAATTACCTTCTGTTATTTATAATGCTGTGATTAGTTTTTCTTTTTGATGGCCAAAAATGATGGGAAACACTTCTCTGTTTAAATGTTCTATCTGAAATTCCCATTGAACACATGAAAGCAGGAAAAATTCCACAGAAACTGTTTGATGAGGCAATGATTACTTCATTACAGATACTGCCATCAGTGAAGTAGATTTCACTGAAGAGGACTGTTGTGTTTGCTAGCATGTGTTCTAACAGTACAGGCCCTGTTTCTCCTTATTCAATTAATCCACATTCACCATGTGCAGTGAGAAAATAATTGTGTTTTCATGTTCCATTATTCATAATTTGGTGCAAACAGGGGAAAAACATCAGTGCTAATCAGGTTAAAATAAACATGATCAAATAAGCGGGAGGGTGTATTGTAGAGTGGAGCTTTTCATTTGGGAGTTACAGTAAATCAGCCAGAGGCTTGCCCACTGCTAATTCTCTGCACTCCAGTGATGTCTGCTGGATCAGGTACAAACCTCTGCATGCTGGAAGAATTCACCACCCGGCTCCCTCGTTGTCTCCACCTAATTATCCCACAGATTTAATTGGCGAAATAAATCATTGTTATGTATTAACAACTTTGGTACTGGATGCACATCTTGAACTAAGCATGTACGGATATTGAATCCGGAGGTGATGTGCACATACTGAATCTAACACAAGGTTGGCTGAGTTAGAATACAGTAGCTCTTTTTAGTGATGTTATCTAGTCCCCAAGTCCCTGTTCAGCTTGCAGAGAGTTTAAGAAGGGCTTGCTGAGGTTCTGTTCAGGTCAGTAAAGAGATAAAGAAGTAGCTATGGTACTCAGTTTAATCAGAAATCCAAAGCTCAGCATGACAGATGAAGAGAGGACTGAAACTGCTGACTTTACATGCACAATTTTACATTTCTCTTTAAACTTAGCTTTGTATTGTTTTTGTCTGATTTTCTTTAGTTTCTGAAGCAGTCTTTATAGGCTGCATCATCTAGAAGCTGCAGGTTTGAGTGCCAACAGGAGCAGTTTCTTTACTTAAATCATTACAAATCCGTGTTACACGCGTAATGTTGGTTTGGAACTATTGACATTCAAACATACATATTCACAATAATTAATAGAACCTCAGGAACAAGATTTAATACTTGATTGAGAAAATTAGGGACCAAAACACAGAAAATAAGTGAAATACTTTCATTTTCATTTATTCATCAAAAGCATTTCCACGTTTGGGGACACATACAAGGAATTAGTGTGTGTTTCTCTCAGTCTGCCTCAGCTTCAGTCTGCAGGTGTGCAGAGCGGATACCTGGATGCAGCTCTGATGAGAATGTAAGCCCGTTACAGCTCACGTGTTGTCACATTGTCGAGCATGAATCTGCGCTACTAAAACTAAGACTGGATCCATGAATCTCATCTAATTTCTCTGTGGTGACGGTTTAAATGCTGTGAATGGCTCATACTGGAGGATTCAGGTTAGCCGAATCTCTGAAATACCTTTCCACATCTGTCACAGCTGAAACCCGTGTTTAATAAAGGTGGTGTGATGTCAGCTCATAACCAAGGAGAGGTTTTCACACCGTAATGGCTTATCCAGGGGATTTTCCTCCTCCTCTGCATCTGCCTGAGATTTCCTTCAAGATGGGATTTTTCATTCATTTATTTATTTCTTGGTCTGTTTTTGGGTCAGAATGTCCGATGCTTAGGCAAACAGCATGAATCTTCTCTGTGTGGGAGTATATGTTAGGGAGTAAATTGCTTTGACAGATACTTTACCAACTATTTCTTTGTGATAGAAACCAATGAATAAAAATCAGAAGCTATTTGCTGTTCAGACGTGAACAGTGAGGGACAGAAGAGGCTCTTTTAATCCATTTAATGGGTTATTGACTTTGACTCCAGGGGAATATATATGCAGAGACAGGAAGATGCTCTTTTTACTTACCCCACAGTTCAAGCTATAGAACAAATCAAATAGACCTGCACCACTCTGCTGTCCTCACCTTTACTCCTGTTTGCTTGACAAGTGCAGATGAAGGATTTGCTGCAGAAAAACATGACAGCTTCTTTTAAAACATTTCATTTTACTGCCACTGCTGCTTCTACTACTTAGAACCGGGTCGTCCTCTTCATCATGTCCTTCTAGTACCGGGTTGTCCTCTTCATCATGTCCTTCTAGTACCGGGTTGTCCTCTTCATCAGGACCACCTTCTAGTACCGGGTCGTCCTCTTCATCAGGACCACCTTCTAGTACCGGGTGGTCCTCTTCATCAGGTCCATGTTCTAGTACCGGGTTGTCCTCGTCATCAGGTCCACTTTCTAGTACAGGGTCGTCCTCTTCATCAGGACCACCTTCTAGTACCGGGTGGTCCTGTTCATCAGGTCCACCTTCTAGTACCGGGTGGTCCTCTTCATCAGGTCCACCTTCTAGTACCGGGTGTTCCTCTTCATCAGGTCCAGGACCAGGTGGATGGATGGAAACAAACAAACAAGTTTTAGGCTGTTTCCTTGAAAACAGAGAAAGAGATTAAAACCTTTCGAGGAACCTCTGACCACAAAGACCAGAAGTTTCCGAGCTTTATTGAAATTGTGCAGATCTTATTATGCCTGTCGTTAATGAAAGCGCATCTTTGGAATGAGGAACTAACTACAGTCGTCGGACCAGACCAGACCGGCTGCTCCTAGACCGGCTGCGCCTAGACCGGCTGCTCCTAGACCGGCTGCATGCAGACCGGCCACACCTAGACCGGCTGCTCCTAGACCGGCTGCATGCAGACCGGCCACACCTAGACCGGCTGCTCCTAGACCGCCTGCACGCAAACTAGCTGCTCCTAGACCAGAATCCTGCTGGTCCACATGAAACTGGAGTGAAGCCGTGCTGGAAACGGGCGGAAGTCGTGTCGGTGTGGGAATGAGACCCGGAGAAGAGGATTTCAGTTTCACTCTGGTGGAGCGGAGCCTGCTAGAAAAACAGAAGAAATCAGACATAAGACAGGTTACTCATCAGGTGATCAAAAGTTTAAAACCATGACCCAAAAATAAACCAAAACACCCAAAAAGTGTAATAAAAGTACTTAGTGGTGAGTAGTAGTATTTACATATGACTAAACTAGTACTTTACCCATGCACTGGTGTCAGTCCGGCTACCTGGAGTCCATCTATTACAGCTTTTATTCTGTTATTTTACAAGTTTATTTAAGTTTTTTTCTACTGGTAATATTTTTCTACTTATTCTAGTTTTCTGAAAGTACAAATCTGCACATGGTTCAGACTTTTCCAGAACATTTTCTTCATCATAAAATCAGGAAAACAAACATTTAACTGGATTATAAAAAGCTCTCCCAGGCTGCAGACACACACAAACACCGTGAGCCAGCTGTGAAACTCTCACTTCTCATGAATCTGCAGTCGGTGGAGAATTTTTCGCTCCAGACTTGAAGTGTAAGTATTGTAGTTTTTGATCAGGACCTGGTCTAATGTGATCTAGGTTCCTATAAAATCGTTGAAATGGTCCTAGACACATAAATGAATGTGAAGCTAGCTTCAGTGGGGTCCTCTCTGAACTGGTCTCAGGTCTGTTCATGGACTGGCGCTGGCTGGCGATCTGCTGCTCCATCCCGCCGACGCTGCTGATGGTCTGCATGTGCTTCATGCCGGAGACGCCGCGCTTCCTGCTGTCGCAGGGCAAGAGGCGGGAGGCCGAGGAGGCACTGCGCTTCCTGCGTGGCCCGGACGCCTCCGTGGAGTGGGAGTGCGCTCGGATCGAGGACGCCTGCGACGAACAGGTGAGCTGGACACGTCCTCTTCTGTCCACCGAAGAGACGACGAGACGTTTCATCTCCGTCTGTCCATCAGGGCTCCAGCTTCCAGATGTCGGATCTGAAGGACGCCGGCGTCTACAAGCCGCTGCTGATCGGCATCATGCTGATGGTCTTCCAGCAGATGACGGGCATCAACGCCATCATGTTCTACGCTGAGAACATCTTCGAACAGGCGCACTTCAAGGTAACAGGTCCAGGTCCAGGTGTGGATCCAGATCACTGGAGCTTTTTTTAAAATATAAAACTTTATTTCTAAAAGATAGAAAATCTAAAACTGAAGCCAGGAGTCAGTGCTGGTAAACCGGGACACGGTGTGGGTGGTTTCTGACAGACTGGATGTGTTTCAGGAGAGCGACCTGGCCTCAGTCATCGTTGGTCTGATTCAGGTGGTCTTCACTGGAGTAGCAGCTCTCGTCATGGACCGGGCCGGCAGGAAAGTCCTTCTCATCGTCTCAGGTACATTCATTTATTCCTCACACACCAAACCAAGCTATGTGGGAAATTAGATTTAATTAAATTAATTACTACTAACCAATAGGAAAAGAGCTGCCGCGTGACCCCCTAAAGACCAAACTCACAGACATGAATAAAACAGAGAAATAAAAATGCTTAGAGAAAGAAAATGATTGTAAATAGTGGGGATGTGAATATGAATTTAAAAAG
>JBAFTC010000025.1:517964-528264 GCA_037177435.1 Melanotaenia nigrans | reverse complement strand
AACATATTTAAACTGTTAAATATAATTATTTATTTTGCTTTTACTTCTAATTTTTTTTCCTTGTTTCTTGTTTCTTGGTAATTTTTTCTTTAAACAAAAACAAAAAATGAAGGTATAAAGGGATAAAACAGACATGAGAACTTAGTTAAGTCTGTAAACACTGTTACAGAGGCTCTGGACATATATGTTCTTTCTTTTAATTTGATCAACTTTCTACTGAGGGTTTTTTCCTCAGATAAAAACTTTTTTGTTTGTGAGTTCTTTGGACCCCTATGAGAGACATCACAGTTAAACAATTTTCTATCAAGCACTGGTTAGTTTTGTCGCCCACTGCAGCCCCAAGTGAAAATGAGCTCCCAGAGTTTATGTTCTGATTGATCCAGAGTCAACGAGCATCCGTGATAACTGCAGAGTCATTTAACGTGGGGCTGAAAGCCAGTTAAATACTTTCCCATTGCATTTTTCCCTTCTCCTTTTCTTACTCCTCTGCTGTGATTACTTAATATGCAGCATGCAAATATGTATTTATTTTCTTTTTTCCAACTTTATTTCCATCTCTGATATCTGATAAAGCTTCTCTCTCAGCTTGATCATGTGTGCATTGTTCTCTGCCTTATTTAAACTAGCTAAATGTACACTCATTATATTTTTATGTTATTTATTTAGGGGTTTTAGCTTCAGTAAGAGGAATAGTTGCAGAACTGTGTTCGATGGGGAAAAAAGCTTTTCAGTGAGTCCAACTTGGCTGAGGATAAAAGAAAGAGTGCTGAAAGCTACACTCTTAAAACCATCCAAAGCTTGGGAGAAAAATCAATATATAAGTGAAACTATTATCTGATCGGTTTTTTACTTGTTTTAAAATGACCATAAGAAAGTGTGTATGCATATGCATGAGCGTGGGAGCAAGAGAGGACTTCAAAAGGACCCATGAGTGCATAGAACAGCTCAGCCTCTGTGGCAAACCTCCCATAGAGCTAGAGGAGAGGACCAAGTCTGCAAAATAATTGCCCCACACTGCTCTTCCAACAAACTGCTGCGCAGGCAGTCTGGAACAAATTGTGATCTTAACTCTTTCTGGAATTCATGCTGCCTATGAAAACATGATGGACCAGAGGGACATCGACAGAATGCAAGTCTGTTGCTGCCAGGAGTACAGAAGTCGTTACTAAAAACGGCCATTTTGGTTCATCAGATTCCTTGTGATAATTTAACAACAAAGATGTTATTATTGTTTCCGTTGTGTTTATTTACCTCGGTGAAATGATCCGTCTGTTGTAGTTCAGGAAGTGAATACTTCCTTCTGGAATCAAAGAATTTGTGGGAGGACAGTCAGACACGACTGACTGCCACGTCACATTTCTATAAAAATAAGATATGTGTGATAGCTTGATCCATCAGGTCTATTGTGGGAGCACTGAGAACAACGTGCTGAGAGGAAACTGCATTACCACATCCCACGCAAGTTATCGTCCAAAATGGCTCCCAAATGACTCGCAAGTCTAGGCTCAATAAGCTTCAGACTTGAGGAGGAAATTAGAAGGAAGGTGTTAAACAAGAATTTTCTGGGGAAATTACAACACACAAACGATTCCCAGGACTGAGAGGAATTCAGGATTCTTCTAGCAAACCTTGAATCATGCACTGGTGGAAAAAGAAGAGGTATCACTGTCTTATTACCACACTTTTACAGCTTTTTTGGGCCACTTTGGAGCATCAAACACAGATTTTGGGATAAAACATTAATATAAAATAAAATGTTCAAGCTGAAGTCCAGTTGGAGTCGTGTCAGTAAATACTGGCATTTTAAAAGAGTGAGTTGTAGAAAATAAAATGAACTATTGTAGCATGTGAAGCTGTTTCAGGTCTTGCCCTCCTCCTGAAGAAAATATCCAGCTCTTTGGCAGTTACATGCTCCACTAAACCCACCTGCTAGTTTATGTGTTTATCAGCTGTTTATTGTCAAACACTTACAGGCGTATTCACAAGCTTTTCTTTCGAAGATCAGCTGCCTGCTGGGACCAAAGTGACAATATGAGGGTGCTGATATGAGGGAAGCAAATCACCGCAGCTGTGGCTCGGCTTATACCTCACTACAACCTCACAGACAGCTGAAGGCATCTGAGGGGTGAGAGCAACGTACTTATTATAAAACTAGATATTTTGGTAACATTATAGAAAAATATTTTCAAATGTGCTTAAATCTGTTTTGCTTTATTATCCAAACTGATGGTGTCAGTGTTTATGTTCTGTACATGTAGATGCATTTAAAACATAACTAGCCAAACTTCTGCTCCTGAAACCAGCGAGTCAGACCTCAGAAACAAAGAAAACCCACCAGAATTTCTCTATATTTGAATATATGCTGATGACTTGTTTCTGCAACAGAAACATCTGTGAAGACCAGTGATGGAAAGTTCAGTGTCTGGGAAGAGTTTTTGGTTCAACTCCTGAATAGCTTTTAGTACTTTTAAGTATCACTCAAAGCTTCTATTTTAGCCTAATTTAGCTGTCATAATTGGCTTGTATGTTGGTAATAATTTCTTCAAAGGCCTTATTTTCATTCATTATATTACACAATAATCATAATCTGTATAACCAATGAGCCCATTTACATCCACCACAAGTCTGATCATTACCCAATTTCTGGAGTTATCTATTCAACTGTTTGTGTAAACACTATAATCTGGTTATGAGAAATCAGGTTAACACACCAGGATTTCTGCCCAGTGATGTTGTTATGCCCGTACATGATCTACGTAGATTAATTGGATCAGCAAAGAAACCATGTTGCTTCTATTAATTCTGTTTTGAATCTAATGAAGAAACAATACCACATATGCATGAGGACATACAAACATACATACATAGATACAAATATACATGTTTATATACAGTATATATGTACTGTTAATGAATGCATGAAATCAATTAAAGGGGCATAAACCCAGAATTTATTTCCAAAGTTTTTAGCTGCTCGGGCTGAATGACATGGTCTGTGACATTGTTACTGAGCCAAGTTTCCATGAACACAAACACAGCACTCTTCACAGCCTTCGGAGTTGTCCGTAGAAGACAAATAGTCTAAGAAGTGGTCCTGTCCACACTGAGCAGAAACTCACGACTATGTGTGCTTCACGACGAGTAGACGCAACAAAGACGCACTTCCATATTCTGTCTGAACTAACTACAGAAAGACTAAAGGAACAAAAAGCACTGCTTTACTGCAAAAAATCTCACCACTAGAAGGCTGCTTAACCATTTCCGATCACAGTATAGTAATGATGCTTCTTCATTTTCCAGCAATAGAACAATAAAGTTCAAGTTGACAATAAGATCATTGTTTACACGTTTATGATTTTTGTCAATATCCAGACATTCAGATCTACACATTCAGATTCACATCTAAACAGGGAAGTTATAATTATCATGATGAACAAAACAGCAATGTACAGTGATAAAGAAATCTGAGGATGCAACATATCGTGATGTCTTACTAAATCGTGAATCGAATCATTGATAAGTTAATTTAATTGAATGAAATTCTGAGGCCATTGAAGATGCACAGCCCTACCACCAAGCATGAAAGAGGAGCAAATGAATGATGGAATCACTATAAATCTAAACTGTTGCTCCCAGATATCAGTCATTATTAGTCATGTAACATCCCAGTGAGGGAAAAACCAGGTTATTATTCAGCTGTTTGGTCCTGGTTTCACAGCAACACTAGAGATAAATAGATTAAATAGATTAAAACTGAATTAGCTTATTATTATTGGTTGAATTAACATGTCTTCTTTTCTATTTCGTGACAGATTGCCAGCACGCTGCTGCCCCCTACTGTTGACATAGTTGCTGCTGCAGTCCGAGGCTACATTCACACCAGTCCTACTGATTCAAATCCTAGTTTGCTTTGAAAGTCTGCTTTGTTTGGGAGGTGAGATCTGCAAAAAAAACTGATTCGGATTAAAGATCACCAGGTCGATCTCTGGTCTGTCTGTAAACCTGCTTCAAGTGAAACAAATACCGGAATTGCACTACCAAACAAAGGGCCTTGTGGGTAAACACAAGCAAAACATACACAGCTGTGGTACAATAGGCCGTTCTGACCTGGAGAAATGTCTCGCATCCAAACAAAACAGCGCAGGAAAAGCTCTGAGAAACATATGATCAACTCAAGACCGCCAGGATCTCATGCAGCTCCATGTTTCACTCTGACGTGGTGGAAACAGAAGTTGTTGCATTAACCAGTAGATGCAAGTTTTCTTCTTCGTTAGTCATTCTTGATGCAGCAAGGACACAAATGCATTATTCAAAGGGTCCGAAGTGCAGTGTGAAAGTAAACTCAGCCCGGCTGAGTGTTGCAAACCCAGTTGTACCGAGTCCAGAGGACTATCCTGGTGTGAATACACCCTGAAACTCCCAACGTGAAGGAATCGACTGGAATAAAGTTTCTCCTGGAAAAGAAATTTTAAACATATTAATTCTGTCACCGTGGTGGGCTTCTTACAAAGGTAAAAGAAAGTGTGCTCATTTTTGTCCTTTTTTCTTCTCAGTTTCTAGCAGCCAACTCAACAACTGATCTCGATACTGAAATGAATTCATCTTTTTTGCTACTTTACATTTCATCCAAGAAAACAACATAAAAAAATGAATAAATACAAATTACAAAAAATACACAAATTGGCCACAGAATTTAAGTTATGTAATCTTAGTGCTACACATTTAAGTGGCAACTGTTACCATGTGTCATTTAGGAGGAAAAAAGCGCGGAGCTCAGGTGACAAAAATGGTATTATTTAATCTTTATATGGATGAGAACTGGATTCCAATTTCCAGATGAGAGCGATTAAAGCATGTCCATAAGCTCCAAGGATCCTGATTAAAAAAAACTACCAATGCAGTAGCTATAATTTCAGCCTAAATAAAGATCTTTAAATGGACTGAATTTTTGTCTCTAACTGACTCCTGCAGGACTGAGGATCAGAAAACAGATTCAGTTATTGATTGTAAACTGTAAAATTAGTGTAACGCAGGTACTTCTGACCAACCATTAAGAGGTGGACAAAAATGTGCAGAGTCCGAACCAAGTCAAAAGATAAGTTTATTACAAAAAAAAGGTTTAGGGAACACTAAAAAAAGGAGTAAAGTCTTTAAGTGCAGGTGTGCTGCTAGCCCTGTTAGGAGGGGGAAAAGCGTCAGTGGAGGAAATTGGGTCCGTTACTCCTAGTCCTCAGTCTGTAGCAGCGTGCTACGGTCGGCCAAGCGATGCTTGCATTTTGGCTGTATTAGGGGTCAGACAGCCCAGACCACCGACTCAGGCCCATACAGTTCCTCCTTCCAGGCAAAACCAGGATCCCCCTCCAAGCACACCTGGACACAGAGTTCACCACGCCACAAAGAGAGGAAGAAAAGCATAACCATGAAATATCTCAATATAACCCTATTATATAAAATACAAAATAAAATAAGTACCAGTACAATGTGTGTTATGCCAATATACAGTTACCTGGACACAGAGTTCACCACGCCACAAAGAGGAAGAGCATTGTGTGTCTGCTGCTTAAATAAAGTAGTGCTCCCCTGAGCAGATTGAAAACACCTGGTTCACCACACCCACAAACACTCCCACAGCAAACCACACAAAAGAACATAGGCTGGATACAGCTCTACCAGGTTACATCCCTCCCTGCTTGAATGGTCGTTGTCCCAGCAACCACTTGGCACACAACGCTAGGCATCTCTGTAACGTGGGGGTGGTACTCCTCTGGTCACCCTGGTGGACCACCATGGGTCTGCCACATCTGGATGAATGCAGTATCATCTGTAGGCCCAGTACTCCCTCTTGTGTCTGGACCTGTAGGAGCCCAAAATCCAACCCATGAAGGACCTATATCAGGCTGAGGACCTCCCTGCTTAAACCTAGGCACAGGATTATGATGACCTAGTTGACTAGGTTCCAGTCTTTGCTCTGGCAACGGGATTAACAAGTTCCCATGCACCACTTTCTCCAGATTCCCTCCATCACATCTAATCACATAAAGAGTCAGGGTCCGGTTGTCGCACAACTGAATTTGGTGTTTCCTCCCACTTATCAGCAAGTTTACCCCATGCCTTGGCCCTCATGTCCTGTAAAAGTACATTTTGACCTGGTTGCAGTGAAGGTGGGACAGACCTCCGCTCAAACTGAGCCTTCTGACGAGCCATTTCTGGCTCATATCCCAGTCAGGATTAAGTTATGGTTGCCAAAATCTTTACATGACCAACTGACTTTAGTGATGTAGTAGGTGTAAAATATTAAATTAAATGCTGTGCAGCATGACTGGCTTAATTTTTACTCTCACATTTAACTTTGACATGCAAATTTACGAGTGGATCGATATTGTCTAGTGTATCTTGGGTAAAACTCATCATCAACCATCAACCAACGTCATCATCAGTCACTTGTCAACAGACTGCAAACTAGGTGGAGGATTTTTACGGTATTAAGTTAACATGAGTGGCACTTCATATAAGCATAAAAGTGAAGCGACAAAGCGAAAAGAAAAGGAAAAAAGAGAGCAAGGAAAAGCCAAGTTACAAAAACTGGACAGATATTTTGTTCGTCGTCCTGGAGATGAACCTGACTTTTTTGTTAGCAGCTGTCCTATAAAAGAGGTCAACTAAATATAATGATGCTCAAGTGCTTCAAGTGTAACTTAAATCAAACTCAGCTGTTAAATACTGACTACATTTCAGACTCTACTGGACTCAGTTGGCAAAGTTCTTAAAAGGATTTAACAAATTATAAGCGTTTGCGGGAGAAAGCCTCGTCTCTCTGAAGCTCAGGTTTGTAAAGCTGAATCTGAACAAACCACAACACTTCAAGACTTTTGAATGGATGAAACCAGGGTGGAGATGTTTGCTCATCAAACACACTGTGATGTGGAGAAAACCAAACACAGTACATCAGCACAAAAACTGGTGAGAGCATATGATTTGGAATTGTTTTGCTGCACAGGATCCAGGCGAGAGCGTCGGTCTGACAGTCAAAGCTTGACCCCAACCCGGGTCATGCAACAAGACAATGATTCCAAGCACAAGAGCAAATTCCCATCAGAATGACTGAAAAGAAAAGAATCAAGACACTACAATGACCCAATCAGAGTCCAGACTTCAGCTTGATTGAAATGCTGTAGTTTAAGGGACCTACGCATAAAAAATGCTTGCAAACCGCGATGCACTAAAGCAACGTTGTAATGAAGAAATGGACTGAAATTCTTTCAAAATTAAAAAAGAGGCTTATTATATCATACAGAAAAGGACGAATCATGAGGTGTATTTAGGTTTTCTGCATCTTGTCGTAGTTTTTGCTAAATAAATAGTACAGTGTAAAATGTTTTGTTGACATCTGAAGCTGTATTTAGCTAATTTGAAGATATGTAATGACCAGATTCCTAAAATCCTGGCAATGTAACATCCTAAACTGTAAGAGACTGTTCTTTCTCTTTTACATCCTTGTACATGAAATCTGCTCATGAGAGATTTCTCTTCATTTTTTTTATGTTATCATTATTACAGGACCTTCCTCAAAAACCTTGAAACTTTGTCTGCATTCTTATTGGGCAATAAACAAATGCACTTGACTCTTTTGTGTTGCTTAGCAACACAAGCCAGTCCCTGGTTTTTATATATGAAAAACCAGGATGCTGCCAATCTGGAGACTTACAGGGTGCAGTGTGAAGGAGATGCAGCCACGATGCATTTTTGAATTAAAACCTTTTATGAGCAAAAAAAAGGGTAGAAAGAACTAACTGTGGCAAATATTACCAAGAGCCTGATTTTAGCCTTTAGTGTTAGTGGTGATGATAAGCACTCCTCCTTCCAATTTTAACCTGCTTGTTGGTTTCGTGTCAGTTTTGAACTTAAATAAAATAATCATTACTTTGCAATGATTTCATTTTATATAAATACACAACCTTTTGTCATCAGAGTTGGGCTTGGTGCCATGTTCATTATGCATAACAAAGATGGGGCTACTGTCAGGTAAATCATGCATGTATCCTGGTAACAAGAACAAAGGTAAGCTTATGTGGTATGTTTTCAAATTATTGTGTGCAGCTTCAAGCATTATTATATATAATGATTTCTCATAACTAAATGTTGCTGTGCTGCCCTCTTTCTGCTTTCCTTCAGCAACTGTTGCTTTAAGATAGAATTTTTTAAAATGCAGTTTAGTAATATTTCCTACTGTATTTTCCTTTAAATCAATAAATTTATTGCTTATTATAAACATGACAATAGGTGCAATACTAAGTTGTGCAGTAGACCAGCAAGCAGGAATTGTGTCTTGCCATGGATATAAGCCCACCCCTCAGTCTTCTTAGTGACAGTAGATATCTTCTATTTACTCAGGTCTGTTTGCTAACATTAATCAAGGCTTAGAATAGACTGTTCACCTCAAACGCAGACCTGCCCGAGTAATGTACTGCAGGCTAAAAATTGTACAAAAATACATGGTTTCATTGCTATTTCTAAGATACCATACCATTGCTTGTAAAATCATGTTTAATCATTGAAATCAGCCTCCCAAAACCTCTTTTAACTTTTGAAGCATGATTGCCCACACACGCTGGCTTGCACGTGTATGTGTATGTGTGTGTGTGTGTGTGTGTGTGTGTTCACCTGGTGGTTGCACTTCTGCTTGCCAAATCTGTGGAAAGTGGCTCCCTTTATACCTGGCTGCTCACTACTCTGATAGCCTCTGCAGAAACTACAGGAGGCAGTTGACTGAGGGTGTGTGTTCACCTTAGAGGGAAAAAGAGCCCCCGTATTGATTGTTGATTCATAGTTAGTCTTCTAAGTGTGGCAGAAGTGAAGCTTTGAGCAAAATCTTCTTGCAGGGAGCCTTCCCATGATACCACAGAATGTAAAACATAACTATTTTTTCTTTTCTTTTAGTGGGATCGCTTCTTCAGTGCTTCGACCTCATCATGATGACACTGATGTATGACAATGTGAAAATACACAAGATTTAGGTTTTAGTTTTATTAAAATATTTATCAACAACATACATTTCAATACAGAGTGATTCATAATTAAGAAAAAATTGACAAACAATATCCGGCCTACCTGCATGTAAAATCTAAAAAGAGACTAAAAATGACTATACAAGGCTGTTTCAGCCTGTTTTTGCACAGAGCACTTCATGGCATAATTACAGTGTTTTCCAGAGCAGCATGATTCAGTACCTTGCTTAAATTATGCTTTTGATTGCAATTTTGTCTGTAATTAACATGACTGAACACTCATTCATACAGGGACTGAATCAAAACATTTAAGTGTTTTTTTTTCTTTTTTTTAAAGGGCAGGTTTCATATGGTTGGTTCTGAATAAATCAGAAACCTCACTATTAATGGCAACATTGCTGAGAAGTGGAGGTTAAAGCTGGTGTGTACAGAAGAATACTGCTTGTGCTGAGAGGTAGACTGGGACTTGTTGTTCTTTGATCAGCGTCACAACAAAATCACTAGTCTTCCACTCAGCACTACCAACACATTCCCCTCATCTCCAGTTGCATCCATATCCTCTGCTTCAGTCTGTGATAAAAGAAAAAGAAACAGGATTGTAACACTTTTGTCTGAGCCATCCCTTCAGCGTGCTAGTGCACAACATTATGTATTGATTCTGCAGCAGTATCAACGTGGACTTCAGAATGAGAGGTGGTGGTAGCAGAATAGGGGCTAGTAGTGCGTTGATAAGTTGTGAACTTTTGTCTGAGATAGACACAGTACATGCAGTCCCCATCTCTCTGTTTCCCTCAGCCCATTTCTCTCTGAAGCCTGTTGACATTCCATCCTTCCTTTGTTGTTGTAATGCCAACCTTTCAGCTTCTCTCAAAAGAGAGAGACAGGAGGGGTGGTGGTGGCGGGGGGACGGTAGAGACAGAGAAAGAGGATCACAGCACAACACTTACACAAAACATATGCATTAGACCAGAAACCTCAAACAGTGATTGAGTAAACTGAAAATCCTGACTAAATTGCAAGGTGAACCATCAACTCATCAAGTGATTCAGTTTTCTGTTCAATAAGTCACATTTGAAATAAAATGGAGAGGGTCGAGAGAAAAGACATAAGGTTTGTCCTGCATCCCCAGTATGTGTTTGAGCTGGTAGCTATGCAACAAGACTGGGAGTCAGTGGAAGAGGGGGATGGGAAGAAGGGGACAGTTTGTGAGGAAAAAGAGAACGTGTGTGTGTGTGTGTGTGTGTGTGTGTGTGTGTGTGTGTGTGTGTGTGTGTGTGTGTGTGTGTGTGTGTGTG
>JBAFTC010000025.1:347910-362842 GCA_037177435.1 Melanotaenia nigrans | reverse complement strand
ATAATCCATTTTTGTGTCAGTTTGGGAACATCTGCTCCATTATAGGCAGAAGTTGTTCATATTTACAGAACAAATATGGTTCAAATATATATATATATATATATATATATATATATATATATCACATTTAAAACAACTTCAGTTCACCAAAGTGCTTCAAATGGTACAACACATTAATAACAGATCAGAAAAGGCAGGCGTCCAGGAGTCAGACAGCACTCCTGTTCTCATGTTCATAGGGACAGGTGTTTACAGCTTCAACCATTATTCATGGGCTTAATCCATCGTCTGCACACACTTTTCCTTGTGTGACCTTTTTCTGCTCCCTGACCAGAATCTACATATCTACAACAGAAGGAAAAAGATGGAGCGTTTTCCAAACATTGTCCATCCCCCAGCACCAGGAATTACAAACAAAAACAAAAACAAAACAAACAACAAAAAAAAAGAAAGAAAAAAAGAAAAGAAAAAAAGAAAATCTCCCTCCCTGGTGCTGACATCTTGGTTTATATATAAGTTATACATTTTTTTATTTTACCATATTAACATTACTTGACAGCCACCAGCTCACACCTTCAGAGCCACTGCTCATACCCCCAGCAGGCTGCTGCTCCCCCCTTCTTCTCCAGGAAGCCTCATATCAGATTTCCTACTGACTGACTAGAAGTGAAGTCGCTCTGCGGAAGAGTTTTACTGACAGAGCCAGCTTATCTGAAGTTCAGCTCCCCGTGCCCTGCAGGGTCAGTACTCACATGTCCTGAACCGGAGGTCCTCATCCTCGTCAGAACCGAACTCCCGGAGCAGGGAGAGGAAGAGAATACCGAAGGCGTTCTGGATCCCGAACACCGAGCCGTTACACCACATTGAGGCCAGCATGACCACCCAGCCCCAGCCGCCCTCCGGGTGGACGAACTCCGCTTCCCCCTCAGTTTTCTGCGACACTTTGCAGTCCCCGTTCTCCTTCTTCTCCTCCGCGGACATCTCTTCCGAATCGGCTGTCTCCCCCTCCGTCACGTTCCTCTCCTCCGTCATTATCAGTAAGTTTGATAATAATTAAAATCAATATTTAATTAATAATTAGCTGCAGTTTTGAATATCAGACAGAACGACTTCCAGTCAGGGTGAAGCTATATCCATCAGATGGAGTTCAGCTTCTTCACGTGCAGCATATGGAACTGTCAAAAAGCTGCTGCTGCACTTTTATAAATACAACGTGGGCGGGGCCCCGGGGTTTCCTGCAGCTCATTGGACCCCCTGATTCAGTCCTTCATCAAAGCACCGAAACACAGCTGAAAGTCTGCAAGAGAAGTAGCACTTCATCAGTTTCTCATCAGGTCCTCCTCTTCATCAGGTTCTCATCAGGTCCTCCTCTTCATCAGGTTCTCATCAGGTCCTCCTCTTCATCAGGTTCTCATCATGTCCTCCTCTTCATCAGGTTCTCACCATGACCTCCTCTTTATCAGGTTCTCATCATATCTCTCCCCATGTACTCATTTTCATCAGTTTCTTACCTCTTCACCAAGTTCTCTTCATGCCGTCCTATTTATCAGGTTTTCATCAGTTTCTAATCGTCATTAGATTATCAAGTTCTCATATTCATCAGATTCTCATCAGGTTATTGTTTTCATTGGGTTTTTGTTCAGGTCCTCATCGGTTTCTCATATTTATCAGATTCTTATTAGGTTCTAATTTAGTTCTCGTCTTAATCAGGTAGCTAGGTTATCCTATTCTTCAGGCTGTCCTCATTATAAGGTTTTCATCAGGTTCTCTAACAGACTTCTCTTCATCGGGCTCTTTTCTTTATCAGGTTCTTACTAGTTAATCATCTTCATCAGGTGCTCATAAGGTTATCTTTATTAGGTTCTACTCTGGGTTCTCATCTTCATCAGACACTCCTTTTCATCAAGTTCTCCTCTTCCTCAGGGGTCGTATTCCTTAAGATTCTTAGTGCAAAGAGCTGCTCCTAGTGGCCAAATTCTGAGACGATTCTTAGAATTTCCCCTAAAAGTGAAGAGTAGATCCTAGTAAAGATAAAAGCTATTCCTAAAGAATCTTAGCTGTAAAGAGAGATGCTTGGGTGACATCTTTTAGGATCAGGGAAGAAGACTTTTAAGCAGCCTAGGAGTTTGCTAAGCAAATGACAAAATGGCGGACAGAAGAGGCAGGAGAAATATTCTCCAAACACCGGATGGCAGTGGATTAGATAAACCTTACAGATTGGATTGTGCAGGAATCATATTTGTGGTTTTTCATTAAATATACCTCACAAAACACTTTTATGCTCATCTACCAACTGAGCCAGGAGCAAACACCATTCTTTTGTCCAGCTGTCCTTCTTTTCTCCTCCATCGCTGTTCTCTGGTTTGTGGAAGATCTGAACGCCAACCAACACTGCTTCTTATAGGCCGTCACCAATCACAGACATTGATAGAAGCTGAGCCATTTTACCCTCGTTCATACAACATGGAGATGAAATGTTCAAAGTTGAAGGCACAACAATCACCAGCATGGTAAATAAATGTAGGAAAGTAAATATAACTTTTAGCAGGTGAATATGTGCAAGTGGGTCTGAGTTTCTACGTTTTCTGTAGGATCATTTTAAAGTATACCTTACCATTTATATAACAGATTGTCTTTTTATAATTAGTTTTCACATAGATTAGTTTCTATGATTATGTTTATTGAGTTGACGGTCTATTCTAAGCCCATTTTCACCAAAGGTTTGTTTAGCTTTTAGGCTCAACCAATCACAGCTTTTGAAATGATGACTCATACCTAGAACACCTCCTCACTAAGACAGAGTTTCTGTCCATTCCTTGCTCAGACTATCTGAGAATGTTTTGGAATCACTAAGCCAAGATTCCTTGCTAGGAATTTTTAGGCAAAGCTAGGATCTCTCTGAGAGGATTCTTAGAATCTTTAGGGATGCTGGCCCAGAGCTTCATCTTTCTCAAGGTTTCATCAGGTTCTCATTGGGTTTTGCTCTTCATTGGGTTCTATCGGGTTTTTATCAGGTTCTCCTCTTCATCAGGCTCAGCTTTAATATGTAAATTCAGCAATAGAACATTAGAAATAAAGAATATTACTATAAACCGGAGCATCAAATCCATGATCCTCTTGGCAAAGTAAATTTGTCCATGTTCACATCTCTGATCCAGACTCTCGGGTGGGTGTGATATGCTGGTAAACAGGACAACACGGCTGCAGCTTAAACGGAACATGACCACAGCAAACATGGAGAAAACAGCAGCAGTGGATCTTCAGACCTCCCGCAGCAGCATTAGGACCCTGAACGCACCTCAAAGCTTTACACACCATTTCAGTGTCATCTCAACCCAGTAAACATTTCTGACATCATGATGAGATCCTTATCAGAAGACATGAGAAATTAATACTGAAGGAAGCTGTGAAATTTTATGAAGTTTAAAAGTGTGGAAACATTTTGAAGCTGCAGTCCCATCACTTCTTCCTCTGAAGAGACAGGATCCTCTCTTCTGGCCAAAGTCCAGTTTCTTTATAACAATTATAAAATCTAAAACATCTCTGTGGATCAACTTAACAGAAAAGCATCACCAGACTCATTTCTGAAGTGAAGTGTTGACTATTATTAATGATGAGCAACTGTTAAAGAATGAAGGAAAACAAGCAAAAACTTTAGGTTTATAGTTTTATTTCATTTTAAAGTATCTTTTTACATTTTACTAGAAAAAAAACCGAATACTGAATCTAACAAATAATAAACGAGGAATAGAAAATATCGTATCTGAGACCTCAAACAGTGATGGAAAACATGTCACATGACTCTGAGTCACATGACTGCATCAGGAAACAGCTTCAGCTCTCTGATTTGGCAGTTTTGGAAACCGGACCTCCCTGCTCGTCTGCAACCACTTCGCCCTTCCTCTTCCTCAGACCCTTCATCTTCCGTGTTTGCAACTTGGACAGATCCTGCTTCTGCATGTGCACCCGGCCAAACCTTGTACCAAAGGCATCATGGGAAATATTCTTCTTCTTCTTTGGCTAGAGAAGTGAAAGAGCAGAGATGTTAGTTTGATGAATTCATCAATATATTTTTATAAAAACAGTTTAATGAAATAATGTGAACAGATCTGCTGCATTTACTGTCGACTTTATCAGCTCGACCTGGTGTACTTTCCTTAACTACTTAAGCCTGGTACATACACAACGATTTTTTTTAATTCTATGAGATTTTTTTTTCTGGTCAAGACCTCACACGTGAAGATAAAAAAAATCAGTTTTGATCGTACTGTGTGTGGTCTGCTCCAAAAATGTAATCACAGAACAACACACACATGACGATGCTGTCCCGCAACTCATCTACAATCTAGTCCTCCGAACCGGACAAACGTCAAAACGTAGAAGAACCATAGCAACAACCGGCAAAAAACGAAGAAGAAACATAGTAACACAGCATGGAGGGGATATACAGGACGAGGGAATGATGGTGGTCTTGGGACTATTGTTAATAGAAAAGGCCAGAACTGTAAAAAATGGACTGGAGATGGTGTGAACACAGACTTTATTTACTTCCTTGTTCGCCAGCTAGCTCCCTCTCAGATTGGCTATATTCCGTACTACGTCACCAACCACGCAGTCACAATACACGACCTGTCAGTATTCCTCAGAAATCGGCTCTGGAATATTGAACATGTTCAATATTCCCAACTGTCGGCTACAACCCGTTTCGGAGCAGATTATTGGGACAAATTAGCTCATAACACACCACAGACCAAATGATAACTGGACAGGAAAATCCCGGGAAGAGGCAAAATCAGGACAAAAAAATCCGTTATGTGTACCAGGCTTAACGCAAATGTCTAATCAGCCAGTCTCAGGGCTGCATCTCAGTGCATTTAGGCATACAGACATGGTGAAGACCCATTTTAATTTTAAAACAAAAACAAAAATGATGCATTAACAGTGTTAACTAATTTATGTAGTTGATTGTGTTGACATTTTTAATGCATTTAATGCTGGCGTGGCATGATACATCTGTCATTTCTGTTATGACGGCATATTTTTCCCAGTAAGAGGATCTAACATGTGCACTTTTCCCACATTTTAAAAAAACGTTTCCAGGAGTTTTGCATAAACATGGCCACTTTATGGTCCTCTGCCTCCCCATTTAAATGGCAAACTCTTCCTCAGCCGCTCGTCATCACTTCCTTCCCGGGTCATCGCCTGGCTAACGGTAAAGGAGCAGACCCAGTGGCTGCCTGGTGGTATGCAGGGTTTATACTTCAGCTATGCAGGGGCGGGTCTAGAAAAGTTCTGCTGGGGGCCAGGCAGGAGCACTGACCAGGAAAAGGGGGGCACAAATTTTTATCTGGAACTGGTAGAGATGATTTAGAACAACATATAGAAGTATATAACATGCTGTGTGAGCTGTGATTAATCTGAAAATGTTTTATTTCTCTTAGTTCTTAAAGAACTTACTTTTAAGAATTAACATTAAGCTGAATAATTTTAAATGCTTCTTGTAGCTTTAAAACTGTCTCGGCAGGTGACTGAAGAACAGATCAGCATACAGGTGTGTATTTAATATGGCAGATCATAAAGTATTTGTTTGAACGCTGCACACACTTTACATAGCACCGACCATCGCCGTGACCGGTGCCAGTAGAGCACTACAAATTGCTACATGGTCTGTGGAAAACACGTTATATTAACACAATTTTTATGTTTTCCCTTTTGGAAATAGAATTAATTTTATTGGTCTGTCCTCTGACGCCACCTCCAGGATAAACTGACAACTGAAGTTTTTCTTCTTAAAACAGAATCAGACATTTTGGTGTTTTGTTGTGGATTCAGCAGCTGTGAAAGTTCATTTTTGTCTTGTTTTTTTTTTTTTTTGTTTTATTTTTTAGGTAAAACTGTATATAGAATCTTTTCCCTTTTAATCCCAGTCAGCATCCGACATGTTTCCAGCCTCAGCTGTCAGATACTGAGGCTAATATGATATAAAATTAATTTATGAATAGATATAGCAGCATAAAGTCCGAGCAGAAGAAGAAATTTATAACTAACAGAACTTTGTAGAAATAACACACAGATCAACAGTGACCAAGCCTTTTCTTATCTTCTAAATCGGCCGACATTTTCCCCTTTAAAAATGGCCAATATATTCTTACTTTCTCATAAATCAGTAAATGCTGTTAAGTGTCGGAGTCGTGCAGAATGATGTCCTTGCAGCGTTTGTCCCCTAGATGGCGCTATGACTTCATTCAATCCCCCTTTCTTTTCAACAGGGGTAGCTAGTAGCTAGTAGAGCAATGGGCTAAGTGGAGCTTGCCAACAGGTAAGTTTATAATAATGTTGTGAAATTAGTCCTGTTTGCTGTGTGTAACGACGAGTGACATGTGCTTTGTTGTGTCAGCCAGCTTTTCATTTACGCTGCATTGCGTAAATGAAGACCCAGGACACGCTTGACGGGCTACATTTCTCGGCTGTCCTGGAAATACCTCGGGATCCCTCTGGATGAGCTGGTGAATTTCTAGGTTTCCCTGCTTAGGCAGCTGCCCCCACGACCCGACTCCGGATAAGTGGCAGAAAGTGGATGGATGGATAATATTACAGTCTGTCTTCAGCCACCATCATGATGTCATGTCTCTCTTTACTTTGTCAGAAAATACTAAAGTGACAGGCTGTAACAGCGACTCACTATGTGTTACAATTAGTGCCAGACTATTTTTGACCAATATATATAAAATGCAACTCTATCAAAGATGACGTCTTTTTTACATTTGACAAAAGCAAATCTGGTTTTTATTTTGGTTTGTATATGATATATGCCACGATATATTTCATGGCAAAGAAAATATTGGAACAAAGAAAATGTAATTTAACATTAAAGAGCAGCAGAAAGCTGCATAAATAAAGTTTAACTAACTTCACTCATGTTGGTTGTATAAGGCATACACCTTACATATATTTTCCTACCAGTACTTTAACCTACTTCTAATTTGCATCAGCAAGAAGTACAAAACAAGATATATTTAATTACTTCCTCATTCATTGATACAATTCATTTATAGATTGACACTTTTAAGGTTATATATTTTAATTTAGTTATTTAATGCTTTGTTGCATGTTTTTGGAAATTCTTCTGTTATAAAGTTAAAGGACAAAATATTGTGAAAAAGTTAAATGTTCTGCCTAAATCGGCCAATCAATCGGCAATCAGAAATATTTTACTGCCAAATATTGGAATCTGTCTCAAAAAATCCAAACCAGCCGGCCCTAGTTGTGATGTTTCCTGTTCCTGCTCTGACAGCAGGACGGGACACAGACCAAGTTAGTTATTTTCTCTTTTCCTTAAAACATCCTGGTTTCCTGCAAACTCGAAAGACCCGAGTTTTCTGAATTCTGAATCCTCCATTGAGACCAACAGTGAGGAGACATGTCCACATTGATCTTACCTTCAGGGCTTTGGGCTCTTTATGAGCCAGCTTGTACAGGTCATCTGACGCCAGGTGTGTTCTCCTTAAAATCGAGTTCAAAGACGGCCCGACCTCCTCCAGCTCGATCCTCAGGGTCCGACACCCGGACTTCTTTCACAGACACCTGTGGTCACACAGAACATCAGCAGCTCTGCTGTGGACATGAGCAGGAAAACCATCTGACTTCTGTACCTGTAGCTATGCAGGAAGATTTTCCCTTCTATGGCGTCACCGGCCAGTCGGACTGCAGGCACGGTGGGCCTGAGGAAGTCTGAGGATGGGACAGGAAGCAGAGAGTCTGGCGTTAGCGGACTAACTCCAGGTCAGCATCCATCAGCATCAGAACCGCGTACCTATCAGCAGACTCTTCTCGCCATTGTCGGATTCAAAAGCTTCTCCTGCAAACACGAGCATGGGTTTGGTTCCTTCTGGACACTGGGATGATGTGTCAGAACATTACAGAGCAGAGTGAAGAGATGACAGAGGAAACTTTCTGGTTTCTGTACAGACCTGGCATGATAACAGATATTACCTTGATCTCACTCAGAGAGACAAACGTCTTGATGCCGAGTTCCATCATGTCTAGAACGTGGAAGTCAAACAGACGACCTGCAAACAGCCAGATGAAACAGACCTTACAGTTACTGTAACAGCAGCTGGTTGAGGACTCAGCATCCTTCTTTAAAGCTCCACTATTTAACCGTCACATTTTCTCCCCGAGGACGACTAATCTGGCATCATCTTCATCCCATCTCTTCTCCAAGATCTCTCCAATTAGTGAGAGTCAGTTTGATCTGAACTCTTGTCTCATCTCTTACTTCGTCCCTTTATCTCTTTCTTTACAGCTCTTCCTTCAATAATGTCCTCTTGCATTTGAACATCATAAGGGCGGCATCCAAACAATTCAGAAACAGAATGCTAAGTTCATTGTATTTTAAAGAGAAACTCACCAAGGGTTTAGATATTTTGGAATTATAATTACCCTCCAAATGTCACAGTTGTTTAAAGCTAACTATGGTAAATTGATGGATGAAATAAAAAAAGATCTTATAAGATGGGAAATACTGTCTCTCTCACTTGTGGGTAAGATAGAAACAATTAGAATAAATATACTGCCAAGATTACTTTATCTGTTTCAGTCCTTACCTATAAAAATCCCAATGTCTATATTTACAATGCTCAACAAAAGGCTCTCAAAATTTATCTGGCAGAATAAACGTCCCAGCGTTAGACTTAAAACCCTTATGAGTCCTAAAGAACTTGGAGGACTGAACGTTTCAAATTTTAATAATGACAATTGTTAACATGGATTTGCCAAGAGGATGATTCGATGGTGTAGAATGGAACAAGGTGATTGTTCAGAGATATTTCTTGATACAGTTCCTTTTATAAATCCTGATACGTGATCAATAAAGAAGAAAAAGTTACAAATAAATGGGTTAAAACTACTTTCTCTATATGGTCAAATATTAAAAAGATATTAAATCTTCCAAACGCAAACACTCTGCAGAGTAATAAAAATACATGATAACCCAGAATTTCCTCCAAGATCTGATTTTAGAAACCGGACTGGAAAAGGCCTTAATATGTTGGGTCAAATGGTTGAAAATGGAAGTTTGATGTCTCTCCAGCAGCTCCAACAAAAATATGATCTCCCAACTCAAGATTTTTATAAATATCTACAACTAAAGCATTACTTACATAAACATAATTATTTGATGTCTCTACAGACCCCACCTTCCAAAACACAAGTTCTTAGTTCAGGAATAAAAAAAAAACAATTAATAGTAAATATGTATCTCATGCCTACAAAATACTACAACAGGAAGGTAATGCAAATACATTGAATATTAAGAGAAAATGGGAATTGAAAATGAATACAAAAATGAAGAATGAAGAATGGGGACAGACACTGAGGGTAGGACATAAAATAACTAAAAGTCCAAACCTAAGAGAGTTTGAATAGAAAATTAAAGTCAGATTCTTTAGAACCCCCCTCATAACTTCCAAATTTGGTGTAACTTCAGATCAGTGTTGGGGGGGCTGTGGACGTGTGGGAGACCACACGCATATATTCTGGAACTGTCCTGAATTAACAAAATATTGGAAAGATATACAAAGGGAATTTAAAAGTTGTCTAGAGGTAGAAATTCAATGAGAGCCGAAGTTTACAATATTAGGAATAATCGCTAATAGATTCAGATTAAACTGTAATGTACCTTTATTAGAAATATTACTCTTAATTGCTAAGAAAATGATTACCATCTCCTGGCTTAAACCTCAGCCCCCCACCATTATTCAATATAAGATGAAAACTGCAAGAAATATACCATATGGAACAAATAACAGCGAGATTACAGATGAAAACGGACTCATTTATAGATGAGGATAATGCCTAATTTTTTATCTTCACAAGTGAGGTCTCGACCAGATAAAAAAAAATCTCATAAGATTATAAAATCCTTATGTGTGTACCAGGCTTTATGGTAGTGTGATGAGTCTGAAGGTTTGGAACAGCAGAAGGACCGGGGGGAAGATGGCTGGCAGACAAAAACCCATCAGAGTCTCCATATTGGTGGAGAAACTCATGTGAACAGTGTATATTATAAACATGCATATATTTCAGTGTGGAAACTGTCCTCCTTTCTGCAACCTCATGAGGATCAGCAGCCCGGTTTTACTTCTGTAGGCTCATAAGGACAATCTCTGGACCCTGAGAAAAACGTAGAAACTCAGTAAAAGTGTAAAGGTGAGGGCTCGCGCCCTTCGTACGTGGAGACATTTTTCCTTTTTTATATTATGTAGATGAGTGCCCAACGGTTGCCTCTACATCAGGTTTAGGCTCGAAAAAACGGGTTGAAACAATTGGGGGCGTTTTGAGTCATTTTAACCCACAAAATCCTAACATCTGAATTCATTTTAAAAACGTCTATTTTACCATTAAATCCCACATTTGTAACAGTTATGAGACAAATTTCACTCCTTATCAGGCTTCCTGACTCCGAGACTTTACCAAAGATGAGATTGTTGGGTCATTTCTTGTTGTGGGAGCCGAACAGACACAGAGAGCAGTCCGTCTTCTTGGACAAAAACTCCTGAAAATGATTCAAAATAATGATTACAAACAGAAGAACACGGTCAAAGTTGAGCAGTGAAGTATTTCTAGGATTCTCACCAGTGATGTTGAGTCCTCAAAAGGCAGAGGGATATTCTTTCTGAAGAGGAAAAGGTTTCTGTCAACAAGTAAATATTGATCCATCACCAGCATCCTGAGAGTTGCTCTTTAAAAAGCTCCAGTCTGCAGACCTAACACTAAAGTGGAGAGAGTTTCAGTGTCCTGGTGCAACTGATGAAAAGGCTCTGTTGTCTTTAGTTTTTAGCCTCGTACGAGGTACAACCAGCAGGCCGTGGTCACATGACCTTAGGGACCGGCTAGGGACATACGGATGTAAAAGCTCTTTGATGTATGCTGGTGCTTGTAAGTGAAAACCAAGATCTCCGGATACTCTGGAGGGGATGAGGAGCCAGTGGAACTGGACAAGTAGCAAAGTGACATGAGACAACTGTAATGGATGTAGATTTTTAATATTAACCCAGTTATCTGACATCATGTGCTCATCGTATCTGTGATGTATGTGATGCACCATGACGGCGTTGCAGTGTCTGGCTCTGATCGAGCCCGGCTCGTGGGTCATTGCCAGGTAAGACCTAACTGCCAGCATGGAAGCATGCCATTGGACCTGTGTAACACACCTTACAACTGCTGCCCTGTCTTCTACTGTTTATTCTGATCACAATGAAAGACTTGTCTATTGAAACTTTTACTTCTCACCGAGCCTTTATTAAAGAAGAACTCCACAACACAACTTCAGAGATTTATAACGGAAATAAATCTTGTTTTAACTGTATTGTTAGAAGAAGACTCGTACAAGCAGACACTGTTTATATGCCTCCTTCATCATCTGACTGTTTATCATTGTGTTTATTCTCTACCCAACACACTTCACTGGTTCTTTATAGTCAGGTCTCCAAGGTTTTTAATACCAGTCAGTAATTTTTATAATGTGCATTCCTCCAGACTGTACCTGTTTAACTGACCAAATATGGAGCTAGGTAGATTTGTTTATTTTCCACCGTGCTCCAGGAATTCCCTCCTGGACACTTCAAAGCTCACTGACTTTGTCTGACCTCAGGTTTTTTCCAGCTTCTCTGCCTTCCTCCCACAGTCCAAAAGCATATCAGGATAACTGGTGGTTCTAGATTCTCCTAGGGTGAGTTTCGGTGGACTGGTTACCTGTCCAGGTGTACCCTGTCTCTCATCTGATAGTGATGGGGCAGGATGGGACCGATAAGAACAGGGAACATGGAATGTTGGATGAGAATTTAAATTTAAATGCAAAAGATGTTCAATTTAAAAGAGAGATTTTAGTGAGACGTTATTTTTGTTTCCGAATCTGAGGAGAATTAGATTGAAGAATCTAATTTTTGTTCATTTAGAAGTCCTTGGGCCTGTTTCACAACAGTAGAATTCAGTTAACCAGGAGAAGAGAAGATAGCAGGGCTTGACCAGCTTTGTCAGAGCATCCTGCTTCAACTGGTTTTACAAACGACAAACCAGGCTAAAGGCCCATTTATGCTTGATGCAGAGCTGGATACGCAAACAGACAGTTTCGTCCGTCTTCTGCATCAGTTACGTGTAATTTGATTCATTTTCATGAAGCTAAGCTACCTGTTGCCTGATGCAGAAGACCCGGGAGTCAAGGACTGAACCAGACCACTTTGCCACAACATTTCTGTGATGTAGACTATTAAACCAATTAATACACATCACAAGCAGTGTGCAGTCTTCATTAATGGACATTATCATAAGTCTTGTTGTAAAATGATTTCCTGTTCACAAAATCTGCCTGATGGACCTGAGAAGGATTTTACTTTGGTATGATGATTTATTTCAAAATTATGTGCATTACTGTTCAATGTTTGTTTTTTCCTTCCTTTTTTCTGTCCTGCAAGTTCTTTCTGGCTCAAGCCAGGTCACCATTGTAAATAAGGATGTGTTATTAATGGCCTGCCTGGTAAAATAAATGTTAATAAGATGAAGATAAGGTGCAGTCCAGTGAAGCCACTGGAGAAACTTTTAACATCCTTGACGTCGTAGAGTCGACATCTCAGACAGCTACGTTTTCTGAGACGTTAGTTAACTGTGTGGATTGTAAATGGGATGGTTCAGCGGAGTGGTGAGTGTATGTGTATTTTACGCATTCAGGTGGTCTGCAACACGTTGCTACGCGTTCTCTGTTTTAGAACCCCTTCTTTTTTATTAGGCACTTGCTACTTCACAGACTTCTGGGAGGATGTCCTGCTCCTACTGCCATTGTAGATTAGTGATGGATCAAAAGGGTCTGTTTAAGGAAGCCGCGAGCGCGCACCTATCCAAGAAAAGTTTCACCTGGCTTGATGAATCCGTGTCTGCTCATCCTGGCTTGCGTTTTGTGCAACAAATTAGGTCTGCAGTTTGGACACTTGTTTTGGATTGAATGAGTCCAGCTTAGTTATACATCCTGGATGTCTAAATCCTACTTTTTGCCCCTGGTCTGGATCAACCTACCTGGTAACTGATGTGTTACTACTTCTGTGAAACCGAATCAATGTTAAATTTAGCCATGATAACCAGGAATCTAACCCTTATCTCAGTTTCGTGAAACAGCCCTCTGATCCACACTGCAGACCAGTTGGTGGCAGTATAGCACCAAATATGTCACAGGCTGTAAAAACCAAAGGAAGCAGAGTGACGCTGCAGTTTCCCATGATTCACTGCAGCATCATGGCGGACACCAGAGAAAAAGCCCTGCAAGACTACAGAAAAAAATTACTGGAACATAAAGAAGTCGACGGACGTTTAAAAGAATGTAAGAAAATCTAAAGTCTGAGTTTTGTGATTCAGCCTGGCTGTGTTTGTTTGTTTTTACCGTGTGTTGTTGTTTATCGGTTCGCTCAGCGGTTAGCTTAGCAACTAGCTACTGCTTTGTCATGCAGTTAGCATTTCCATTAATGAACCGTCAGAAACGAAACAAATGTACCCTAAAGGAGGACACAAACACCGTTTACAGCCCGGTGATACACCGATGAGGACTTCAAGTGACAGATTACCTCGGTGGTTATTGGGACGGATTGAATTTGTTTTTGTATATTATGCTAACAGCTAACGCGATAGCTTGCAATTGTGTCTTTTGCAGTGAGAGAGCAGCTGAGAGAACAAACCAAACAGTACGAGAAGTCAGAGAATGACCTGAAGGCTCTTCAGAGTGTTGGACAGGTAAGAAAATGTTCAGAAAACCATCACAACAACGACCATGAGCCACCTGGTACACAGCAGCAGTTTCCCTTTTCATAAAGATTAACAGCCTCAGTAACAACCTTACCTTGATCAGTCAGCCTGATGGACAGCTTATAGCTACACAGAATTTATCACAGCCTATCCTGAATCCCGGAGACTTCTTTATTGTAAAGGATGCTATTCCTTCTGGCGTCTCCTTTTCTGTTCCTGTTACAAATTGGATCTTATTCAAACAAGTGTAGGGAGGCAAGATATGTTCTGTTTTTCTTTCAGCCAACAACTCTCTGCTCCCCATTTCTGTCTTATTTCAACAGTTTAGGTAGTTATACACTGTGAAAAAAGCTCATTTTACAGATATGTTAAAGTGGCTCTATTATGCTCATTTCAGGCTAATTTATTTTAGTATGTGAGTCCACAAGGGCATGAATCAATCCAGCATTTTTTACATACCACTTATTTATTTTATATCGATCCTCTCAGATCAGCCTCTGCCAGCAACAAGCAGAAAGAAATACTTAAAGTGGCCACTTTCTCTCAAAGTCAAAGACACTTCATTTAAAATAATCAATAATTACTACCCTGCTGCTGTGATTCTAAAGAAGCTGTTTCATTTTGAAGTGGAGCCATGTGTTTTTGTGGGGAGGGAAGCGAGACTATAGAACATTTATTTTTCTCTTGCCTTTTTACCATAAAACTCTGGAAAGAGGTTGTTACCTGGTTTAAAATTGGTCATGACATTGTGTTAGAACCTCTGCAAACACAGTTTTATGTTGAAGTTATCCCTCACAAATGCCTAAAACTAGTTAATATAGTTTTCCTCCGAGGTAAATATTATATCATTGTAAAAAATGGAATAACAGTCTGCTCTCTGCTGCTGGGTTTAAAAATGAAATAAAAACATATTTTCAATTATTAAAACTCTTGTATGATAGAATCCCATCAGTATGCATTCTGCTAAATATCACAAAAGATTGTCTGTTGCTTTAATTTTATTTTTCTGTGCTATTCCACTTCATGGTATCTTTTATTACAAGGCCTTACGTGACAACCCCCTTATGTTTGTTTTTTTCTTTTTTGTAATCATTTTTGTCTCTGTTGTATCAGCCGGGAGTTGATACTGCAGCTCTGCTTGTAA
>JBAFTC010000025.1:279621-290780 GCA_037177435.1 Melanotaenia nigrans | reverse complement strand
GCCAGTTTGATGACATGATGTCACTGTTTTAATAGAAGACAAAAAATGTTATTTTCCATAACAGATTTTGGGTGGCTTTTTAAAGGTGGCTATTTAAAGCTCGGGTTTGTTCTACACACTCAGCTCTTATGTTTAACTTTTTTATGTGAGGCTTTAGTTCAATTTCAGCTGTGAGAAATTCGTTAAAATGTAGAAAGATTCAATTTGAACACAAGCACTAAACTGTGAGGACAGTTTATGACATGACTTGAACATATTTACTACTGAATCGAACAATCAGCTGGTTACGTCTGACAGAATAAATGTTTTTATTTGACAGTCATACCTACAGATCAGAAAATATAATCTCAACTCTGTCGGGGTTATGTTCAGCTCTCTGTTGGGACACCAGGTGAGGAAATAACAGACATGTACTTCCATCACCTGTACAGGCGTCACAACTACAATGAACGTTCAGTCAGCCATCAACAAAGAGCTCTTTATCCCACATGATGAGCGGATGCTGGTGGTGGTGGAGGTGCAGAGGAGGAAGAGGAAGAGGATGTCCTTCCTGCTGACTCCATCCAAAGGAGATTATTCAACATTCATCTGTGTTTCAGGTGAAAACGAACTGAGTTCTGATTGTCTGTAATAACTCATCATGCTGATATTTCTGATAAAAAGCCTAATTCTCTGAAACCACCAGTGTTTTAGGTTTTAGGATCCAGATTTCAGGATCTGATGGAGAACAGTCACACAATGGACGTCCATTATGAAGCAGCCATGTGGCACACACACATTTCCTGCTCTGAATATTCAGTTTAAAGCTGCAGGCTGTCACTAAATCAGAGGTCAATAACAAAATGAGTCATTAAAAACTGGTTTCCATTGGTATCTCATCACTTTACTAAAATAACTGTTATGTTTTTACTCTCTTAGAATGAACCATTTATACCTGCTTGTTGGTATAAATGGAAAACACGGCAGCTACCTGCAGTGCAGTCATTTTCAATACGGTGTCTCTGAATGGAAAAACGCCTCTGCAGTACCAGCTTTGTTTGACAGGAGCTAGAACACCGTTTGGAAAAGTAACACCTTTAACATACCATAGAAGAAGACAGTACAGATGTACACAATGGCCACAGTTACATGGTGCTTTTTAAATTTGGAATTAATTATTCAGAATTAAATAATTACGAATTAAAGTATCCTCCTATGCATTTACATGGAAATAATAATTCTAAATTTAGGTTTACAGGGAAACACGTTTAATCGCCTTTTTTCCAATTCTGCTTAAGATCCAGAGGTTTGGAAGTGTTCTGACTGGACGGGGTGGACGTGGCGTATTTACGCCTACCAGAAGAAAACAAACTCCACTTCCTGCTTCTTTTTGTTTCATTCATAGCATGGAAGACCACAAATTAAGAACCATTTTCACTTTGATTGTGATTCTAGTTTGAAGCAGCAGTTCGACACCATCATTCTGCTTCACAGCTGAGGAGGAGACGGGAGGTAGAGTACCGTATCGTCATGGCGACAAGACAAGGGAATGAGGCTCTGCAGAATGACTGGAATTCATTTAAAGTGAATGATGATCAAGAAATTATTCAATGTGGATTTAACATCAGAACAAACCAGCCACCATTTAGGATTTAATTTTAATTTGAAATAGTCATTTTCATTAGGAATTTGGTGTTTACAATGTCATTTTAAAGCAGATTCACTTTTTATTCTGAATTAAAGAGGAATTAAATCTCTCATGTAAACGTGGCCATTGATGAAGTAGCTACCTGTTGAACAGTCATCGCTGCACCTGAGGCCACTAGATCCACTTAGAATAACACACCCACCTGATCGAAATGAAGCTTTGATTCGAATGAGTGTGATCGGATCAGAATCTTCTGTTTACATGAAACATTTTTATTCCAACCAGGGTTTTAATACTGGTATCCATGGAAGCATGACTGAAGTGTCACCTTCCCTTAATGTTCGGTTTCATCACCTGGTAGGAGATTTCCAGGAATGTGGAAGCTGTGATTGGAACACCGAGTCAGAATTAAGCTGTCGGGCATGTGTTGGATTTTACATTAGAGCTCACTGCAATTGTCTCTCTCTCTCTGACAGTCAGCTGATCACAGGAGGGCGATCAGCTGCAGGAAGCTGAGCTGTGTCTTCCTGTGCAGGTGCAGATCCTATCCAGTAAGGGGCCTCTCATCAGGGCTGCTTCTTCACTTTGATTTGGTTCTAGACTCAGATTCATGGTTGAAAGGCTTACCGTCTGCTTGAACCCAGGTTGTTGCAGCTTTGATCTTTACATATAAGCTGTTCTCAGTAATTAGACTATGCTCTGTAATGCAAATGGGAGACAGAATGAGGTAGGCTGGAGACGCTTAAACTGTACGTGATTCAATAACCGTGTTGGTAGACAGGGAATCAGTGCAACCAGGCAGAGAGAGAGAGAGAGCCAAGGCAGAAACAGGCAAAAAGGCAGAAACATAAGAATGAAAACTCTGGGAATCTTCCAGGGAGAAATGAGGAACTGTGGAATGGACACAGGAAGAAGGAAGCATGCAGAATATGCCCACACATTTTCTCTCTTTTCAAAGTGACCAACAGCAGACCTAATCAGCTCCTCATCACCAAGGTGAAGCAGTTTCGTGGCTCCTCCTCCTTCACCAGGAGATCTCAGTGGTCCGTGGAGCAGCTCCGACAGGTCAATGGCATCAACCCCAACAAGGTCCACAGCATTCATGGTTCTTCTCATCTCTGGTCCAGGAAGTTAAATTGTTTTATAAGCTTTGCTTGTTCTCCTGTTCCTCCAGGACAGCCCAGAGTTTGATCTGATCTTTGATGACACGGTGGACCAGTGGGTGGCCAACTCATCTGCAGAGAAGTGTCTCTTTGTCCAGATCCTGTACCGTGCCTGCCAGAGTTACTGGAAGGGGAAAGCAGGCAGCGTGGGAACTCTGGAGAAGATGAGCATGGCAGGCAAGCAGCGGAGAGCAAGTCAGTACACTCCCCCCGTAGCCGGAGGTGGTCCTGGAGAGTCCCCACTAGTCCCCAAAACCCTGAAGACCAGACGGAAGAGCATCATTCCTCCCAGAAAGACAGAGTTCCTCAACTGCCAGTCCAAACTCACCAGAGGTAGACTGGCATGGTTACCATGGTAAGTGGGTTCATCATAACCAAGTGAATCTAATTCTAGATGTGATGTCCTTTCAGATGCTCGCAGGGTGAATCTGGTCTTCTATCGCTGTAAAGTCTTCCTCAACCGTGTCAAGAACACGATCCTCACAAACCAAAGTCCGCCACTACGTCCAGGTTTGAAGACACACTTGTTATTCTGTCCACTCTCTTTCTGTCCATCTGTCCACAGAACACATTCTTTCTGCCCATCTTCTGTCCAGAAGAGCTGGCATCCATTCTGTTCTGTAGATGCCGAAAAACTAAAGTTCTTTACAATCTGTCTCTGAGAATTATTTGTTGAACTTATTAATGATTCTCAAATAGAGTTTAAACCAAAGTCATGAGCCATGACCAACCCTGGTTTAGAAAGACTGCTTTTATACCAAATCCTGACACCCTGGCCTGTCACCTGGTAATCTGCTGGTTGGAGAATCTTCCAGAACCATCTCACGGGATATTCTAGAAACCTTCTGTTTTTATTTAACTAGAACGTTACTGGATGTGTTGCTGCATCAGACTCTACATTAGTTTTTATTTCATCAATATAACTTTCCCCACAGCAGCATCAAGCCGGGTATTTATTTATTACTTTTAATATTTTATACCTGCTTTCAGCTTGGAGACAGAACTCAAGTGTGTGTGTGTGTGTGTGTGTGTGTGACCGCGTGAAAGATCATAATGAGTGTTTTTAATTTTTATGTAATTCAGTTTTGATGTGTAAAGGCTTGTTTTGTTTTTAACATGCATGAATTAAATTGTGCTTACATTTCTTTATCTTGTAAAGCCCTTTGTATTGCCTGTGGCATGAAAAGGGCTTTATAATTAAAGCTAGATTTGATTTGAACTGGGGCAGCTATATATCAGGAGAAAGAGAGGCATTAAACAATTGATTCTTTCCACCAATCAGTGGACTGCAGTGTATCAAGCTCCACCAATAAATGCGTCCTGACCTGTCCGGTATCAAGCCTTCCTATACCCAACCGTCTGATGCCAAATGGTCACATAGGTGTCCCGTACCGAGTTGTCCCGTACCGAGCCGTTCTGTCCTGAGTCGTCCCGTACCAACCCGTTCTGTACCAAGTCGGACCTGTACCGAGTCGGACCTGTACCGTGGCCAAGACACTGAACTGCACTTGGCCTCCAACATGCTCATCTGTGTGAATGTGACTGGTAGAAAATATTCAGTCCAGTCTGTTACACTAATGTTGTTTAATGAAAACTTTGACTCATATCTATTAAAGGTCCAAACCAGTTAAAGAATTAAATTCCATCCAATTTTCATTGTATGTTAGAAAATGTACAAGCTGTGCATTGGTTTGAACTGGGATGTGCAGAGAAATACAAAAACATGACGGGTTGGCCGTGTTTTAGTCTAATATAATCCTAAATCAGAGATAAATAAGAGAAGAGTTTAAGCAGAGGAATAAAGTTAGTGTTGGTTTACATGCGTGAAGGGTAGAGTTTGGATCAGGATCGTCCCTGTCTTCTTGTCTATTGTCCTCACTGTGCTGCAGCAGAAAGGTTCCTCTGTGATGTGGCCGTCAGATGAGAGCGAACATTGTTCGGCTCTGGGAGGTCCATACAATAGCTCGTCTTTTGGTAGCGGGGAGCTTTGAGAGTGAGTGCAGGACACTATTGAACCTACTGACATGGGCAGTGTAATAGATGGGAGACATGCCAGGCTGTAGCAGGACAGAGTTCAGCAGCACTTTAACCTCAGCTGACCTGTGTTTAAATCTGATTATTCTGCTTCATCAGAGGTCACAAGAGGGTATTTGTAATGTACTGATGAGGCAGAGATAACATTAATGGTGTTTACTGAGCTGGGCAATAACAAGAGAAACTTCCTGTTTCCGGCTGTAGACCAAAAATTTTAACGTCTTTATAGTGGTAAATATGTCACATCTTTTCCCCTTTTTAATGATAGAAAATCAATTGAAATACCTCCAACACTGCGACAATAACAGTGATATCTAGTCCTCAGTGCTCAGGTCCATATTTGTATACTACTTTAAACATTCCTTGAATCTCTGAGTTCTGGTTGCAGAGTGATTTAGGACATGTAACACTTCCAGCATGTTGTACACGAGAGCACAATGACCCAGACCATGTTAAAGAGACCCCACAGTCTCTATGTAACCTCTTCCAGGATTCCCCTGGACACTGCTGTGGGTAAAGTGCTGTGGCATTTTTGGCCCAGCCGACAGATCTCACAGTCCCAATCTGCTCCACGCCTGAGTCGTGGTTGGGCCGCCATATATACCTGCCAGCTAAGGTTTTAGAAGAGGCTTTGATGCAGGAACTTGTGTGGTGTTGAGCGGCGCTGCATGTAGATGGTCAGTCATTAGTGAGTGAAATGCAGCTGGCGTCGCTGGTCACAGGCAACGTTCACGAGGAAATTCCTTTGATGGGTGAATGAATCTCATCCAGCACATGTCCTAAATACTCAATCTGAGTTTTACCAAACTTATACTTAGTGTGCTTCACTCAGAGTCCACATTCCTGGAGGAGCTGTGGGACATCCTCTAGCTTGTGAAGCTACTCCTCCTCAGAGCGTCCCATAACAAGTTATGAGTTCAGATTTTCCTCCTCTGTTTCCGTCTTGGAGGAGTGCAGTGATGCATCACTTTCCTCCACTAGATTGTGATGTTTGTTGTTCTTTGATTAATATGAGTTCCAGTGTTATTCTGTCAGATATTCAGTCACAACATTCAGGACTGTTCACTGGCTTTACTGGTGTCAGACTGGAACATTACATCTTGTTTATATGATTGTTCTAGTAATAAATAAGTCTACTTCCACATATTTTTCTTGCTTTCTTATTTTTACTGCTTCTTCTGCTCCAACAAGATTGAATTAAATAATTAAATCCTGTAACTGTAGACATCTGCCTTTTCCTTTTATAACTCCTAGAATATATTAATTCATCACAAATGAATTCCCACAGATGGACAGATAGAAAGACTAGAATTTGACTTCAGAATAAATATTTTATGAATTACTTATTAGTTTTCATTATGACAATGTAAATTTTGTTTTTGCTTGAAACAGATTATTTTAATAAACAAAAACCCAGCAGATATTTATAAAAAATGAATGAAGACAACACCAGTGTGGATGAGTGGAGGGTGTTGGACAGCTCCAATCTGCCTTGTCATGTTTGTGTCTTTGCTTCATCTGGTGCTCGATGTATAAAAAAATGATGGTTTATTACAAAAAGTCTTAAACAGATCTGCATCTCTGTGAGGTCTCCGGCTTATTTTGAGAATCCCCCTGAAAACATGTGTGAGGCATCCTTATGTACCTTTCAGACATTCCTTAGTCCCAAATTGACCAATCCTGTAAAAACACATTTCTTTACACTCATAAGTCCATTCTCTAAGGCCCCCAAGAGCCTTATATGGTAAAACCTCTGTGTGCCTTACATCAGCTTGTCTACACATAAAGTCCAAAATACACCACTCTTAGCAAAGTGCAGTCTGCTTAAGCTGCATCCCAGAATAATCCTGATCTATGTCATTTTAAGTCATTCTAATTATGAAATGCTGAGAATAAGATGCTTCACTACACCAACAGCTAACCAACAGCCTTCACCAACAGCTTTATGCTGGTGAAAATGCCACAGTTCTGGGCTT
The DNA here is from genome assembly GCA_037177435.1 of Melanotaenia nigrans. Lineage (NCBI taxonomy): Eukaryota > Metazoa > Chordata > Actinopteri > Atheriniformes > Melanotaeniidae > Melanotaenia > Melanotaenia nigrans. Next base: position 283,980 of record JBAFTC010000025.1, on the reverse strand, counting down.
CATTTAGTTGGAAAACTTTGTGGTTCAAGTAATGAAAAACTCATTGCGGGCAGCACAGCTTCAACACCGTGTTTAACTCTGACAGAAACACCACCACGAGGACATCCACTCTCAGGTGAACCCTAGACTGGTCTCCAGTCCTTTGACAACAGTGACTTTCATAGAAACATGATTGTTTCTGAACAAGTGCAACAGTTCTCTAAAAATATCTACACATATATCCATTGAGAACTTTCTCACTGCTTCTGGAGGAAAGAAGAAAGTAGTCTAATCCTGCAAGAGGAGGGAGCTGCTCTGTTCCTGTCACATCAAACGTCTCTGATATATGTTAATGACACAGATATTTTTTAATAAAGTTTTTATAATAACCCTGATAAGAAATGCGTTTTTTTTTCTTTTTGTTGTTATAAAGACAATCTGATAAATCTCTTTTCTGATCTCTCTTAGCAGAAAAAGGTCTGTCTGGGCATCGTGCTGCAGAGGGAACCATAGCTAACATAATTCAGAAGATAAACGTGACTCTGGGGGAGCGTGGAGACAGACTGACTCATGCTGAGGACAAAACTGTGAAGATGATGCACAAAGCACAGCAGTTTGCTGACACAGCTCACAAGGTGACATTTCTATATCTTCAATAATTCATTTTATAAATATAAACTCAGGATTAAAACATAAGGACACTGTGTAAATATAAAAAAACTAGAAGTCAACCAACCCATAGTTTAATCTAGTAGAGCATAAACAACAGATCAGATGATGAAACTGAGATGTTTCACCATGTGATGAAAATATGAGCTGATAGTGAATCTGATGCACCAACACGTGTGGAAAAGGCAGGAACATGACTGGCATAAAAGGAGCATTTCAGAGAGGCAGAGTCTCTCAGATGGAAAGATGGACAGAGCTTCACCAATCTGAGACAAACTGGATCTAAAACTGGAACAATTTCAGAAAAATGTTCCTCAACGTAAAATTGTGAAGAGTTTGAATATCTTCGCCCACATGCAGGCTAAAATGAATGCTTTGTTAATCATGTCCAGGGCTTTCACCGGTCAGCACCTGTCAATGTAGAATATTAAATTAAAGTTTCTGTCACAGCTCCATTTGGTAGGTGAATCAGAAAAAAGTACAAAGTTCAAACCATAAGCCAAAAAGTTGGAGAATCTAAGAACAAACCACGGTAACAAACACAGGACATGAGAGTCCTCCACTGATTCAGTTGGACGTTTCCCATCCTCCTTGCATCTCCACTCATGTCTCACTCGGTTCCTTTCCCTCCCATCTGTCCAGCTGCAATCGAGGCCTGCCTGGGTCACCTGCTGAAGAGACGGGCAGCTGGGTTCCTGCGCAGCGACAAGATAGCGGCGCTCTTCACCAAGGTTGGCAAAGTCTGCGACACCGCCGGCGAGGTCTGCCGTAAAGTACAAGAGCAGCTCCAGCAGCAGGCGGATCTCACCAGGTTGGTCACAGATTCTTCTGTTGCTTTGTGCCTGATAGAAAACTCCTCCTGAAAGTCATTTATGGTGCAGAACACTTTTTCTATCAGCTTTCAGTTTGGCTGTGGCTTCAGGGAGTTTTACACTAACACAAAGGCTTATTTTCCCATCCCAGAGCCTGACGATGACCAGGTTAAAGTCATTTTCATTAAAGTGCTCAAACATCCTGCTAATGTTCATAACTTTAAATTCTGTTAGATCCTCAGTTTTTAATGCCACTAATCTAAGTTGACTTTTGAGATTAAGTCTTTCATTCAGGCTTTAAATCAGTCATTTTTATCAATAAATAAACAAGAATTGGCTCCAGATTTCGAACAAGATTTCCTCATGTCAAAGAACATACCTATAAAAACATATTGATTAGAGCATAACTGTCTGATGCACAAGTGTCTGCAAAAATCCACAATATGGGAAATGTGATGTGATTTGAGGTGTTTTAGATGGAGAAAAATTCCCCTTGTGTCAAATACAAAATAGGCTTCAGGTTCGCTCACCTGTCGGGAGTCTTTTCTTCTTCTCTAACTGAGACAAGTACTTCATAAATCCCAGTTTGAATGTAGAATAAAGAAAAGGAAATCTCTCTATCCACCCTTCAGACTGTGTCTGTGATGCTGTAAGTTTGCAGACAAGAAAGTGCAAATGAAAAAGCTCAGCACCTGAACGAAGACACTGTTTTATTTTTTTTAAGCATATTGAATGTTAGTGACATTTAGTCGTGTTTATTTTCTGCACGGGTAATTCCTGGTTTAGCAGGTCACTGTAAACCACACCTTAAAGATACACTCTGTCAGGACCAGACACAACGTCTGCTCAGCTGAATGTTTACTAAAGTTGAGCAATCTGTGTTCACAGTGAGATAAGCCTCGGGACTGTGCCTAGGTGTGTGTACATGAGAGGTGTGTATACTGATGTCTTTGCTGTGCACAATGAATATGATAAACTGTTTAATTTGCAGGCACTTTGGTACCAGCCGAGCTGTTTGCATGTCCATTAATTGTCCATTAGCTTTTTCCACATGGCTACCTCATCTCTCTGCGGTTTGCAGGGAGCCGTTTGAAAATGGAAGACAGAAAGCTTCAGGTACTGGTTCAGGCCTCTGTGAGCACATGTAGAATATGTAGGAGGATGTTACTGTGTAAACCAGCAGAGTAAAAAATATTGAAGGTACGCTGGGAGCTCAGCTCTCCTTCATCTGTCACATGTTGTTGGCCTTTATTTCCCCAGACAGACTGCACACACATGAAAGGCGGTTACTGTGTGCAACTCTGGTCTGCACCAGTCACATCCCTCCACCAGAATCCACACATGCACGCTCACAACACAACTTACCACCCATCTCCCTCTCATACCACCTCAGGGTTTCATCTCTCATTTGCCCTGGTTTCCATGGTAACATGGTTTGCACCACTTGTGGGCAACAGAGAAAAAAGAGAGAGCATGATGGGAAAAACGGTGGAGAGCAAAGATAAGAGGAGACATCAACACTGGAATAAACAGAGAAGCTAATGTTGATTACTGCAGAATGCGTGTGTGTATGTGTGTGTGTGGTGGTGGTGGTGGTGGGGGGGGGGGGTAAATTGGATGAACAGCAGAAAGCAGGATTAGAATCTAACAGCTTCTACATTTGGAGGTTAGAAAAATCTTCAGAATATGCTCAATAACTTTCATCCATGAAGCTTTAGTGTCACTTTGAACCTGTTGCCAACTGTTCGGGTACATGTTTTTATCACTGCAGTGGGAGGAAAAATCTTACAGATGCCAGTAGTTGTGGGGAAAGTCCGAGAGACAGTCTTCATGCTGTCTATGAGTACCACTAGCATTCAAGTCAATACTGCAACTCGCGCACGTGACACATTACCACACGTCAACACGAGCAGCCTATGTGTCAAACAAACGCTAGGAATGCGTGGCAGCCATGATACCTACGTGGACATGTTGCTAACAGCAAGTACATCCCAGCCATCTAGGAAGTTCTGCTCCGGTCCACCTCTATCATTGCAAACTCTCTTTATGGTCCCTGCTATGCAGGCACACAGAGCACACCTCTACATGTGTTTTTTTCTGTATTCAGAGCCAAGAAGAATTTTGAAAATCCTCTCAAAAAACCAAACTGAGTTACTGCAATAACAACAGAGATAAAAATTTGGATAAAAAATGGATAAAAAACTCGGGACATTGTGGGTTGGTGGAAGGAATACTTGCTTCGATGAGGAAGCAGAGTCAGAGCACCCTAGCATGTGCTCTCCCATCTCTGGGGCTGAGGTTGCTGAGGTTGTTAAAAAGCTCCTTAATGGCAGGACCCCAGGGGTGGATGAGATCCGCCCGCAGTTCCTTAAAGCTCTGGATGCTGTAGGGCTGTCTTGGTTTGACATGACTCTGCATTATCGCGTGCACATCGGGGACAGTCCCTCTGGAATGGCAGACTGGGGTGGTGGTCCCCCTCTATAAGATGGAGGGTGTGGTTCTGTTGGCTTCATTGGGCCGCGATCTCACTGGAGCGATTTGCAACCAAGTGTGAGGCAGTTGAGATCAGACATACTTTATTCAGCCCCAACAGGGGAAATTCACAGGCAGGGTTGAAATACTGTACAGCAGAAGCGGTTAAACTCTTTGCCCCAGCAGTTTTGCCTGGTGTCCCCTTCCCTTCTCCCTAAAGCCAGTAATCGCTCTCATGCCCCTCCACACCTCACGTGTGTTATCATGCTGCAATTTTCTATCCAGCCTTGCCTTATAGTCTCTTTGGGCTCTCCTCGTGCTCTTTTTCAAGTCACTTTGGGCAGACCTGTGGTCTCATTTATAAAACTGTGCGTAGGATTCTTACTAAAAGTGTACTTACGCCCAAAACCGGAAGTTGGCGTACGCC
>JBAFTC010000025.1:157661-168959 GCA_037177435.1 Melanotaenia nigrans | reverse complement strand
TATTCATTTTGAGCTGCACGCAAAATTTTTTTTCTGTTCAAAATTTATGCCTGATATTACTTGTACATAATTTTCCAAACAAATTATTTGATCATGTATTCAAAAATAAGAAAACTTCATTATATTAAACTGGCACAATTAACCCTTGTAAGTTTTATGGGATGTGAGTTTCAGTTGGACATTTCCATGTGTCTCACCTGTGCTTAAATGTATTTCACGTGGACAAATTACATGAGTTTTTACTTGGGATTACACAAGTCACACTGGAATTTACATGGGTTTGACGTGTTTCATGTGTTTCACACCTGGTTTTATGAGTGTTGTCATTTCCATGTAAAAACTTTACATCTAAACTTTACAGCATGATGTACAAACGATGAACATCTACAGTCATGATCACGTGCTAAGATGGATTTAGAGTAACTGTTGAAATATTCACAAAGCAGAGGGCTGCACAGGGAATGCTCTTGCAGGCATGAAATGTCAGTACATCCTCAAAATTTTATTAGCCACTGAAAATGAGCAGAAACTAATCTGCACTAACGTTAAATTTATAGCTTGATAATGGAGCATTATGAGTACTGACTTTCCCTTTTTGGTTTTTCTGTGGGCCACAGGAGCATAGTTGTGAAATTGTCAGGCTTTTATTAAGACATGGTGTGCAACCTTAACTCTCGCTCTGCTTTCCTGCATCCAGAGGAAAGCAGAAACATGCATACTTGTCTTATACATATTGTCTTGTATAGTTGTCTTAGTGACGATCTTGTTAATGAGAAGGATGAACTCTAGAAGTTGTTTACAGCCCTGCAGCTTTTCTTCTGCAAGCAGCATGGATTCAGATTAAGTAGAGTACCAAATGAGGGAGCGCCCAGCCTTAATCCTAACTGATTTACCATTAACCTTTATACTTATTTTACTGTTAAGCCAGAGGTGGTTAAGCTCCAGCAGTTCCAGTCACATACTGTGCTGATTGTTGGGGGAAGGGGAGAATAATCTATTTCATGGCCCATTGCTGAGGTCACAGGCCAGACAGCACAGTAAAACTACTAATCCCTTCATTGAATGAATACATGAAACTGTGATGTGCATTCCTTTGCAAGATATAAGGAAAAGTTCTTTTCTTAAAACATTAAGATGAGCAAAACCTTTTTACTGTTTGATGTCCAGAAAATGTCACGTAAGAGCTGTAGACAGGAAGGCTGTTCTTTCTGTTACTCCAAGGCTGTACTTATCTTTCTCTCAAGACAAGTGAGTGGTGTTCGGATGAGAGCACTGTTTCCTCATTTTAAAAGAGATTAGCTGCAGCCTCCGCGTGGGTTTCATTTTGTAACTCAGTTTCCTTTGTGCTCCATGATGGCCAGGTTAGCCTTTGGGCTCTTAAGTAATACTTTCTATAAGCAGCCCCTGGGCCTCTCAAAGGATCTGCTATAAATACTGCCGCATGTGTCACCATGCTCTTGGCTTACATACACTAAGCCTCATACTGAGCTCCACTGGGGCCAGCAGTCCACATTTATCTTAATCTTGACTGAGGCCTAGACAGAGACTCGGGATGTCACGATTGTTTACTTTTACAGTTAATCGCAGTAGTAAACGCTATGATTAATCAATCAAAGATCAGTCAAAATCATCACTTTATATAAAATATTATGTATGAATTATATCAGTGCAACTTCCACACAATGAAAACAACGTTCCACCACTTCCACGTGTTGCCGCCTGTGTTGCTTTGTTTTGGTTCTGTTAGCGTTGCAGATGACCAGGTGTCATTGTGGAGGACCAGCCTGTAAAAGGTTGCGGAGAAAGGAGGAAATACATCCAGTACATTTCACCACCTGTAGGATAACCAGCAGCCTTTTATGCTACAGTAAAGATATATGCACAATAGTTTGGATAAACGACTAATATTTTTCTAGCATAGCACTGAAATGAAATGTTATGTCATTCCGACTCGGTTGGTGTTTAAGCGCAGCCCAATGCGTTCAGCAGTGTTCTCGAACATTACTTACAGAGAAAAGAAACAGCAGCTATTCTGCTGGAGGACAGCTGGAAGTCAAAGCTAGCTGGATGTTTTTTCCTGTTTCTAAACTTTCTACTCAGGTTAAAAAAAATGTTGAAAACATTATAACGTGGTTTACAGAAAAAGCCTCCCTCGTCCAGGCAGAGCACCTGCAGCCTTTTCCATCTGAGAGAAACCCAGAGTTAATGTGTAGGATAAATTTATTCTTCACACAGGAGAAGATTTTTAGCTGGAACGAGACTTCTTAGTTACTTTGTTATTAAATTAATTAGTTATTTTGGCATAAAATGTTGAGGTGATTTCACACATTATAGTGGTGGGAAATTGATTTAAACCCAATAATCATAATAATAGTAAAATACAAATAGAAAACTACAAATAAAAACATTAACAGAAGCAGAAGAATGAAGGCAGAATAAGCATTGGCTACACTCCAACTAATGAATGAGGAAGTTATTATTGAACCAGAACTTGGAGTACAGTATGCTGTACAATAAGTACTTAGGTTCATTCAAAAGTTCAGAGAAAGGCAAATGAAGTTCCCCTGTAAACGTTATAGTAGATTTCTGGTACATTCTGGGGCAAGAATGTACCTGAGGGTGGGCAAGACTTTATCTGGCAGGGTCATATAGTAAGAAAGGAAATTATTGTGTTCCTCTCTCTAACACAGACTCGCATACACTCCTGTGATAACTGTGGTCACATTAGAAAGACATGAGAAATAAAACATCTTTACATTAGCTGCAACATATTAGTCAAACTCAAAGCACAAAGCCTGTGGATGAATTATCTTTGGCCTGCATGATAATATCTAATCACTATTAGAGCTGGCCCACTGATAGAGTGCCTGCTCCACTATGGGACTACAAGTCCCACAATGCATTGCCATCGGCAAGCGTGTACCTTGCTTGTTCGCTAGCAGCCTGACTGAGCTGCTCACCTTTGTCAACGACTCCACTCCCCAAAAAATGGCGGAATAAAAAGTGGACTTAGAAAACAGAGAAGATGTGAAGGACAAAGCTGTGTCTTCTGTGTGGACACAGTGAGTCTGGAATGAAAGAACTTAAGTTTTTAAGGCAACTGAACCAGAATTAAAAACGATTACGAGCTCATCTATTGGTTGTTGATTGTATTATGTCATTGTGACTTGCGATAATATCAACCACGTTTGATATTGTTGCAGACCCTAGACTAGAGAAAGACTGACGTTAAACAGCACAGATTACCACCTTGAATCTAACGTTTAAGATAACTGGAGCGCTGTGACTCCTGTAAAACCCCTAAAAACTAGTCTGCAGCTGTGAACTGTTTGGTGTAAGCCCAGCATTAGACAGCATTCCTCTAAAATGTTTCAAAGTTTTTAATTCTGTAGGTTCGAACCTGCTTGTTTTTATAAACTCTTGTCTTCGTTTCTACTAGGACAGTTCTGTTTTTAGGTCTGTTTTGTTATTCTTATTTTGTCCATTATATACACTGCTGGAAAGCTTTTAAAACCCTGCAGCACTGTAGCACTTCCCAGTTGTGCTTCTATGTGTTGTTTTAATTATTTTATACTTTTATGCATTGTTTACATACTTTTTATGACTGCTGTGAAGCACTTTGAGTACTTTTTGATTATTGTAAAGGGCTATACAAATAAAATCTGATTTGATTTGAGGACAAGGGCCTCCTGTGGGCCAAAATGAAATTGTTATCCTGCTCATTGACTAACCCTGTGGCCATCATAGGCTGTCTACTGTCTATGCACACAAACCTTTAAGTTTTCAATCCAGTTGTCAGAAACTGCATTAGAAAAAGATTCCACCTGAGGGAAATATTTCAGCTCGCAGAAGGGAGTCGATTCTTTGACCAGTTGCCTTCAAACAATGGAGAAAAAAAGGCTGGACATTCTTCAGGGACTTTTTGTAGAAGGCACTTTAGCTTCTTTTGATACAGTCTTGCGTGATTATATCCTCCCTCATTCTGACTTATTTAAATACTTTCAGGACCACATTTCTAAAAACATTTTTTAGGAATTTCCTACGCTGTCCCCCATGAGTATTATGGACTACACACTGGAGATGAATCCTTATACAAAGGGCAGAATTTCAGACGTTTATAGAAAAATACAAGCCATAAGTAACAGGTTGAATCTCTCCCTGAGATATAACCTGGTGCTTGTCACAGTTTTGTGACTTTGGCACTTAAAGGGTTAGCCCAACCTTGCTGCTTGCTTACATAATCACACACTCAAAGATACTTGAAACAACCTTCTGTATCTTCCAAGTGTCTGAGTGTAAGTGTACCAAGGACAAAGACAAACTACCCTCCCTTAATTATGGATCTGGTTAAGTTTTTCTTGTTTACTGCAGATTGTTTGAAGTTATTTATTATTATTTCTTCACGAACAGTAGATCAACTTAAAAACGAATGTTCATGTTTGGTGTTCTTCCTGCAGGGATGGCCTTAAGCTTTATCTCGAAGCTGCATCTTGGCAACTACTTCTCAGCAGTTTACAGGTTAGTGATAAATAACTTCCTTTCTAAACCATTAAGTTTCCCCAGTATAATAATAACAAAGACAGCTCCAGTAAAGGTCAAAATATTCTAAATAAACCATCCGTATTATCCTGAATGAGAGTTCTGCTGGATGAACTTGGAAAAAAATGTTTGTTTTTTTTGTGTAAAGAAAATTATGAAAAAATTATCCTTATGTGAAAACTGAAGAGTGGGAGTTTTGACTTTTTGCTTTTTCAAATGTGAAGTTCAGATAAATTTGTAATAGACATACCCTAACCCTAACCCTTCATATATTTGAGACATATATTCTGTTTTCAAACGCATAGAAAATAATGTCTTTCCAAATACACAGCAGGTTCTGCTCTGACTCTGAAGTATGGGGACATATTATGTAATTCTCTTTTTTTAACCAAACCTGCTTTAAAAAAAAAATAAAACAAAACATGAATACATCTGCTCATAAGCAAGCCGAGTAAGTAATTTGCCGTTCCCAGTTACAGCAGGTTTCACGTGTAATTAATTTATTTTGTAAGTTTAACATGAAGTGATTTCAGACTTTTGACGTCCTCTGCTGCCATTTTGTTTCCTGGTCCGCTGGTCAAGCAGAGACGGCTTGAAACCGAAGCACATTAACTGATGAGGCTGCTGTAAAATAAGAGACGTTTAATGCAACTGTCTGTTGAACCATTGTGTGCTACCTTTAATCACTCTATTTTTAAATCTGTTTATTGCCCAGATTTATGTGTAGGATTCCACCATGGACCACATCATCTGCTGCCTACTGGTCCTGGGAGCCACAGTGATCACTGCCCACAAGTGTCCCTTGTACTGTGAATGCCGTAATCTTTCAGAGTCTCTGGGGACATTGTGCCCCTCCAAAGGTCTTCTTTTTGTGCCTTCAGAGATTGACCGCAGCACGGTGGAGCTACGGCTGGGAGGCAACTACATTCTCTGCATCATGCAGCAGGACTTCGCTAACATGAGTGACTTAGTGGACCTGACCCTCTCAAGGAACACAATTAGCTACATTCAGCCCTTTTCGTTTGGCGACCTGGAAATGCTTCGCTCACTTCATCTTGACAATAATCGCTTAATAGAGCTAGGCCCTAATGACTTGCGGGGCTTGGTCAACCTGCAGCATCTGATTATAAACAACAACCAGTTGGGACGCATCCATGACACGGCTTTTGAAGACCTGGTACTATCTTTGGAGGATTTAGATCTTTCCTACAACAATTTGATGTTTCTGCCCTGGAACTCCATCCAACAGATGATTAATCTCCACCAGCTTAGTGTGGACCACAATCTCTTGGAATTTATTCCAGAGGGCACCTTTGCAAACCTGGAAAAGTTGGCAAGACTTGATTTGACATCAAACCACTTGCAGAAGCTTCCCCCAGATTCAGCCTTTGCTCGAGCACAGGATCCAATGATCCTGACAGCACTGTATGCTCCTCAACTGTCCCTGAGCCTTGGTGGGAACCCATTGCACTGTAACTGTGAGATGTTGTGGCTGCGTAGGCTTGAAAGACTGAATGAACTGGAGACCTGTGCTTCCCCACCTGCCCTGAAGGGTCTTTACTTTTGGTATATAAAGGAAGAGGACTTTGTTTGTCAACCACCTCATATTATACAGCATACACACAGGATGCTTATTTTAGAAGGCCAGATGGCAACTTTAAGTTGTGAGGCCACTGGAGACCCCAACCCTACCATCCACTGGATGTCACCTGATGAGCAGCTGCTTGGCAACTCTTCTCAAATCACAGTGTATAGCAATGGAACTCTGAGCATCACTATTGCCACCTCCAAGGACTATGGTACGTTCACTTGCATTGCTTCCAATGTTGCTGGGGAATCCAGTGCCTCTGTGGAGGTGTCCATCATGCAGCTCCCACATCTAAGCAATGGCACTGGAAAGCCAGAACAACAAAACTCCCATCTGTCTGACATTGCAAACACTACAAAAATTAGCAAGACTTCAAAAGGCCGACCAGAGATGACGGTATCTGTCTCAGAAGTGACAACTACTACAGCACTGGTCAAGTGGACAATGAGGAAGTCAGTTCCAAGGGTGAAAATGTACCAACTCCAGTACAATTGCTCTGATGATGAGGTTCTAATCTACAGGTAAATATCTTTATTTATTTTTTTTAACGATGTTGGTGCAGCCCATTTAACAGGGATCACCACCTCTGGGCCTCTTAGGCCACTATCCTGCAGGTTTTCAATGTTTCCCTGCTGCAACACACCTGATTCAAATGAAATGGTTCCCCAACAGCTTGCTAAGTTCTGCACAATGGCCCTTTAATTAGAGTCAGATGTGTCAAAGCAGGAAAATATCTAAAATCTGCAGAACAGTAGCTCAAGAGGTCCAGAGTTGGTGATCTCTACCATATGAGATCACTGATTAACTGATGACAGGACTTACCTAAAGATTCATTCAAAGATGGGGAAAAAAGCTGAGGCATTATGTAAAATATTCATTCAAACCAGTGCAATGATTTGCACATCTTATGAGCCAATAAATTATTTAGAATAGAACACAGAAAGCATGTTAAATGTTGAATGTAAAATATTTTGCTATTTCATGAAAAGAATGATCCCCTCCTCAATGTCATGCTGGCACTATTTCCCCCTGATATTGAGATGAGGAAACAAAAGGCTGAAAAAGTAAGTAGTACTAAATTTAAACAGCTTGTGAGTAATTAGGTTAATTGGCAACAGGTCAGTAATGTGTCGGGGTATAAAAACGTGCACCTTAAAGAGATGGAGCTCTTCAAATGTAAAGATCAGCAAAAAATAGACAAATGAAATGAAAGATTAAATGAAAAATACTATTAATCCCCAAAGGAAGATGGTAATGTTGTTGTAGGGGTTTTCTTGTATTCTGGAACACAGGGGTGACACCTCTTTAGGCTTTGAGGAGAAAACATGAATTCAACTGACAGGTATTTGTTTTTATCTGTGGCAAGCACCACTAAGCGTAGGGTACATCAGGGGTAAAAAGTGTAGTGTATGCTGTGGAGGATTTTGCATAGGATTAAGCTGTGGCAGGCACATTTGGAGAATGAACCACGCTGAAGGTCATTTCCCACTGCCCATCTGTTAGTTTTCAAGTCTCACTCCAATGTGGCCTTTATTAAACCGTGAACAATTATTTAAAAAGATGCGTTTATTTTGTTTGGAGTCCATAATTAAAACTGTATCCTTCAGTGACAGACTTCTTCATCTCGAATGTGTGAAGGAGCACTGTCACACGTCCTTCATTCCAGCAGCAATTAGACTGGAAACCAGCACTGCTCCCAGTAGACTAAAAACACAAATGCACTGTAAAAAGACAGCATAAATTAATATTGTATTATTGTTTTAATTTCATAATTCTTTCCCTTTATGTTTACATCTCAACGACTTTATTTATAATTTATTTGGGGATTTCACTGCTGGTCCTTCTGTCTTGCTGCTGTTGCACTAGAATTTCTCCTGCTGGGAATTGTCGTGGAATTTTATTGTCAAAGATCACACTCTAAGTGAGAATCAAACAAAGTATTTTTAATAAGAGCTGATCAGCAATGAGAAACACACAGTCAAAGAGGTTTGGCTGCGCGAGTCTGGGGAGGTACATGTGTGCTTGGTTAATATACCCAGAGCATGAGCTGATAACATTGAGGTGGAAGGTCATTGTAGTAAATTCCTCACGGCCTGGTACAAAGAAGAAAAGTAAAAGGGGGAAGGGGAGCTCACTAAATCCTTCTCTCGGTACACAGTCATTCTCCTCCCTCAGTAAAACATAAGCCAAAGCTTTAACAATGCAAAGTGTAGTCTACAGAATATAAGGGTATGTGTATAAATTTTCCATTACAGACGCCAACTACATCTCAGACTTTTTATCTGGTTGTGCCCGCTTGACCATTGAAATCTGCATGAGTTCTTTTAACTATCACCAGATGAAGGTTTGTGTCACTGGCTTATTGGGTCTTTTTTCATTAGATTATCTCTAATTATCGTTCAGCTGCTTACATTATGTGGTTAAGCTACCAAATATCATTTAATCACACAGAATCTGTAAGATTTGGTGTTTGTTTTGTGAAAGTAGTGAGTGACCATTGAACCTTTCTGTAGCTCAGTTTTGTGTGTGACATGTGTCTGCTTATTTAGGCAGTCGTGTGTTTTGAGAAGGAGGAAGACGCTGAGAAGCTGAGGAGTGTAAAGACCCTTAATGTGAAAGGAATATCGATCACTGTTTTCACAGAAGAGGTATAACACTTTGTCGCAATGTTTGCTGCTGTTGCAAAATATACATGTCATCATTTATCTGCTGCATTATGGTCACATGGTCAATAATCGTATAAATCAACACACAGGATGACGTTTCTGAGAAGCCCTCTTCAAGTTGTACAGCAGAGCAGATGGTACCCCCACATCAGTAAGTTATGCTTCAATTGGACTTCTTTTATCTTTCTTTTCTTTTCCATAAAGTAAATTCATTATCAGAGTTGTATTACTGTTGATTGTGAACTTGAGTTTTTGTATTCAAAATTACTTTTTTACATTTTCAACATCTTATCTTGGAACTGAACTCAAATTTCCCTTCTGTTGTCTTAGTCTCATATAGAGCAGACTTGATATTGTATTTTTAGACCAGTTAAGATCACAAATAAGGAGACGAGGACAAAGCAGAGCAAGTTGTGTGTATATTTTAAACTTTATCTTATTAATAAGATCACTGGAAATCAGAGAATAAACATTAAAAGTGAAGCAAACTAAACTATGTGGCCAAAATAAACAACTGAATTTTTGGGCAAAAAGTAGACCTCTCCCTGAGAATAATAAAAAAAATTAAGCTTTGATTTCCATTGGCCAGATCAGCCGTTTATCATTGCTGTATTTAGCTGCACGGTCAGTCAAATCTATTCGCTCTGAGTTGTACCGTACCACACCATGTAATGGAGGAACTTTTTAAAACTAGTCTTAGTCATAACATGATTCTGGTTTTAACCCAGTCTACAGTGTGAAGCTTTGTAATTTGGCATTTCTAAGAGCTACATAGGTGTATACTTTCTTGTGAGACCTGAAAACCTGCAAGCTATCCTCCTTTAGTAGGTTGCTTTGTGGAGACATAAAGCAATAGAATATTTTACTTGTGAACTATGTTTTATCTCCAGTGACCTGTGATTTTATTAACTTTTATTCTTACTCACTCATTGTTAGGCTTAGACAACAAAACTAGGTAGGTTTAAGTAAGAAAGCTCTTCGGTAAGGTATAGGCAGGTGAAAGTCCTGGTTAAGGGTTTTTATTAAACACAAAGGTTATCATCAAGAATAAAATCCATGACAGCAGTTAGGCCACAGTTGATGGATCAGGTTATAAGCCATAAAACAACAACAAAAAAAACTCAAAATTCATACAAGGATTAATGTATTTTTAGTAAACTCCGCTAGAATTTATTGCACAATATTGTCTTATCCCAGAATAGCATGGAATAGAAGTGTGGATTACTCTGTTGAGCATTTAAAGTATTTAATCCCATGAAATTCTATTTTTCCACAGAAAATCTGCAGTGTCCAGTGTCACACCAGTTGAAACAAATAATTCATGCTCTACTGGAAATCTTGTCCTCCTTCCTATCAAAGCACTTCTATCTATACAAAAACAACCCAGGAACACCAAACTTGTAACAAAGGCAAAAGTCTTGGTTTCCAAAGCAAAAACAGTTTCAAGCAAGCAGGTTGTCAGAAGTGTAAAAACAGGCAATTTTCCTGCAAAAGGACGAGTGAAATCAGTTAAAAAGGAAGCTTCCAAACTCTTAGGACACAAGAAGTCTAAAACTTCAGAAAAAAGTCCAGATTCTGGTGACTGTAATAAAAAGTCAACACCCAAACAAGCTCAGACCAGTGCTAAAGAATGTGCAATAACACCCGAAGAGACTACCAAAATGAACAAATCATCAAACATGTCTATCACCGAGTCAATTGAAGTCAAGGGAATGGTCTCAGAGGCAAAAGCCTCAGCTGCAAAAGCAGAAATGACCTCAACCTCATCAACACCTGAAACTGGAGAGGACATTGAAGTGGGAACTAGAGCTGTGACAAATAAAAAGCCAGAGGACACTAGTAAATGTTATTCTTACAGAAAAGGGGGAAACCAGACAGATCCAGACTTCCTACAAATTAAATCCAGTGAGAGTTATCCGCCAAACAATAAAGACAAAGAAGTTGCAGGAAAGGAAATCAGTATGCCCTCCGAATCTAGAGTGACAGAAAATCAGTCGGATGCTGCCAAAGGTTTGAAAGCGAAAGAAATGGAAACGAAGATTCAAGAATCTACATTGAAACCTGGAAAAACAACCAAGGGTTTTAACACAGGAAACACAACAACTCCTGAAACAAAAGAATATGCAGAACCTACCACAGCTGGTGTTGAGATAAAAGAGGTCAAAGAGACGGGCCCACAGAAGCCTAGAAAGACTAATGCAACACAGCCCATAGAAGTTACAAGTTGTACTGAGGGCAAAGAAGAAAAAAGGGAAGAAACAAAAAGCTTTCCAACTAAATCCAATGAGGGTCCTCCACCATCCAATACAGAAGTTAAAAGTTCTACCGAAGGCAAAGGAGGTAAACTGGGATATACAAAAAGTTCACCAACTAAATCCAATGAGGGTTCTCCACCATCCAATACAGAAGTTAAAAGTTCTACCGAAGGCAAAGGAAGTAAAATGGGACATACAAAAGGTTCACCAACTAAACCCAATGACGGACCTCTACTGTCCAGTACAGAAG
>JBAFTC010000025.1:141354-152537 GCA_037177435.1 Melanotaenia nigrans | reverse complement strand
TAATGACTAGCCTAAAAATGTTGTCATTTGTTGTTCAAAGAGGCACACAGCCAGACATCTAATATTAGTAGAAGTAATATTAGATGATTGTATGGCACATCACACTATGAATTTTGCTGCACTATTTCTGTAATGTTCTGTTTCAACTAATACACTCTGATGTTGATAAAGAATAATTTCAGGATCCAGTATTTCACTGGGTTTAACAGTTGAAAAATATATTAAAGAAGTTTTGGTTGAAGTGTCACTCTAAAGAAACTTTTGCTGTCATGTCTAGTGTCACTGAATTAAGCTCTAAAGCTCTTTTTATAGTTTTTACTGATATGACTGCAGATACTTGGTTTATTTACAGTTTAGTACAATATTTTTTACATTCAAGGGCCTTACAATGTTGCTTTAAAATATTTTGAAGATATTTGAATGATTTTAGTATATATTGGTTGAATATTATTGCATATGAAAACGTGCATGTTTTCATGCACATTTTTAATGTGGGCACCTCTGAAAATCCCTAAGCCACCCCTTGGCCACCCCTGTGAAAAATTCCTAGAACCGCCACTGGTGAGTTGCTGTTAGTCTGAGTCACGTTCTAGGATTTTCTGACAAAGTAAAAGTAGGAGTGACAGGACATCATGACAGCTGCTGAAGACAGAGTGCAATGTTAATCATTTTAACTTTTCCTCTGTGCTTTCACATCGGTCCTTAAATGCGTCTCAACATGCAGCTGATGGAGTATTGAACCCACGATCTGTACGCAAATATTTTATAGACTTACGTTATTTCTGCAGTTACTGGCCTTTAAGTTGGTAGCTAACGCTATGCTAATTTGGCGTAACCACAGCAATGTTATTGCTCACATAAAGGGACAGGGTTAGCACAACTTTACCGATGCAACATAAATGAAAAGCAGGACTGACGCAGCGAAGCACGACTCACTATCATGACACATGGCAAACAGAGTTAGACTGAAACTGGAGACATGTTGGGTCATTCCTAGTTTCACAACATGGTTATAAACATACCTGTCATCAAGCTCTGCTCTGTCCACCTCTGTAGTGCTGCCTGCTACAGCTGTAATTACTGACAGCCTGAGGACTACGAATTGAATGGAACCAGAGCTCCATCTAGTGGACAAACAGTGCAACAACATCATTCTGCACGACTCAGACACTAAACGTTTACCTTTATATGAGAAATTAAGAATAAATCTGTGTTTAATCGGCAAAATTCTGACTGATTATGATTGTTTTGAAAAGGGCTATAATCGTTCCGACTTAATCAGTTGGGCTCTAATCAGAAACCTTGTTTTTTACAACAGCTACTTCATTGAAGTACAAATTGTTTATTAACAGTTCATCTTTTGTGTACTATGAGCAAATGACAACCCTACACATGAAGGACACCCAAAAAGCACCTGAAGTGACACTGCAAAGTCCTCAGACTGCATCCATGGTAACGACATCCTCTAGTCCTGCAGAAACTGGGCCAGTGGTCATTCTTTACTGCATGTTACAGGTCCACAAGGATTCTTCAGTGAGATGGTAAAAGGCAATCATTTAGCTTTTTATTCTGTCTTTCTGCATGGGAGAACATGTTCACTTCAAATTCAAATTCAAATATTATACATTTAAAAAAATATATGTATATTTTATCGTTATTTTGTTAAGAAAATAAATTAGTTCTTATTTTCAATTAAATTAGCCCATTATTCATAAAATTAACTAACCTTTATTTAAGTGCAATATGCCTCCCTACAAGCATCAAGTTTTCCCCCAGTTTGACAACTACAGAGAAGATTTTGAAGATTTACTCTGGAGCCCCCTCCACCCAACAAACAAAGATTAAGCTCTTATTAACCTGTTTAAACTCTAAGCATATATTCAGAAAAACCTCCCAAAAGACACCCATAGAGAACCAATTTAGTTCTCTATGGGTGTCTCTTAACTAGAAGTTAAGCTACAAAAAATTATATTATATTATATTATATTATATTATATTATATTATATTATATTAAGTACCCAGCTGCTGCCCTACAGACGATGAACACTACGCGCACTAAACATACGACATTTTGCTGACGTAGCAGACGGGGAGGGGAAGTTATTTGATCATAATTCTAATATAAACGGCAGCCTGTTAACTATTTTGTATTTCTTCTATCCCTGATGACAGTTATGGGCCTGATCACTTGTTGGAGATTGAGCACCTTCTCCTGGGTCAGTGCTAGCCCAAATGGAGCAGACATTTTGAACGTACCGGTTGTGACTTACCAGCATTTGACGGCGATTCCTTTTCCCGACTTAATTTACAGAATTTATTTCCAACTCTTGATTTTACTTTTTTTGTTTACTCCTAACTTAACCCCACCTGTAAACTATGTCGCAGCCAACGCTGAGGCTGGATCCTCTTCCTACGGGCTGAACATGAGTTGGAACACATGCTTATTTGTTTTGTTTTAGGCACATGACGCTCATACATGCAGCTAATGGCAGCGCCGCTCCGTTAATACCTTTTCAGGGACAATCCGTCCGATTAAGTTCTTTCAAAATCAAAATCAAAAATAACATTCAGATACATTTTTATATGTCTTTATACTTTATGCTAAATGCTTTTAAAAGTCCTCATTTGTGCAACAAAGTACGGTGGCCTACACTGCATTACCTCAGTAACAATAGAAACCATCAGCACACACCTTCATGTGTCTTTGCATGTCTTCCCCATTTGCAGTTGCAGTTTCAGGCATTTTTCAAAATTTGGCAGTGTGTAGAGTTACACTTTAGTTTATTTAGAAAAATATAAAAAAAATAATACCATTAAAATTCAAATTTACATAAACATTTAATACATTTTGTTTTATTTTGAATCCAATTATTTGTTTTTCAAAGCTCACAGTAAAAATGTGACTTTCATTTTCAACTTTTTTTTTCACTCTCAAATATTTATTTCAAATGAACAAATATTATGGCCCTGATTTAGCACCATAGGATATATTCAGCAAATGTGCCATGGCATTCTGGATTGAAGAAAAACAGCCAGATGTAAATAAAAATAAACAGGCGTTATTCATTTCCCATTAACCTGACTGATTATAAATGATCTAACACATCGTCTTTATTAACAATACTGTTTAGTACCACCGAATAAATTAGGACCAGCAGTTACACACCTCATTCAGAGGTCTAGCCCGTTTCTTGGGGCCTAAACAGCAGTAGAACCCATTTAACACTTTCAATGAGGTTAGACAAATAAACTGATACTGATGAACGAATCAGGCCAAAAGGTTCAATTTATGGCTGTTTGTACCCAAGTCTGCATCCAGCTGCCATGCAACACATCAATACATAACAGATTGTCCCTGACTGTCCCAGCTCTTCAAACACACACACGCACACACCTCATGCGAACACGCAACATGTTAATACACAACGAGCATCATTGCACAGCTACTGATGCTGCACCACCTTCTGACTTAAAGGCAACCCTGGCGGTTTAAGAGAGGAGGGGATGGGCAGCTCATGCAGGCTGTCTGTGAAGGTTTGAGGGCTTAGCTGCTTCAAAATAGTCTGCATAGCGGCGAGGACCAGGGAAGCGGGACTTCGTCCTGTTAGGTACTTATATGTGTCCTCCCCGAGCACCTTGTTCCAACTGTCCGGATCTCTGACAAGACTTCCTCTCATTTTAAAATGAATTTTTGGCATAAACATGAGCAGGTTGTCCAAACATTGCCTCATCTCGCCTTTCATCGCTGCGGAGCCCCTGAGTTTTTCCAGAATGACATCCAGCGGGGTCAAGCCGTTGTGATCCTGAGCGTGCGGGGACGCTCCGTTCCCGAGCAGCATGATGACCGCTTCGGGCCGCAGGAGCTCGCAGGCCAAATGTAACGGAGTTCTGCCTTCCTCTACGTGAAAACATCTGTGTCCCTGATAGGTGCCTGGTATCCGGTGACTTTCCTGCAAGATGAGGCCGAGGATGTAGAGCCTGTCGTAACGGACCGCCATAGCCAGGTGAGGGGCGGAGGACGGGCAGCAGCAGAAGCGCTCCCCGGGCTTCGCTAACGCCTCGACGGTGTATCGGCTGAGGAGGTGCTGCGCATAAGCCTGGTGGTCGTGGACTATGGCGTAGAGCAGTGCCTCCGACGGGGTGTAAATTCTTTGGCTGGCGTCCTCCTCTTGGTAAAACGTCTCCATCGTCCGCATTTCTTCCAGCATCCACACCGGCTTCAGATCCCGCACTGCTCGGTAGAAAAGGAGAGAAAAACAACGCCGGCGGTTGTCAGGGGTCCGAGCCGCTGCGTTGATGGTTATAGAAGTCATGGCGACCGAGTCACTTGTGTCCTGGTCTGCTTAGACCGCGTCTTTCATGGTTCTGAAAACATTGTTTTAAGCGCTGGATAGACCGAACTGATGTTTACACAAAAAGAAAATGAATGAAATCCACAGCTGTGCTCTCAAAGTCACTGATTCACATTCCTGTACACCTGACAGCTGCGCTATCCCCTCTGCAGTAGTGACCGACGGCGCATGCGCCGGAAGTACTGTAAAACTTTATTGACAACAAATTGCAACTCAGCTGATCGTATGAGAGTGAAATAAACAGAGTTTTTGTTTGTTCTTTATTAAACTATTTAATGCAGAAACAACAGACACCGTGTTGTTATTTTGCCATGACTGTCCACCAAACTGTAAATGACAGAATAGAAAATAGAAAAATAGCAGTAGCCTAAGACATATAAAAGAAAGTATAAAAGAAACACCTAACAGGCAGGTAGCTGTTTACACAGACATATATAACGCCTCCAGATCAACGCAGGGAAAACCAAAGCGCTGCAGGTGTGAACACTCTCTGGCACTGGTTAACTTCCAGGGAATAGACATTGAGAGGTTGACATTTTACAAGACAGTGTTGGACAAACAACACTAAGACACAGTACAAGAATGGACAGAGTAGGCTGTATCTCTTAAGGAGACTCAGGTCTTCTGGACAGAGGACACTTCTGACATCCTTGTTGACTCTGTGGCAGAGTCAACAAGATGTGGTCTTCTGGGGCAGCAGCATCTCGACTGCTGACAGGAGGAGACTGAACAAACTGGTTAAAGGCTAAATAATTAGGATTTTTTTACATAAAAATCATTTAAAATATTCTCATTTGTTGCGAGGGATAAAAGGAAGCTTCCCTATAAACAATCTGTTTTTCCACATTAACAATGTTTTCTTAGAGTTTTTTTCTATTCAAAATAAGAGTTACGTGACCGAATAACTTGGGTGCACTGTGTAGCTCTTTCCTACTTCCTGGTTTCTCAGCCAATCATATGCGACTCTCCATGGTTGCCTAACAACAACAAGACAGTGTTTGGTGTTTTATGTCGGCAAAAGAGCAGCAGCCTGCAGGTATGGGAGCTAGTAACAGAAGCGGACCAGAAATAGTTTCAGAAAAACCTAAAAAGCCTCGACATCCTGCTAAAAAAGCAAACCACCAAAAACAGAATAAAACGAGGATCAATATTGGAGAATCTTTTGAAAGATGTAGAAGTCTGAGAGACCAAATTAATTTCAAGACCGATGCAGAACTGCCAAAGTTTCTCCTTGACAGGTGAACACCGAATTTTGCTTAAATTAACCCAAAAGTTTATCTTGATTTACAAAGAGTCTAATTTATTTCTCTGCACTCATTAAATGAATGTGTGTGACTGTATGGACGTATTAGTGGAGTAAATTGGTGGCCTGTTAGTTTACAATAACAAATGTAATGAAGTTTGGGCTGAGTGGATGCTGTGTTTGTCCTCATAAACTTATTCAACGACTATCAAATTAATTTATGATGTGTTTTTATTTTATGCTAACGTAAATCAGTGCATGAAATTAGCATTAGCATTGCAAAGCATCGCAACTTGATGCTTTGCAAAATGATGCTGGGGCTAGGTTCTCCGTCCTCCATAGACTGATATAAAAGAGCCGTCCTCTCACAAGTGCACAACTATACCGACTAGTTATAGTTAAACTAGTTAACATGCATACCTTACTACTTCAGTAAACTGCTTACTAGGCAGTATGTGCCAACAACTAGTTAACTACCAAAGGGTTGCATGTGTTACACATGTCAACAAGTAAAATGCTATTACCAAAACTAGTTAACTAGTTGCAGCACATGTTGATTAGTGTGCACTTTTCTTGAACTGAGAAGATTTAAATGTAAACTAGAACAATGGAAAAAAAAATGCCAACACGGGAAACAAATGTTTTACTAGTAGCATGAACTTATCCACAAGTGACAAGAGATGAATAACAAGTTAAAGGAAAGGCCTGACATGTAAGAAACATGTCCAACATGTCATGCCAAGGGATTACATGTTTGTCAAACAGCCTGGCTGGTAGGAGACCACACCCTCCAGACAGGTGTCACTTACAGGGCTGCCGACTGTCACGCATTGGCCATGAGAGTTGACATTTGAGCGGCTGCACACGCTCTCATGCATGCACACCTCAGATTTCCCATGTTGAAATACACGTTAAGCGGCCACGAGTGCAGTCCACCTAGCAGGATTATTTTACTGACCCCAAACAGCCCAAACACAAGCATCGCTCGACCGACTGTGGTGTGCTGCCACAGACTGATGACGGGAGTACTTGACCCATTTTCCTAAACTGACTCCCCCCCAACAGGGTCAGCAGTACACCTGCACTTAAGATCTTTATTCTTCTTTTTTTATTAGTGTTTCCTGGCCCTTTTTTTAATAAACTTACCTTTTTTAACTTGTTTCTGACTCTGTACATTTTTGCCCACCTCCTACTGGTTGGTCAGAAGAACCTGGGTTACAATGTTAGTAAAATTTTTATGGAAACAGGATTTATTGTTTCCATGAAATGATAAAATATCTCAGTTTCAACATCTCATATGTTTGTTTTATTGGGAATACAATATGGGTTTATGAGATTAGAAAATAATTGCATTGCAACACATAAATAAACATAATAGGGAACAGATAAAAAAAATGACAAATACTTGAATAGCTTCTTAACATCACAAAGGTCCTGCAGTTTCAGAGTTTATGAATGAAATAATGCCCAGATAAGTCCTGTGGATGGCACTGTGGTTCCATGGTGAATACTTTCCTCTTCACTATGGTGAACACCAGTCTTCATTGTCAGATCTTCCCTTCAGAACAGAGCACAGCATTCTGGATACAGTCATAATAAACATTTCAAAGGGATTTTATTAATGTCAGCATCTCCTTCATCACACGACCCTCCACTAGTTTATGGTGTCCCTCTTGCTGGCAGTTGCACCTGAAGTGAAAGCCAAAAGAAGCTGACTCGGGGCTGTGCTTCACTGTAATACAGAGCTGAGCTTTATTAAAAGTGCTCGAACAGTTCATTGCTGGTGACAGAAAGTTGTCATCCAGAAACCATTTAACCGTTGTTCCTGTCCTTTCTGCCCATCAATTAAATAAATAAATGTATGAAAAAATGAAAAATCTGCTGTGGAGTTATTTTTCTCCTATTCCTTTTTGATTGTTTCATTGTAAGAAAATGCACAAGCATTATTAGCCAAATGTCAACAGCAACAGATTGTATATGAGTAACTAGTAACTAACAAGCCTTGACTGAACACATGTTGTTTCCCTACCGTGTTGTATAGAGCAGGATTTTTCCAATTTTTGAGCCACAACCCCCCAAAATAAGATGCATTGGTGTTCATGACCCCCACCCCCACACACCAACTTAGTAATTGATGGTGTCATGTATCAAATACGGTAGGTAATATTCCTCTAAATCTAAGGCTGGAAAACTGTCAGAAACGCCATAAATAAGGAGGACAAAGTAACCACAGGCCCTAAATTCTTCCACGGAAATAACATCAAATTCAGATTTTTAATTTGGCATGTCTGCTAACTTTGTAGTTTATTCATTATTGTGTTAAAAAAAGTTTATAAGCTAATTTCAAAGATTTATCCCTTCAATAATGGTTTATTTGATATCACTGGAAAAAAATCCCAAATTTATCTGATAAATGTAGGATTTCTTTTTAATTATCTGGCGACCTGTGAAATGATCTTGTGACCACCATGCTTCTGGGCTCTTGGGCCCTAGGCCCTTTGCTCGGGCCGCCCTGGATGCAATTACTGTTGCATCAACATATCATCAGTAGGGTAAAACTAACCTGTCTCGCGGTGGGCTAAACCCAGCGGGGCCGAAGGCTGTTGTACATAAATAACAGTAAATAAATAAATGAATCAGATTATCAAGAAAAGCTTGATAATCTGATCATCTCCCCTTGGCAGAGCAAATATGTTTAGCACAATAAAGCAACCAGACCATCATTCTGCTTGCTAAGATGACAGGTTAAAAAAAAAAGAAAAGAAAATGAAAACCACTGGTGTAGAGCATGTGAAGAATTATCCATCATGATCAGCAAAACAGATCCAGAACTTCTTGATCACTGTGTTCAGCTTGTTTAACTTCTGGTTCGTTGCTGCAAAGCTGACATTTATTTTCTTATCTGAGCTTCTTCAGGAAGTAAACACGTTCTGTCTATCTTGTTGACGGCCTTTATGTTGCATTTCCAGTCTGGTCTATTGTACAGCTGAACTCCAAGACTTGACCTGTGGTGAATAAATCCCATCTATTTGTTCCATTTGTATGAAACAAAAAAACTGTAACTTGTTTTTTCACCATCTCACAAACTGACTGACCGGTTCTCTGTACTCAGCTTCTTGTCCATCACTGATAGTCCCTACAACCGGGGAGTACTCAGAGTATTTCTGTAGATGACATGACTCAGAGGAAGTCGGAGGTGTACAGTGTGAAGAGAAATGGTGAGAGTACAGTCCCTTGTGGTGCTCAATGCTGCTGACCACCATACACACAACCTTTCAGTCTCACCAACTGCAATTTGTTTGTTTTTTATCAATAAAAGGCTTGTTATGAACCAACTACTTTACTAGACTACTTTCCCTCAACCCTTGCTGATTTAACAGGAGGGTGTATATATATATATCATTATTAATCATTTACTGGTGTATTGTTTTTAAAAAGGCACAGGTACTATAAGTTTTCTTCTTCCTGCTCCTTTTCAGGCATGGTTGTGCCTTAAGATGTTCTTTTGATCTGTTTTGTATATCTCTGTGTTGCTTGTGTGCTTGTGCATAGCCATGTGAGAAATAAACTGTTAAACTGTAATGGAGTACACTATGGCTTCAAAAATAAATTTTATTGAGACGAAGAACGAAAGGTTGTGAATTTTAGAGCACCCAGCAGTCAGATAGCTGGATGTGGACAATAGACAGAAACTGTAACACTGAGGCCATCCACAAGAGGGAAGAGAACGAGAACAGGCTCTGCTTCAAGAGGAAGCTTTGGTGTCAACATCAAGATGTTACTCGTCTTCCACAGGTCTGTGGTGGAGAGTCAAATCTGCTTTACAGCCATCTGCTGCTGTGTTCTTCTTGGGAAATTACCACATGCCAAGCAAACTTAGCTCAGCTCTGTATCAAAGTGATCTTATACGCATCAAGCTGGTGCCACAGAATCCGACACAGAGTGACAACAGAAACTTAGATTAGTGGCAAGTTCCACAACAACACATGGCCTGTTTTTTTCATTTACTTCCTCACATGCTGGCTTGGACACATCAGCAACAGTTCTAGTCAGCATTATGGACCCCATGCTACTGCTGTACTTTCATACATGACACTGAAACAAGTAAATCACAAAGTGCTTCACAGAAGATTCAAGAAACAAAAAAATATATAAAACATAACAACAAAAG
Organism: Melanotaenia nigrans; assembly: GCA_037177435.1. Lineage (NCBI taxonomy): Eukaryota > Metazoa > Chordata > Actinopteri > Atheriniformes > Melanotaeniidae > Melanotaenia > Melanotaenia nigrans. The sequence goes on along the minus strand of JBAFTC010000025.1, from coordinate 142,770 downwards.
CAAATGCATGTTGGGTTTTTTAGCTGCTTTCAACAGATCTCGTCTCAAAGAATGTTCCAGAGGGAAGGAGCAACTTTTGCAAAGGCTTGGTTGCCTTTAGTCTTTAACCAGCAGACCCTGATCACATGACCACAGGGACTGCTGAGGATGTATGACTGTGGAAGCTCTCAGATAAAAGTTGGTGCTTGCTGTATGTAAAGACTGGACAAGCTGATAAAGAAGGTGGACTCTGTATTACTACATGGCATACTGACAAAAATGAATAAACAAGTTGTATCCAGTAAGAGACTTCCTCAACAATGAACAGCATACAGGCACATTCCCATCATATACACTATAAAATGCTGGCTCTACTAAAAGAAAAGTAAACTTGTTTTAAAAATCTTTCAGGATTCCTTGTTTTGTCTCTCTTGGGACACAATAAGGAAAATAAAAACCACCCCCCAAAAAAATAACTATAAAACATCTAATGCAAAGAAAAATCTTAAACAACAAAACAAGAAACTCTGTGTGTAAAAACGCCAACTAATAAAAGAGCATGTAGCTGGGTCATACAGTCCCTCATATTAACATGTCTTCACGTTTACACATAATAAGCTTAATAAACAGAGGAAAAAATAAATGTTTGTACCCGTCCCTTCCTGACTGTGTTATATAGTGTTATACTGGTCACACTGTGCTTATTTTTACAACAGCATTCACAAAATCAGCTGTAATCGACATCTGTGTTATAGAGTTTATATTTGATAAAGTTACATAGATTTACTTTCATAGATCTCCTCTTCATAACTCTCATAGCAAGCACTAAACGTTAGTGAGCCTGACCGTTGTCATTTTCCTGGTGGACAGATTGTTACAGGACAGTAACTACCGTAGAGACTAAATACCGATAGTGCTGACCCATACATGAAGACTTGTTCTGGGTCACGAATCCTTACGTACCTTGGTGTTGTTCCAGATGATATATTAAATTTAACAAAATGGCTCAGACAAGGCTCTTCTTTCAGAGGAAACTCAGATCTTTTAATGTGAGCAGAAACCTTCTTTATGTGTTTTATCAGGGACTCTTAGCTTGTGTTACTTTCTATACTTTCTGTGCTGAGAAGCAGCATTTGTGTAGATGACAAAAACAAGATTAACAAGTTGATTGGCATAACCCTGACTCTTTGGACCTCACACTGGCAAAAATAACTGGTCCAAATTGAAAACCATTTTATTCCTTGAAAACCTCCCATGTTTTTAATCATCTTAAACGCTCTTTTATGAAGTTGTTTGTCATTGTGTATGCATAAGATGTTTGGTGGCAAAGAAGTTTTCCCTTTAGGGGATGAAAAAAGCTTATAAATCTATCTATCTATCTATCTATCTATCTATCTATCTATCTATCTATCTATCTATCTATCTATCTATCTATCT
>JBAFTC010000025.1:102668-115506 GCA_037177435.1 Melanotaenia nigrans | reverse complement strand
CAGTCCAAAAATATACTTCATAAAATAAGTCTTTATGCTGATGACGTTTTACTATTCCTCCAGAACTTACAAACCTCTCTATCTTTAACAATCTCACTAATTAATAAATTCTCATCACTCTCGGATTACTCCATTATATATATATATATATAAGCTGGAACACTTAAAAGGTATGAGGAGGTAAAACAGCCTCTTCTAATTCTTTAAGTAAAACCGGGGACCAGCAGCTTTCAAAAACCAGCTGGATTAAAGTATCGTACGTACGCAACACTTTCTGGAAAATATTTGTCCAGATCAACAAGAACAAAGAAATATGAGGGAGTATGTTGTTTTCTACTGTATAGACCCACTTTTTTTTTTTACATGAGTCTATATCCTTCAGGTGTTATATCATGCATTGTTCCACACTAACTTGGCTGTATTATTTTGACTCTATTTCCAGAAGCATGTAAATATAAAATTCAAATGTAGTAGGAACAAAACTGTGTCCATGCCAGTGCTGCGTACTCACAACCTTCAGATGTACACTTTATCACAAATACCACAATAAGCTTTTTCCAGGTAACCTAATTTTCCAAAAATTCATTTATTTAATAAAAACATTAAAAATGGGCAACTGCAGATGAATTTTGACTGATGAACAAACATGGCAGTAACTCACTCTCCCCTGAAATGGGATCAGTGACCAGTTTAGAGGTTGGTATTTAGCCCAATGAGCCTTTTGCTGCACAGAAGTGACAACTGACACAATCACAACACTAAGATCACTAGCTTGAGCTTTATCCGCTCATTTCGTACTATTTCTACCTTTATGTGGATGTAATAGGGAATAATGATTTGTTTAAAAGGAATAACACATTGAAGTATCACAAATGGATAATATAAAATAAATAAAAAAAAAAAATAAAAAAAAAAAACAGAAGCATTTCCATTTTATATGTGCACTAAAAAACCTAACGCCTATATTAATGGTGCGTTCCCGGTGTCTCAGAACTCCAGATCCGAGGACACTTGGAATGCACAATAAGGCGTTTGTGGACACTAAATAAGTGCAGCTCCAAAACACTGCACTATTCATTTATTAGCATTCAATATGTGACTACGAAGTGAAGGCTAAACAGTGGGATTTTAACTGATGAGCTTTAAATAGAAAATTTAGATCATGACACAAGAAAGCACATTCTCTTACAAAAGACTGTAGAGCATTTAATGAGCTCACATGTACCTAACGACTGAAAAAAGTTGGTCAAAATCATACACTTGTTTTATAAAGAAACATGTCTAACCTTTAAACCAAAGGAATTCCTGAATGACAGTGGTATCAAACAAAAACTGTTTAATAACAAGACTGCTGGTGGCAGTAGATGATTTCAAACTATATATACAGTAATCACATATTCAACATCTTCACAAGCTACACACAACAGCGGTCAATTTTAGTCCATTGTGTCCATGTCCCACAGGGATGATTAAGACACAAGCTGATGTCAGTTTAACACCGTGTTAGATCAAATTGGTAAATAATCTAAACATGCTTTAAAATTTACTGTATAAAAAGGGGAAACTGTACATGTATAGCTTTTTTCCCAGTAAGGGGAGGATGGGTAGCCAGTCTGCAGTAGAATTTACTCCCTCAAGTCCTGAAAAACTGCAGAGGCAAACTTACAAAAAGAAGAAGGAAACACTAGTCACATTTTTCTAATACTACTGTCGGATGCATGTCCTGCAGCTGCTTCAACATGGGGCCAGTGACCCTTGAAAAGGCCGGGTCTAGATTTATCTTTACTTTACCAAGTGACTTCAGGTTCTGCCGATTGCTGAACTTGACACAGGTGTCTTTGGTGTTCAGGCTAGCTTGGATCTTCATTTCTGTCACCGTCTTTATCAGTCTGTGTTCGGATTTGTTTGACTGCTCCAGGAATTTTAGAAAAGACATTTCAAATCCCATTGGTTTAAAAGAGGCAAGTGAAGGGCTCGGCTCAGTCTGCTCCTGGATTTCTACAGGGCAGGAGGACTCCGACTCCTCCTCCTTGCTGTAAACCACATCAGTCTTTGTCACATGTGAAATTTTCTTGCGTTTGGCTATTTTTTCTATGAACTTTCGTGGACGTCCTCTCTTTCTTTTCAGCACTGCAGAGCTGTTAGAGCTTTCGTCGTTTGATAATTTACTGTCAAATAACGCAATGGGGATCCCTGCTGGAATCCTCCTGCGCAGGACAGGCTTTGAATCGTCATAATCCACTCCGTCTACAGCGGCAGGTGGCGTCATTTCATTTTCTGACTGATCAGAGGTGTTGTCTGATTTGGAGTCATCGCTCCTGATGGAGTGACACTTCTGCCTGGCGAACTTCCTGCAGAATATGAAGTGACTCCTGTGCTGTTCTAGGTACTTTTCAGACAATCCGTGCCCCATGTAATGTTTAAGTATGCTACGCTCGGTTTTCATAACCAGCTCGCAACCCTTGATCATACAAGGATACTGTAGAGGGAATTTCTTGGTACACATCGCAGATGCCTCAAGTTTAGATTTCAAGGACGGCTTTCCATATTTAACCCAGTGATTCTTCGACCTGCCCACTCTCTTTGCATTGGCTTTCAAAAAGTTTTTTTTGTTGCTCTCAATGTTTTCTTTCCCATTACTTGTCTTGGTAATTTGATAAAGCAACGTCTTTGACTTCTGTTTCATCCCATTCTCTTTCACCTGTTTATTTTTTAGCTTGTGTTGGTAGAGGTCCTGGTGCTTTTTCATGACATGTCGGAGCAGATTTGACTTGGTGGCGTATGAACGGTCGCAGCCTTCAATTTCACACTTAAATGAAACATTTAATTGCTCCGGTTTGGTGAGATTTAGATCTTTATGTTCTTCTTTGACATGACCTACATATTTTCGTAAAGCAGTGAAGGATTCTGTACAACCTTTGTGGCCGCAAGTGAATGTCCCAAGTTTGATGCCAGATAAAAGACTGCCAACCTTATCGAGAGTGAATTTATGTAGCTGGAAATAATGCTGGAATAGGTTGGGAAGTTCTTGGAAAACACAGCAGCAGTCTTTGACTTGGCACCTGAATTCAGAAACTTGAGGAAACTCTGCCTCTGGCTCTTCTTCATCATGGTCCATTATTTCATCCACTCCTTCACTATGGTCTTGCTCTTTGTTTACCTCCAGTGCTGACAAAGCAGACTGGTGCACTGACCTGTAATGGAGTATTAGATTATGCTGGATGGTAAAAGCAGCCACGCAGCCTTGATGGACGCAGCGATATGGTCTGTAGGGACTAGTGGGGTCTCCTGATTTAGGTTTTTTCCCTCTTGTTTTCATGGTGATGTCTATATTTGGCTTATCCACACCCTCTCTAGTCATAGATCCTTGGTCAGGAGTCAGCAGGCCTTTATCATAAGGTGTGGCAGGCAAATCCTGGGTAACAGGAAGAGATACTTTGGGGGAAAACGGACTTCCTGCATGTTGATTGTGCACTCTAGCTGAGTTTCTTTGCTGTTCTTGTGAGCACTGTGCTAATGGCATCCCTGCTGACAGAAATCCTGGAGATGTTTGAGCCTGCGCTGGTGGAGTCATTTCCTGGTTGTACATGGGAACAGACTGCAAGGGATGAAGGACTGAGGGGCGAATTTCATCTTGAGATTTATGATGAGCTGTGTTAATGCAAGGGACAAATGCCTCACTTTTTACTGCATCTTGGAGAGGATATAGATATTTCCCATTAGCAGCATGTGAGCAGTTAGCTGGGGCCTCACCTGTACTACCTGGCCACTTCTGAATAGCAGGAGAAGCAGCAGCATTGGCCAGTTTGCGCTTTACATCAAGTTCTGAAATTTCTTCTGCCGATAGTTTGTGTAATGACACGTAGTGAGTGCGAAGGTTTGAGTTTCGAGTAAATGCTTTGCTACATTTCTGACACTTAAAAGGAGCATATTGGCCGTACCTTTTTTTAACGACATTAACCATCTCAAGTGTGTAGTTGTGTGTTTTGGAGAGGTGTTTCCAAAGTGCTTCACTGGATATGGAACTAAATGAACAGCACTCACAAACAAATGGTTTGACAAAGGTAGGAGAAACTAAGCTAGTGGACTTTTCTTTTGAAGGTAGAGCCCAGCTGTCTGTACAGGCTCTATTCTGTTTTATAGAGGCTGACTTCTGAACAGATATTTCTCTGACTAAGTTCAGTCTCTCAAACGCAGACTGAATTTCCGTCATGCACTGTTGTTGGCCGTTTGATAACTCAGAGGGTTCAGGATCTGGATCACTTGCCAAAATGCCTGTTGGGCTTGGTACTTTCTGCTGCATTGCGTCCGTCTCTCTGAAACAAGTGAAGCTTTGTGTATGTAATAGTTGTTTGATTTCACCAGATGATCCTGAACTGCTTTTAAAGACTTGCCCATGGACAACTGAATCGTTGTTTGCATCATGAGACAAACTATGAAATTCAGAACTACTGGCAGGACTATACACTGGGGCCAAAGACATGGGATTTGCTTTAGGATCACTGTTGCTTGAATGACACATACTTCTGCGCTGAAAGTCACCAGCCAAAATCTGCTCACGCAACCGCTTTTTAATGTCCTTCTCAGTAGTCTTCCTTTGCGTCTCAGTTTTATTGCCATTTGTTATTGCCTGACTGAGCTGTCTGTCATGTTGCACAGACACAGAGTCCGCATTAGGTGTCAGAATAGCCATTTCAGAGCGATACCCTTCACATTGAAGTTCTCCAGGAGTCATGGTGTTTGTGGGAACACTACCAAGGATAGAAGTGGAAGGATTTTCTGTGAGGATTTGTGAAAGAAGAGGCTCAGGGAATTCACTTCCAGGACCTGTATCAATACTTGGCTGAGGATAATGGGTTGTACTGTACGGGATATCTTCATGCTTCAGCTGGATATTTTCTGTATGTTGTATTACTGACCCATGTACGCGCTCACTAGCCCCGTAGGGAGTACAGGGGCTTTGAAACAATGGCTGGGGAACAGAGGCGTGCACAAAAAGATCAGACATATTTGATTCGGCCATAATTTGTTTGAGGATGTCATCGTTTGACTCACTATTGCCATATGCTGACAGGTTATCTTGTGGGTAGTTGGGCTTCTGATACATAGCGGGGCCGTTGTAAGATAGATGTGACTGCGATACACCTGCAATTTTCTCTGAATTGAGAAGACCCAGAAATGACCTTGGCAAGTCTGCGTTCAGTTCAGAGTCTTGATATGGTTTGCAAATCGTGCGCTTGGATAAATGGCCCCCAAGGGATCTAGGACTGTCAAATTGTCTGAAACACCTCCGACAAACAAATTTACCATCCTTAACGATTGCTGGACACTTGGCTCTTTTGTGTTTTCTGGCTTGTTTCTTTTTTTCAGGACTGTTTTCAGAGACATTAGGGCCATTTTCTGGTTTGTTGTTTTCGGTTTTATGGCTTGCTCTATCCAGATGGGAGTAATTGGATTGTTCATGACTTTCCACTGCTTTGATGTTCTCTGGTGTCATTGAACCAGAGACAAAACTGTTCTGCATCTGCAATGCACATGGTGTAAGAGTTTTTGCTTGTTGGGATATTTCCTTTGCATGGTTTATGTTTGAAGAAATAATGGACTGCATCCTACTCTTCATCAGGTGTGACTGAAAGGATTCTGGTCTGCTCATCATAGAGCAAGATGAAACTGTTAGAGATGGAACACCACTACTAGAATCAGCTGGTGGCATCACTTGCACATTAGATGAAAAGACTTGGGAAGGATCTGAGTTATGAATTTGTTTGCTTCCATCAACAGTGTGCCAGTTTTGACTGCCTATAAATTGGGATGGTGTAGCAATGGGATCTCTCTCAGTGCCTAACTGAGAGAGAACAATAGGGCTCAAAACATTTCCCATTAGCAATGAACTATTTTGTCTGTGGTTAAGTGAGGAAAGTGACTGTTGGGCAGCATAGTTTGAGCTGGTTCCCCTGTTAGCATAAGGAGGTGATTGAATAACATTTTGTCTTTGAACTCCATGAACTGACACACCATGGGCCTGCTGAATCTGATGTGGAGAGACTGAATTCAAATGTCCAGCAGACGATGCACTCTGCGCTGGAACATAGGTTATCTTGATCTTAGTCCGAGTAACTTTCCATTGCTCATAGAAATCTGGGTGGACTGCCTTCATGTGCTTGGCCACACTTCTGTAGGAGCTATAGTGTCTTGTGCATGCTCCAAACGCACAGTGAAATCTCTCCCTCTGTCCCGGAGGAGGTCCTGTACTATTTGAGGGTGTTACAGGGTTTACTGGTGTGTTTCCAGTTAGTTGCTGTGGGCTTACAGTTGTTGGGAGTGGTTGCAACATTGCTGGTTCTCTAGAAATCTGTGACAGTGGTACTGGTAGCGAGTTATTACCTGCCATTTGCCCTTGCTGTGCTGGCAATGGTAAGTCACAATCAGAGATGTAACGAGCTGCGTCAGCATTCATACTAGAGAACACTGTTGGCTGGCTTTGCAAAAAATTTCCAGCGCTGGCTTCAGATGGAGGCACTGGATGATTATGAGGTATTCTATAATCTCCAAAATGATCACTTTGTCTGTTTGGTTCAAGTAAGTGGGAATGTACAGTTTTGATGACAGAACTGTTGACACATCCCATCTGGCTGGTTGGAAAAGCCACACTTTGAGCTTTCACTCTGCATTGTCCCAAAGTTTCAACAGGATGTTGAGTGGATTTCAGCAAAGTGTCAGACATTGGAAGCTTTCCATGATTTGGATTACAAGCACTTTCCCTGTTTACATTTTCTTGGGAATGCTCTTGCTTAAGCCGAGATTTATTGCAAAGTATTTGTTTAATCAGCGACAGACCAGGTTGTGAATTTTGTGAAGGCTGTTCAGAAGCTGGATGCTGTCGGGAAGATTGGCTTTCTTCCTTTAGGGCAGCATGTTTTTCCTGGTGCAAATCCAGCTGTTCTTGAGAGTGGAATACCTTCCCACAGTCCACAACTTTACATGTGAAAGTTTTATAATGCTGTGCCTCGTGGTCATACAGCTTGAAGGCAGCACTAAAAATCTTCCCACAGTTTGGAAACATGCATCTAGCCTTGAAAATAGTGTGCCTTTTCCTGTGTATGAGGAGTTCAGTGTTTGACAGAAAACTTGCTTTGCAGTTTAGCTGTATACAGATGTAAGGCTTCACACCACAGTGGACTTGTAAATGATCATTAAGATGGGTGACACTAACAAAGTGGCGACGACAATACTGACAAACAACCTTTTTGCTTCTCATTTCTAGGAAACTCTTTGCTTCCTCGTCGTCTCCGTGAGCTTTAACATGTGCAATAAGATTTTTGAAGAACTTGAAGCTCCTTCTGCATGTTCCCACTGGGCACATATTCTCCTCACATATCTCTGAGCCACCTCGGATCACTTTCGCCTGACCATTTTGAACTAAACCTTCATTGCGCCTCAAGGAATTGCCATTTTTGTATAGATCATTTTGTGTTTTGATCTGCAGTGCTGCAATACCAGGAGCGGTTATTTGAGGATTAGCCAGATTTTTGTTGGTTTTCATTGCCGCCAGCCTTTCCTCGCAAGATTGTTTAACATGTGATGTTACATGGGGGATCAAAGTATCTTTTGAGCTGAAGGTCTGAGCACATATTGGGCATGTGTATGTTCCACTGCTTAAATGAGTCTGAGCATGACGTACAATCCTGTGACCAAGAAACTCTTTGTCACAGAGTACACAGTACTGCATGTAGGCCTGCCAGTTTCTGAACCGGGCAGATATAAAACCTTTTTCCCTTAGTTTTTTCATTTCTCGGGTTTTCTGTTTCTTGTCTGTGATATCTTGAAGTTCATATGTGCCACTGACAATGTGGTCCGGGATATTGTTGAAGTCCTTTAGACTCATATAGTCTTCCTCTGGGTTCTCAGTATCATTCAGTGAGTCAATAGATGACACTATTGATGCCTCTTCACCCATTAGCTCCAAGCAATGACGTTTCAGTGTTTTCCAATCCCAGAACTCTGGGTCAAAGGGCCATTGAGTTTTCAAGACTAAAAGTAGCTCACAACGAAGTGAGTTGGGAATGTGCATATTCACCTCGTCTAGTTTTTGATCTGGTTCATTGTAAAGAGTCTCCACAGCATAGTATGCATCCACTGTGGGTTCCAGGAGGAACTCTGTAAGCTGACAGGCTCGCTTCACTTCCAGGTCAGCAGGAAGCAAACAGGAAATGGTTTTATATACGGTGGATTTGGTTTTTCCATCATCTGATTTTATCTGTAGAGCCCTTATGCACATTTCGATGCACACTGGCAGGCCAGCCTGGTCAATCTATGATGAAAAAGAAAAGATGCAATTATTTAAATCTCCCAACAACATTCAAACTTATCCTGAAACTCATTGTGGGGTCTTTCACATCTACACAAAATATACTTTTTAAAAAAATTATGACATCAATTTATCAACATTGTTGTAGCATCGAGTATTTTATCCTTAAGACTTTATATACTGGTGAGCGATGTTGGGGGTTTTCTAATAATACACAGTTCTTCTCTGTTTTTGGTGACTACGGCTGACTACAGACCTCTGACTGGATGACCTTGATGAGGAACAGGATGTGGTACACAGACTTGGATAGTAGAGACATTTGACAGCATCTGTCAAGGAAGGCCTGGTCTGACGGCTCCAGTCGCTTCATAAGTTTGCTCCAAAACAGAGTGAGCTCCCTGTTTTAAAGAAAGAAAGTTTTAGAAAAAGGTCCTGGTACAGTTCATTATAACACATTTTCTGCTTGTACATCAGGGATCCCACTCACAAATCAGCCCCTCCAATCGAGGAACTAGCCTTTTTAGTTCAGTTTAGTTGGGGTCCCTTGATGCCTAACGTCATCAAGTTACATAATATTATTAACTGATTTAATCCATGTAATTTTACTTTAATGTATTTGATATTCTTCAGTTATTTGATATTATTCATTATTATGTTATTAATTTTTCTTTTAGTTCCTTTTTATCTCATCTGTATTTATTTAGCTTTTTTTATTGTTAATAAATTCAGTTATTAGATGGTTTAATATAATATTCTTTTGTGATTGTTAAAGTATTATTTTTATATTATTTTTCATACTTATTATTTTTATATTTATATGTTATGGATACCTGTGTGTGCTTTTTCAGGCTGTGAGGAAACTCGGTTCTTAAGGTATTTGCAAATTGTGTGTTTTTTCAGTTATGGTGGTATTTGGTGCTCAGTCATTGGCTAACTTCAGTGAAGTATTAATATAGAGAGATACCTTGGGACAAGGGACATACAAAATGAGTTAAAGTACATGGAAGTATGTAGAGCATTTTATCTTTTTAGCCTGAAAATCTGTTTGGATTTTTACGTTTGGGCTGTAATTTATAGTTAAGACTTGTGTTTCTTGTAATGTGTAAACGATAACCAGACAGGTGACCGAAATCTTTCACGGTTGCCATAGATTTGGGAAGGTTGCATCTGGGTTTTGTAAGTACGTAATAATGTCGTCAGCAAAGACAGCTACTGTATGTTCAGTATTTGCTATTGTTACACCTTCTAGTTCACTGTTTTGCCTTATGGCCTGGGCTAAAGGCTCTATGAGCAAAGCAAACAAGGCCGGGCTACAGAAGCAGCCTTGACGAGAAGCCCTGAAAAGCTGAAAGTTGTTGACAGTTGGCTGTTGGTCTTTATTCTGGCCGTTGGATTACTATATACTGATTGTATACATTTAATGAATTTACAATTGAAACGAAAGCACTCCAGTACTTTGTATAAGAAGGGCCAACTTACCCGGTCAAAGGCCTTTGCTGAGGCAAGGCTAACTAAAGCCACACTGACGGGACGTTGCCTGTTCTATAACATGCTCTATAACATGTTCTATAACATGTTCTACACCATGTTCTATAACATGCTCTATAACATGTTCTATACAATGTTCTATAACATGTTCTATAACATGTTCTATACCATGTTCTATACCATGTTCTATAACATGCTCTATAACATGTTCTATAATATGTTCTATTACATGTTCTATAATATGTTCTATAACATGCTCTATACCATGTTCTATAACATGCTCTATACCATGTTCTATACCATGCTCTATAACATGTTCTATAACATGTTCTATAACATGCTCTTTAACATGTTCTATACCATGTTCTATACCATGTTCTATAACATGTTCTATAACATGTTCTATACCATGTTATATAACATGTTCTATAACATGCTCTATAACATGCTCTATAACATGCTCTATACCATGTTCTATACCATGTAACGTACACCAGATGCTGTCATGAATCCTGTCTGATCTTCGTGTATTAGCTCTATTAAAACTGTTCTAGTCTTTTAGAAATAATTGAAGTAAACAGTTTTTAATCTACATTCAAAAGGGAGAATGGATGATATGATTGACAGTATTTCTTATTCTTCCCCTCTTTTGGGAGGACAGACATCACAGCTTCTGTCCATGATGGAGGTATTTCATTCATGCTGAGGGTCCAATTAAATGACTCCAACAGAGTAGGAGTTAGTTCTTCTTTGAATCTTTTGTACCACTCATCGCTGCCAGGACATTTCTTAGTTTTTAAGTTGCCGATTGCATTGTCCAATTCCTTTCTAGTGATGGGAGCTTTTAAGGTTTTATTTTGTGTTGTCCCTAAGAACCGCAAGTCTAATTGTGACAAATAGTTAATTATATCACTTTCCTCCATGAGTCCTCCAAGTCAGATTATCCGTAACGGATCCGTTATTTTGGTACATATATGTTTTAGCTGCTGCTGTCGAAGACATCTTGTTAAAATTTTTGTCGCCTTTGGACCTGATTCATAAAAGGTCTGCTTGAAAAATTTTAATTTTTTCTCTGTGTCCTTTTGATCTGTTCTTTGTATTTCATTCTTAACCCACTTTATTCAGTCTGTCGGTGTTTTGCTGTTTTCTTGGTGTGATTTAAGTTCAAGATTTTTACATAACTCTTGCAGATTGTCGTGTTTTCCTCTTCTCTTTCCCCTTGTGACCACTTTGTGTCCCAAAGAACAGTTGGGTTCACCTTTATAATATTTTTTTTTTTAGAAAAGGGTAGATTTAGATTTATTGACCATTGTACAGACATGTAAATAATGTTGTGGTCTTTTACTATGTTTAATAAGAAGAAATCAAGCCTGGAGTGAAAAAATAGTGAAGTCTTGTTGGGGTGAAGGGCCCTACACGCCAAACACTGATCAGGGTAACTGAGTCTTTGGATCCATGAGTTTTAGGTCTTTAGTTGCTTGCTGTATCTGCCGCCAGCCCGGAAGATCTCGAAGTCGAGATGATGCGCTGGTCTCACAGTTCCTGGTTCATCCACTTGAAATCCCCGCCTCTTCAACTCGTTGTAAGCCTCCCGTGCGCTGCAGTACGTGCACACGCCTGTTTCCCAGTGAATCCTCATATTTGTAAACAGTGTTTGGAAATGAGGGCCCTTGTCTGAGTGCTTTCTTGATGCCAGCGTATCGCTTGCGTCTTTTGACGATCTCGGATGGATAATCATGGTCATAAAAGGCATCGAGCACATCTGAATCCTGTCTTTCTTACACAGTCCCTTCAGAACCAACTCTGCAGTATACTGGAGAAAGTTAACGATGTCTTGGTGAGGACTGAACTAGGTTTACTGGCGCGTTGAATTTTAAAGTTGAAGTCCACCAAATATGAGCACATTAATTCTGTGGGACCGAGAGTCCAGGTCTGCTAGTTTAGACCGAAGCCTTTTCTCCTCCTTGTCAGTATAGAAAGTGAAAAATCTGAACTGTTATACCAACCTAATGAGGGTGAGTATGGTATCTTACCAAGCACAGTATGTGTCTCCTTGGAGAAACTGACGGGTCAGGAAAGCAGAGCATAAACTGAAAGCTGCGTTGTCATCGCCGTCTGACTCCAGGTTGCAGATCATGTCTAATACCTCACGACAGTCCTCCTTTGAAAGCTGTGGAGATAGAGACCATTAACAGACATCAGTTTCACTGGAAAAACAAATCCACAACATCCAATGTCTTTTTAAGAAATAGAAGACAACATATAGAACAAAACATGTTTATCTGTCCTGCATTTCTTTATATTTAGAATCCAAGAAGCCAAACTTTCTTTTAATTTGTTTAAGTGGTCTTTAAAATAGTCCTTCAGTCTTTAAAAATTTTGTTTGGAAATTGTACATGACCATTTTCTACGTGTATATATATTAAGACACAACTCGTATAGATTTGTGGAGGAAAAAGAACAATAAAAACCCATTTAAGATTTCAAGATATGATCTGGAGTTGTGTCTGCACATTACAAACAACTACAGAACTGGTTTTGTCATGTTTAAGAAGTAATCCTACTTTAATCCCTGAATGAGATTAATTGCTTGTTAACAGGCTGCAAAGAATTTGATGAGGAGGTTCATTTTATTTAATCAGGTGTGTTGGAGGAGGAATACGTCTAAGACATGCAGGGCAGGGGGTCCCGAGGACCTGGATTTAATGGCATCCTGTCACACAGACACACAATTTGTTTCCTCTTCTATCGTTACATCTCCACAAAATGCTAAAGATGACACAGTTTGAAAGATTGTTCATGTTTCCTACCTACAGAGCTATTAGCTGAAAACTAAAACAGAATTCAAAAGGCTTTTCAAGACTAAGTTTAGATTGCCCCTTAAATTATAACCTCTCAGTCTTTAAACATTTTCTGAATATTACCTGGTTATATGTTATTTTCTGACTTGAACACTTAAGCACTTAGCAGGACCAACGCTCGCAAAGCTCCTGGTCCGGACAACATACCTGGCCGCGTGCTGAGGGACTGTGCAGCAGAACT
>JBAFTC010000025.1:86747-100490 GCA_037177435.1 Melanotaenia nigrans | reverse complement strand
GGCTCATGGGAGATGCAGATTCAGCTGAAATTTAACCTTTTTTTTATTGCTGTGCTATAAATTTGAGTTTTCTGCTTTAATTCCTGTGTTATGTTAACAATTATACAATGTTATAAAGTTCTGCCCTCTTTGAATTTTAAACTTGGCACCAGGAATGCACAGGTACAGGAAAAAAATCCACCACCAGCGTCTAATTTTATACATCTCTGTCTCACAGAGACTCATTGTGGATTTACCATATAGAGCAGGGGTGTCTAGCTGCGGTCCTCGAGGGCCACAATCCTGCAAGTTTTAAATGTTTCCCTGATCCAATATACCTGATTCAAGTCAAATAACTCTCTGCAACAGCTTGTTGTCAAGTTCTGCCCGAGCATGTTGACCCATTAATCCGATTCAGGTTTGCTGCAGCAAGAAACCTCCAAAACCTGCAAGACAGCAGCCCTCAAGGACCGACTTTAAACTCCTCTGACTCAGAGTCTCAGACTAAACACTACCTTTTATGGCTGGATTGTAAACCTCCTGGACAGGATATAAATCCCTGTAAAACTTCTATAGATCACCTAAAGGGTAAAATATCCATCAGAATTGACCCCAGAGTCACACACTTCCATTCCTGAGAACCCGATGATGGTAAAAGCGATAGCACTCAGAGGCGCCGGCAAGCTAGTGGAGTTTTTATGAACGGAAACTCCCCAGAACCTGGACCTCAACATTACTGAGCTCTGAAGTGTTAATTGCAACCCCACAGCCCACACATTTTCATCTTTTTGTCACATGTGGTAATTCTTCACATTATAAAAGCTGAAACTAATTTTGACATTTTTAGTTTCAAAATTCCTAAAATGCCAAAAAATACATATACATTTCAACCAGCTGACTGAAACAGCTGCAGTTTGTACACACAGCTCTGCAGCTGACTGATGTTCGGTGTGTCCATCGTCTCTGTTTTCGCCTTCAGGTTGGAGGCGGGCCCAGCGTTTCCTGTCTGAACCTGATTTGCTGATCTCAGGTCACATGTTCGGCCTGTCATGTGTGAAGGAGAATTACTCTGAGATTAACGCCTCCAAGATTTCACACACCAGCAGTCTGCTAGCGCACACGCACGGCCTCAATCAGGTCCTCAGCGGGCTGCAGCTGAAAATCAGTCTGTTACAGTGAGTACGGCTCCAGCAGCAGCACAGCTCGTCTGAGTCTGCAGAGACGTGTCTTCAGTCTCTCTGTCTGTCCTGCACAGCTCTCCATCGCACCCTGACCTGCAGCTGTGGAGGTTGCCATGGAGACAGGAGGATGGGCTGAGACTGACATCCAGCCCGAGAGGTGATCCTCCCATCTGTTACGTCAGTAGCGAGCACTGCTACCAGAAGCCCGGAGGATCATGGGAAAAAGCTGAGGAGACGGCTGTGGTGAAGCAGGAGGCCGACACGGAGGAGAAGGTAGAGACAGGAAGTGAATGAGCTGATGAGGTCTGTTCATAAGTCAGAATCAGTTTTAATGGATGTTCATCATTTTAGTCCTTAAACTGTCCATTTTATAAAAACTCCAGTAAAATCACAGCGAAGCTTCAGGTCTCATTTGAGGGAGATCCAAACAAGAGGAGGCGTTTAACATGTTAAACCCTATATATAACCACATATATATATATATATATATATATAAAGTTTTGTTTCTTTTTATGTGACCCAAACCTGAAGCAACAACACCTCATGGCACCAGCATGAAGTTCCTGCTGTTGCTATGACAACACTGACAACCAGTTGAGCTTCACTCTGCTGAATGTGGACCTATTTTTGCTTCTGATGCTCCAAAAGTGTGAAAGTTAGAGCTACATCATTACACAAAATTATAGAAAGAGGAAAGTTGGAGGAAAGTTCATGTTCATAAGGTGTTAAACTTTGTTTTTCCTCTTTAGGAGATCAAACCTGAAGTTGTTGACAAGCAGCCATGCGACGCCATCGAGGACCCGAATGCTGCCAAGCAACCAGACGCTCACAGAGAACTGAGCGTGAAACGGGAGAACCACACACTCGTGTACAGCAGCGAACACACACCAACACACATGGCGTCTGTGGCTGTGTGTCAGCTGAACCTGCTGGAGCACATCGAGTCTCTTCAGCACCAGATCTGCGCCAGGATGGACCTGATCGAGCGAGAGCTGGACGGTAACACATCATTTCAGTCCTTACTTACTGAGATGTGACCAGCAGAAAAACTGTCACTGATCCACACACACACACTTGAGCTGCTTTTTGAAGAAGACCTACTGCACCAGGAGGGATAAAAACATCTTTGTAACTCTGACCTGGTAAAAGATTTAAATTATTGTGAATTATACTCTGTGGCGATTATGGATGTATATGTACATATCTCTTAAATCTTGTTATATCATGCAATGTTAACCTGTTTTTATAGAATCTTTGACTGTTTGTCATTGGCAGGTCATGTTACCATGTGACCATCTAACTGTCCACACAGAGAAGCTGCTGTTAATCGTCTATTTATGCACGAATTAATCTGTTTCACAAATATTTTGCCACTTGCCCAGAAGAAGGCCTCTGTGTTTTTTTATTAGATTAGCCATGAGGTAAAAAAAGGCTTATCTCCTTTAGTGCCTCATGTATCTTTTTAATAGTAAATAAGATGAAATAAGTGATAGCTGCCAGAGTATAATGTATAATATAAAAATATTGAACACATCATTAAATTAGTATTTAGTTTATTATTTCTCTCCTTTAATAATACCAACTGGTGTTGTATGATACATTGCTGGAAAGCCCGATTAGTCACCTTTACAACGGGGTAGAACTTGTAAGGATTGTGTTTCTGTGGAATGAACAACACATCTAAACATGTGGGGAGCCCTCCCTCCAACAAATGAGCTAAAATCCCCTGGGATCCCTAACTGGTCCTCGATGGCCACCGCCCTGCAGGTTTTAGATGTTTCCTGCTCCAACACACCTGATTCAAATGACATGGATCCAACAGCTTGTCAGATTCTGCACAGTGAACCATTTAATTTAAATCAGGTGTGTTGAAGGAAGAAAAACATCTAAAACCTGCAGGACAGGAGGAGGCGTTTTCCTCTGCAGCCTGTGTTGTATTAGACAGGCTTTCCAGCAAAGTTCAGTACAACACGTGTTGGTTTTATTAAAGGGGAGAAATTTTTTCTTACTTTTCTACTACGTTTATATGGATAGATTAACACAGTTGAAATAAAATCAGAATTATAATTTATTTTACATCAAGTGCATGAACTGTTGCATAAATTTATTTTTCATTTTATTTTAGTGATATTTATTTATTAATTCATTCATCATTCGCTCATTTTCTATACCGTCCATCCATTCATCCACTTTCTTTACCCCTTATTCCAGTTCAGGGCTGCGGGGAAGCTAGAGCCTATCCCAGAAATGAGCAGGGCAGGTAGCCGGTCCATCCCATTTATTTATATTATATTTAATTGTTGTTTACTTCTGATCTGATTATTTTCATTTCTCCAAACTTGAGCCCCAGAAGTGAAACTGGAATTGTTGTTGGCTCAGAAACACTGAGCCTGACTGAAGAATCTGACCCTAAAAATAGAAATAAGTCTTTATTCTTTACATTGTTTGCCATTGTTTGATTTCACTAGATTAGATTATTAAAAAAAAATATATATTTAAAATAGCCCACCCAGGTATTGACCGTATGTAAGAAATACTGATGTAAAAGTACTGATAAACAAAGACCTTCAGTGTGACAAGTCAGTCATGTGATAAAGAAAATAACCATGCGATGCGATGGACTGGTGACCTGTCCAGGGTGGACCTGCCTCTCACCTGTTAAAATCCTGGGATAGGCTCCAGCTTACCCGCGACCCATAATGGACTAAGCCAGGGGTGGTCAATGTTGGCCCTCAAGAGCCACAATCCTGCAGGTCTTCCATGCATCCCTGCACCGACACACCTGACTTAAACTAATGAGTCATTGTGCAGATCCTTATAGGCTGTTGGATCCATTTAATTTGAGTCAGGTGTGTTGGCTCTTGAGGACCGAGGTTGGCCACCCCTGCCTGAAGAATCATAGCCGGCGATTTCAAAGTTTCATTCTGTTTGATGTTCCACACGAGGACAGAAACCACTGAAGGTGCTTTTAGTTACTCTGCCCCTGCCTCTTGGACAGTCAGATTTCAGAGTTGTCATCGTGTATGTGTTTCTAGGTGGCTGGTTTTCACACGGTTTTTGAAGGTGAAAGTTCTTTGATTATCTTAAAACTTTAAATTTTCTGTTTTCATAGATCTCATGTTTTTTTGTTTGTGCTGTATGTTTATTTGCCTGTAATAGAGATCACTAAAAAATGCTAATCTAAGTCTCTGGTAATGAAAGCCTAATAACAATTACTCTGACCACATGCACAGTGTGTACTAATTTGGAAGAAGAAGAAAGTTTTGTTTTGTTGTTTCTTCATTTTGAACCTTTTAACGGTCAGAATGCTTAATAACAAAAAAACATCCAGACAGTCCAGTTTTCATGACCCTCATCATAACCCCCACCTGCTTCAAGCGTGCGCAGAAACAACTCCCACCACAGAAATCACATCAGACTGAGATTGTGGGATGGTTGTGGTTTCCGATCCAGGTCGATCTGATTAGCTGAGGTGTTAACATGACGCATCTTTACTGATTTGATGTTCAACCAGCTCAAAAATGCTCCAAGTAAACACACCTAATGTCTATGGGTGGTATTAAAATGTGGGGCTGATGCGCGATGCTGGGGAAAGTGGGGTGCACCATTGCAATCAATGCAGAATGTTAGTTTAGACCCCTGTTTTTAAATATATTTGCAAAACTTTCTTGTAACCAGTGCATGTGCAAACAACACAATTTAGTGAAAGGTGACAAGCTAGAGGGAAGTCTCCTATTGGAAAAGACTAATTTCATTAAAAGCAAGTGCAAGGAAGACGTTACATGGCTGCTCGTACTGGCTCAGCTGGGTCTAACCTGTCTTTATTTCCAGTTTCCTTGCTCTGTTTTTCATTATTACTAGTTTGTGAAGCACTGTGGCTTCATTCTCTTGTTATGTAGAACATGAAAAAAGAGACACCATCTCACCACAAGGCTTTAAACATACCTTGCATCAGAAATAAGAAAATTTACCTTGTTCTGGTTGGAGGTTACCGTTGGCTAGAAGGCCTTGCAGGACCCAGTGGCTCCAAACACCATCATACTGGCTCAGAGCCGATAGAGGAGGGAGCAGGGTGATTCCATTCTCCCGAAGTTTGCCATCTGCAAACTATACACAGCAGGAAAACAACAACATGAAAGCATGTGATGAGCTGAAGTTTTCAATAGTTCAGTCTGAATTCCAGTGAAGAGAAAAGCAGCTTTTTAATGTAAATAAACTTAAAAAACACTGCATAAAAATGTATAAACTGGCAGAAAAGACACCTGTTTGGTTGATTAACCTTGTCACCATGAAGCTTGTGTTTTCTGCGCCCTGTTCAAAATGACATGCCCAAAACAAATTAAGCATCTTTTCACAACTACAAAGGCTGTATGTATAATGTTGGTTTTAAAAAAAAGCTGAGATGTGAGATTAATAAAGAAATGTTATAATCAAACATGTGTTACAAGACACGTTTACATGGACAAATATTTTATCTACACGACTGAAATCAGTCTGATCAGAGATTCCAGCGGATGTTTACATGGACGCCAGATAAAGTGTTTTTACATGATGGACAGATTTAATACGATCAGAACGCTTTTGACGTGCGCTGTGCTGCTAGTTCGGAAGAAGTGGTTTTTCTTTTTTAAACTTTTAATTGTCAAAATGCTCAATTATCCTCAACCCTCTCGGTATCTAACAAAGACGATGTATAAGCCAGTCCTGTTTTATTTGGCTGCACCACTCATTGTTCAAGTCTTCCCTAAAACTCATTACGTCTCGAAAGCCCCATGTGGTTCACGCATGGGATCAAATATTCTTTCCAATCAAATCTCGGGTCAGCTGACATGTTTACCCCACGCATTTCTATTCTGGTTGGACGTTTGATCGGATCGAAAGTGCTCCATGTAAACGTAGCCACTGAGTCCCAGTAAATTCACCTGGAACACTGTGGATGTTTTTGTTTTTGTCCACCTAAAACACCGTCTATCTTTTGATATGTGCCTTTTGGGTACTTTTAGTTTTTACAGGAAATTTTTCATTTATGAAAACAAAACCATCATAACTAACTTCAAACAAAGACAGGTGTAGAAGCTCGGAGCAGAAAGGAGGACAAAAACAGACTGCGAGCTTACTTGCCAGGAAGACACACACGGGGAACAGCACATATACAAAGACATCCCATAATAATCTGCCAAGAGTATGGTTACTCTGGTACGGTGGCCCATTATGGACAACAGACACCATCCAGCCAGATTATTTACAGCAGAGTCATAGGAGAGCATGGTAGCAGAGTTTTCAGAGCTGGAATCAAACTTTTCACCACCAACAGCAGCAGTAAGATCTGGTTTCTGGTTCTAGCTGCTAGCTCCAGAATTTCTGTCCCACCGTGATGAGACAGACATCTTCATAACCAGCAGCGTCTCTGCTGTCATGTGAGTTCTTGTTTGTGTGGTTTGCTTGAAGTGGAGAAACTAGCAGAAGCTCTGAAGTGCTGTTCTCATGGTTTTCTTACATTCCCATATAATTGCTTGGGGTTTGAAATGTTTTTGTTGTTTCAATGCTTGGTGGTCTTTTGGCTGACTTTGGTATGCCACATGTTAGGACTGTTGCTTCCAAAAATCATTTGAGCTGCATGGATCTCACTCAGCCTCCTGACAAAAAAAGGTAAGAATACAAGCTGGTGTTGTATTTTACATTATTGAAAAATCTTCAAGCCACTTTCTGAACAAGGTGTTAACATGTCAGGGTAATGCGACTGGCAGCATTTAAAGGCCCCACATTATGCAAAATTCACTTCCTAAAGGTTTTCTATCATCACGTGTGTCCTCATAGCCTGTATGAGGCCCAAAAATGAGAAAATTCTGTCTCCTCTCACCTGCTTGCTCCACTTTTTAGTGAATGTGTGCTCAAACTGGTGAGTGTGAGATATTTCCTTTTTGTGACCTCACAAAGGGACATAACCGTTACCCCTGTTAGTGGATAGTGTCATTGACCCGCCCCCCAGGTACCTGAGCATGCCGGTATGCTATGCCACGGTGCCGGACAAATAGACTAAAAAACTCATTTATTCCGGCTTCCATTGGCTTAATGAATAGTGTGTGTTTAAATTAACCTGTGTGATGTTGTTGTTTTGTTTGTTTGTTTTATTTTTAAATTGAATGTGGCGTCATTTTCATTGTCATTGCTGGCTGCACAACAAATTGCCCCTCAAGGGGATAATAAAGTTTTCTAAATCTGAATCTCTAAAATCACAGAGCGGGCACCAGCAAAAGCCGGATCTTCTCCCAGAGAGGAACGTGGACAGGCACCACTTCTCAAAATTAAAGCTCGTTCTCATTAGAGCCACATTCGGACTAGGCCTGCAACTAATGACTATTTGGTGAAGTTATTTCAGACTTTTCCCTGGTCGGTAGCCATATTTTTCCCCTGGCGGACTTTACTGAGCAGAGATAAGAAAAGACGGCGATGTCTGACTGTGTAGGTTTTTTTAACACGGTTAAATTCGTTTTAGACTATTTTTTCTGTTGACTAATGGTTGCAGCCCTAACTTGGATGGCTGAAATCAAGGACCAAGGCTGAATCTAGGGTAATACACATTTAAAAAATGTTGTTGGACCTCTGAAACCCATAGGAAATTGTAGAGAAACTGTATAATATGGGACCTTTAAACTAATTTTTTTGTGGTACTACCAACATATTTAGCTGTATTGCTTATTATTAAGAGGCACCCTCCTTTAAAGGCTTTGCAGCCATGTTTAATACACCACCATTTGGTTTTGTGGCCACACTACTCGTGTACTTTTTTACAACACTATTACTATTGAATGTAATGTGCTGGACATCTTTCGCAGGACTGCTATAAAGCAGTGGAGCCAAAGTCCGTCATCGAGAGCTACTATCCTACAACTTTTAGATGCATTCTTTCCCCAACTCACCTGCATCAACTGGCTGAATCCGCTCATACACGTCATCCAACTCTGCAGAGGCCTGGTAACGGGCCATTTATTCGATTCAGTGTGGGCTGCATCTAAAAGCTGAAGCATAGTAGATCTCGAGGACTGAACTTGGGGACCCCCACTATAGAGAACAAACATGTGACATCACCGTGGCTTTCTCCTCCATATTAGAGGCAACTGGCTATGGTTTCCATCAACACTTTCAGGTTTCCCACTCGGCTGCAACTATACCATCATACTGAAAATTGATATGCTAATTAAACATTTACTGTTCTGATATTTTGTTTCCAAAATCAAATACCTGTTCATCTGTGTGGATTCATTCTATCATATTAATATTTTCTGGGCATTATAAAAGAAAATATACAAAATTAATTTTAAAAATCCCGTTGAAGCAAAAGGAGCAGTGGATCTGATGGCAGATCTCTGAAACTTCTGAAAAGAGCGAACTGTACTGAATGTCTGACAGAGCAACGCTGGGAGTCAGAGGACAAACAATCCCAATCTGGTGGAGGAAAGGGATGCTCTCCTCCACACACAGGAGTTTCATCCAGATCAGTACCGCTGCATTGAATATCACATACTTATTACGTCTATGGCTAGTAACCCTTTCTATGTGAATTCTCAGGTGTACCACCTCACCTGCTCTCCCATCATCCCGTACATCTAGCTTTACTTCTGCTCATATAAAGACCAAACTGTCTTTTACATCCGGTCATCCAGAAGCTCAGCACCTGGAAAAGTTCCTGCAGAAGTCCACTGAGGATTAGCTGCTCTGCACCAAACGGAGGATGAAAATCTGTGGGTTAATGTCCTTGTTGTGAGCTGATCACGTAGCTGCTGCTGCAGCCGAGGACACAACTCAGAAAAAATTAAATGAAGAACTACTTGTCAGAAATTCTGAATAAGAGAGAGATTAAAGAAACGAGAGCCACTGCTGAGCCGATGTAAACAGCGACCCAAAATGGTTGTGTTTGCGTCTGGAAGCATTTTGGTTTTTATGGACAGAATGGACAAAGGTGTGGACAAGACTTATTAACTTATCAGCTTGTCACTAGAATTAGCAAAGTTTTAGACTTTAGTGATTCTCTTTTTCCTCTCTCTCTCTTTTGTGACTGGCGACAAGTTTAGCAACTTTTTCTGGTGTGATTAGAGACTCTCAGACTGACGTAAAAATGTCTTGTTTACTCTTCTGGACGAGTTGCTGCACCACGTGAGTTTACTGCGTCCTTTCAGACTTTAATGCACCAGGGACGCAGGACGCGTACTTAGCAGCATTGCTGTATGTGCAAAGACATATGACTGTATTTATCAAATGGACCCCAGGAAGACTATCAGCAGCTAAAATAAAAACTAAACAAACAAAAGTAAAAAAAAAATTAAGAAGCAGCAATCATAATATGTAACATACCAAAATAATGTGAAGAAACTCAAATAAAAGACTCCACCAAGCGTCGACATCCAAACCAAACACAGTTCAAACCCCAAGCAGTTGTATGGGAATGTAAGAAAACCAAGAGGACATCTCTGTCCACTTCAGAGCTTCCGCTAATTTCTCCACTTCATGCAAACCACACAAACCAGGAGTCACATGACAGCAGAGACGCTGCTGGCTCCAGAGACGTCTGTCTCATCACGGTGGGACAGAAACTCTGGAGCTAGCAGACAGAACCAGAAACCAGGTCTTACTGCTGCTGTTTGTGGTGAAAAGTTTGATTCCAGCTCTGAAAACTCTGCTAATGTTTCTCTCTGTTTGACATGCAACATTAAGGTCCTGCTGGTTTCCATGGCGATGAAGGAGGTTTATTGTGAAGGATTCTCTCGTCCTATCATAGACTTTCTTGGGCTTCACTTCTTTCTGGACCCTCGTGGTGGTTCTAAGGTGAATGTGGGGCAATCCCTTGACGTGTCCATCATCATCCGCCGATGGCTTCCTGAGATATTTACCTGTGTAACACCTCTATTAAACACCTGGAAACCTGCTCGGCTTCACTTTTTACCTTCTGCTGCAGCACAGTTCCTCATCAGGTATTACTTTACTCATTCCTGAATGAAAAAGACAGCCATTCTTTGGTTTTCACTGCAAGTAATGTGTTTATCTTTTAACTATTTACAGCAACACATATTTGGATCCTGATACTTCTGTAGTAATCTCACATGTTTCAGCTTTCTTTTCAGACCAGGACTATACATACAGCCCTATTAGTTGTGAAGACATACTTAATTTATTTTGGGTATGACATTTTGGACAGGAAGCCAGAAAATAAGCCTGTCTGTCTGTTCGTCTATTCCTCTCTCCATCCAAGAACTTGCACATAGGCCCCATAAAGGAAAAATGAAGTACCAAAGAAAATGTAAAGTTATCAGTTGTCGGATCTAATAATATTATAGAAAAGAGGCTGAGGTACTTATCATTTATCACAAATCTAAAAATACAGGCCTAACATCAACCACCTCTTAAGTTTTAATCTAGTTAAAACTCAAGTTTTAATAAAGCTCCCAACAACACAAAAAAAATAAAATAAAATAAGTTCAAGCAGAAATTTTTAATTCAGAAATATTTTAGTTGCTAATGATTGGAGACAAAAGATAGATCTCTACCAGTCCAAAATAAATTACAGAATGTAATAACACAAATGTGATTTCTCTTCGGCAACAAAGCTTTGTTTTGTTTTCATCCTTTTAAGCTTTTAAAGTCCACACTTTTAACTAAAAATAACCGTTCTCCTCTTTACCTGCACAGATGACCTGAATTCTTTCCATAACTCATCTGGTAAATCCTTCACCGATAGCAGAAGCTCCACAAAGCTCCTGCCAAAGAAAAGAGAGAAAAGTTCATTCACCAACACATTGATTTCTCTCTGAATTAAAACTTCACAAGATTGACTTAATAAAACGATGATCTAATTTTGTTTCAGCTGATTCTCATGCCAACAGTGGTAAGTAATAATAATAATAATGGATTAGATTTATATAGCGCTTTTCTAGGCACCCAAACCTAGTGAATGGCTCCATCCATAATCTTAAGGCCCATTTATGCTCCATTACGTACATAACTAGCAACGTCTGTTTCTAACGTTGTCACATGTCGCCATCCTCACACTTCCTTGCAAGTTTTGTGTTGCCTTGGTTAAGTCTTTCCTCCACTAGTGGGCAGTGCTAAGTTCAGACTTCATTCCCGTGAGCCGACGTCAGTATTAGACCAAGTTTGGCAGCGGTAATGCATCCTTATAAAGATGTTTCCAACAGCCCAGCACAACCTAAACATTCGCATGTAGTCTTTATTTAACAGCTCAACAGTTTCTGCAGCTGTTTTCCTCATCCTCATTCTTCTTCTGCTTGTTTCTCCCCTTCCCAATCCTCCTCTTCTTCTTCTCTGGTTTGCTTCTTTCGCTGTTTGCATGTCAGCTAGTCTGGTCAGCACTGCCCCTGCGATTTCTGGTGGTATTGCGCCGTCTTCGGCATCAAGCGACTGACAGCTAAACCCCCTGAAAACTGACTAAATTACGTAACTAACTGATGCAGAGGTCTGCATATCCGTCTCCTGCATCAAGCTTAAATGGGCTTTTACGGTTATGGATGCACAATGACTTTTAGGAGCAGATGAATACATATAATAATAAACAGAACAAAAAGAATAGGGCTCCAGCATGCCGGAGTGCTGGGAATGCCCAGTGCTGCTCCGTGGGCCTGGTTCCTAATAAGCCTAAATAAGTCACTCTGGAGGCAACAAAACTTTTGCTGCCCGAGTGACAAAATGTATAAATAAAATGTATAAATAAAATGTACATTTTACTTACAGAGAGAGCCTCTCAATGACAAGAGGAACATTTTCACATTGCAAGGAGAGGTATGGAGAAGCCTGGGCATAACTCAACAGGGCGATAATGTACACTTGCACCAGTGGTAAAGGCTCCTCATCGATCCTCCAACATCCTGCAAACTCCAACAGCGTCTAAATGGAAGACAGTCAGACACTTCATAACAAATAAATAAATAGTTGATTTAACACTTACTGGGCTGGATTTATCACTATCTGAACTAAAAATAAAATGCAAAATAAACCAAAGCTGTAACACTATATCATTCATATAAACAGTTTATTTTTCTTTATTGTCTTTGGTGGAATTGTTCTATGCATCAGTGCTTTCATCATACTCTCAGCAGTAAATCAAAAGTATTTTCATTATATTTTAATAATATTATTTATCATTGACAGGTTAAACAGCTGTAAAAATATTCAACTAAAATAGTAATAATGGTCTTTTTCCCATTAAACTGGCATGCTTTAATAAAAACCATCGGCTGATTCAAAATATAAACACACAGATCCCATAAAACGTAAAACCAGGCAGATGGTTCAAAAATAAGCAGCATGCAGTGCAGATGGACATTAGAGTCCATTTATGCACCACTGTGTTTAGTATGAAGCTTGATGAAGATGCCATACGTTTCATTCGGCACGTACACATCACAGCCTGCGTCCAAAGCTAGCAAATCCTTCACCATTCCCTCAAAAGTCAGAACCAACATACTGCGTTTAAAAGGCTATGTGAAGTAAAATCTGCATCATTGGTTACAATAACAACCACATCATAAAAGAGACTGAGTCATTTTACCAGCCCGAGGGCAACACAAAACCTGAAGACATTCTGCCTGCACGCGCACGCAGCCAACAAATAATCCAAGACAAACTTTAAGAAAACTGGCTTTCTATAACTATTATATAACCGGTCTAAATCAGTCAACTAGTCGTATATCCAAAGCAGAAGTTACGGTTCCTTACATAGACAGCTTTTATGCTAACATGTGCTAAGGACATGGCAGTTTGTTTCGATTTATCTTTAACAATAACCTTTATGAGCATGAGAATATACTTGCATCCTGTCATATTTGCAATGTTCAGGTTATAACAGCGACTATCTCGTTTACTCCTTGATTCTGAGAGCAGATCTTTGGATTGCTCAGTAGCCACGACACAGCAATATTACTAATGCTAGCTTGTTTGCCAAGCGTATCATGGGAAAATAACATACCGTACAAAACTCTTGACAATACTCAGAAGAGGATGACTGGATCTGCGAGTCCTTATTTCCTGTAACGAGCTCGTGAAGTATTTCCAAACGCTGTCTGAGTTTCCCAATTGTTTCACTAATACCATCGGCAGGACTACGGTCCTGCTCGGCCTCCTCGTCCGCCATCTTCACACCCAGCTTCTGCGCGTACAACTACTACGTAATTACTGCCCAAACGTGACGCGATACTTGCGTGATGCAGTCACTGTCAGGTATATGGCAAGCCAGAAGGGCCAAAAAATTGCCACAATAATGTTGCGTTTGTCATACAGGAAAGGTCATGCCACGCATTGTCCCAAACTCCCAACATCTCTCTTCCCAAAACAAATAGACCAACATGCTTGCTTATTTATTTATTTATTTATTTATTTATTTATTTATTTATTTATTTATTTATTTATTTATTTATTCTAATTTTTCTTATTCTAGTTTTTTTTCCAATCTATTGTTTATGTAAGCCTTTTGACACATCTTAATTTTATAAACTTATTGTTCAACCCACTTGTTGCTGCTATCTATTCCAGTTGACCTGTAAACTGCTTAATCTCATTAAACATGAAAAACAAC
>JBAFTC010000024.1:26726121-26737938 GCA_037177435.1 Melanotaenia nigrans | reverse complement strand
CTAGGCGATGCACTTTATGCTGTGCTCTTAGATTAGTATGCCCAGCTCCTATGTGCACAGGCAGGCAGGCGTGCAGGACAGGCAGGCATGCGGGCAAGCAGGCGGGCGGGCAGGCAGGCAGGCAGGCAGCTACCCAGGGCTCACTACGCCGCAGCTCAGGACAGCGAGTTCAGCTCAGTGTACTTGCAACGGGCTAGGGTTTGCCTAAGTTCTGATCGAGCTTGAGCTAAACGCACCTCGAGAGAACCCTCGTTTCTCATCATCCTTCTAACTTGTGACACGAGCATAAACCTCTCGTGTAGCAGTGTCTTCACCGAGATCTCTCCCACGCCGATTAGCGTCTCGAGAACCGTCAGGTCGCTGCGGATGCCAAAGTATAGGTCGCTCATGGACGAGTCCCAGCTCCATGTCTGCGTGCAGTTTTCATCTAGACACACGCGCACCTTCTCTATCTCAGACTCGAGAACGCTTTTGCTGCGATCAAAGTCCCTGGACACCACGGAGAGGGTGAAATCTATGGTCTGGAGTGCGCGTGCGCAGGCCTCGCTTCGCACTCTCGGGGTGATTTCTTTCACCTTGTCCAACATCCGCGCAATGTAAGCTCTCGCCTCGGACCAGGGTTCGCCGTGGCTCACGCCTGGTCTGTCCTGGGTTAGGTTCACGAATTCCATGACCGTGATCTCTCTTGTAACCCTGGTGCACATCTCTCTCCACACCTGTATGTACCGTACGCACAGGTTGGCGTAGCGCTCCAGGATCATTCTGAGAGCCTCGCTGTCTGTGTAACACGTGTTGAGGGCCTCGTGAACCGCAACGATGTCCTCGCTACACCTAGGCCCGCCGAGGTCTTCGCTCGCTGTTTCGAGCGATACGCCCCGCGTCTGTCTCTTCGCGGCCAAACGTAGCATCTCCTGAACGAGACCGTTGCGCCCCTGCGCCGCTTGCACCATGTAGTGAAGATGTTCGTCGCTCGAGTCCACCCGCAGCTCGGGGTACCTTTCCAGAACTTTCTTGAAGCCTATCATGAGCTCCGACACGGTCCTGGTGTAGCTGTTTAGGGTCCGCCTGTAGTTCTCAGCTGCGGACTTGCAGTGGGCATCGTAGGCCTCGCAGCGCACGCATCTGAGCTTTCGAGCACCCGCCCTCGCCAGAGGAGCTCGCCCGAGATTCGTTCGAGGGTCCTTGTCATCGTCTGTGTCACATTCGGCATCGTTCTTCCCTTCTTCGTCCCAGTACTCTTGACTGTTTTCTTCTTCCGTTTCCTCTTTTCCGTACGTCTCCAGGTATCCTGCCCCGCGCTCCCTTCGTGACAGAAAGTGTGTCTGGTCAACCCAGTTCCTCGTGTCACTTACGGCATCCCCGTGAGAAATATCATCGTGCTCACGTTCGCCGCAGGGTATTGACATACTCTCATCGCTATCGCTGTCTTGAAAAAGTATAAGTCGCGCGGGAATCGGACGAGGATCGTCGTACAATGAGGACTCTGAGCGCATGCTGACACGATCGCTGTGTACGTAGCTCGTCCTTTTGTACTCGCGGTCCCTCTGTCCCTCGGAGGAGTGCACATCCACAGAGCCTCCGTTCACAAAGCTCATAGCGTCGTGGTTTGAGCGGCTATCGTACTTTGAGAAGATATCCTTGACCGCGTTGATCAGAGCGGTCCCGAGCGGGAGAGAATGATCAAACGTCTCGTTCCTCCTCCAGAGCGAAACGGGAGCACTTTGCTCCGTCATCCTCGCTCTATGAGCAAGGCGCTCGCTCCCGCTTTGAGGCCTGGACGCTGCTGCTCGACGTCCCTCGTCCGTATGTGTGATAAGTACATTTTTTACATCTACATTTGCCTCAGGTGGGGAAAGTGTGTGCTCACGGCGGACGAACTGGGAAACCTTTTCGGGAATGACAGTCACGTATACGCTCAGTTGGATCCCAAGTGGGTCTCCAGGTTCGCTGAAAGATGCAAGGTCTACTACAGCCGAGAGCTTCGCAGGTGCCTCTCCATGTCGCCTCTGACGGAATCAGATAAAGTACGAGAGGTGAAGACGCGCGAAGGTACGATTGCCACGATCGACGGCAGAGGCCGTATTTTGGAAATTGACAACAACTTCACCAACGCAGCGCTCCCTAAGAAACTGTCCAAGGAAGAGACGGCCTTCGCTGTTTTTCGCGATACCCTGTGCGTGTTTTCCGACGTCGCCTTTAGGCTAAGTGGAACGCGAGCGCTTCCTTGTCTCGTCGTCGTATCGCAGCACAGCGACTCTGCGCGCAACCCCGCCACGGTGTTGTTGACAACCTGGCAGACTCGCTACACGGTCAGGGAGTGTGACATCCGAGGAGTCAAGGTGGACTCTGGCCACATCTACGCAGAAGACGGTTTGTGTCTGTATACCTTGATCGCATCGTGGAAGACCGACGTCTGTTTGTTCTTCGAGGATGGATGCGGAGAAGACATTGTCCGGACAGTGTGCTCTATGGCCATGGGCGATTGCAAGTTGGGAGTTGAATTTAAATTAAAATGCGTTCTGCTCGGAAGACGGGTAGGCTTCGATCTGAGAAACCTGGAGCCACTGCGAGCTGCGATGCTACGGGACATTCACACCGTGACGCACGCCGAGCCTGCTTTCGGGATAGACTCCCCGAGCCCGGCTCTGTGCGATCGTTACGGGCTGGTGTGCTTGAGAGACATGACTAGACTGCCTGCGGGATTCACTGTCTTGGCAGAAACGGAGAACGTAACCGTGTTGAGACACATTCTGAGAGACGCCGTGGTGATCGTGCCCAAGCGGAGGGCGAGCATAACGAGGGACTTCGTAGGCCAGGAGCGGCCTAGGACCGAGGTGGAAAACGCTCCGAGCGGACACACGATCGAATGGTTCCCCTGCGGTTTCTCTCAATTCGTGGTCGAAAGAGGGTTCCGAGGCGTGCCCCCTCTCGTGATATCGTGCGAACCCTGCGCCGCCGACGAGGACGAGGACGAAGCCCTGCGCGCGAGAAGCAACAAAACGCCTAAAGCGACGGAGAGGACCGAGGGCCGGGTGCCCGCGTTGCAGGTCCTGAAAAGTCCTAACTATCACAGAGTGCTCTCGGAAGGGATTCGATCGAGCAAGCACGCATTCGGTCAGTCCGTGTGCCTGTTGCCAGACTCCATGACCGTCGTCGCACCGGAGGTGCTACGTTTCCAAGGATGCGTTGCGCTCATGTACGCGTTCGAGGTCTTTGCCAAGCTTTGCGTTGACAAAGCGAAGCCTCCCGCCGCCGACGCGGGTTGTTCACTCTCGATTGTGTCTGCAGTGAGCACGAGCGAGGCTCGGTTGTTGCTCTTGGCATATCTGTCTCTGACAGAAACCTTTGCGAGCTTGGACTCTAAACACTGCTGTTTCAGATATAGAGTGAAGTCTCATTCTGTTCTCGCGGAACTCAGGAGGATCGTGTCCGCGAACCCGAGGGTCCACCGCGGGCTCGTTGGTTTGGAGCTTCTCGGAAGGGAGGAGACCATGCGTGAGGAGCTTGAAGAGGAGATGCTGCAAATGTCAGTCCCGACGTCTGAGGAGGCTGCGGCGGAGTCGGATACACACGCCGCACGTCGCGAACGCGGTGAAGGCCGCGGCGGCGGCCGAGAGGGGGACGTTTCGGAAAAGCGGCAGGATGACCCAAATGACATCGGCGAGGATTACGGCTCAGCAGAGAGCGAAAGGAGAGACGAACGCGGATCGCGTCGGGAACACGAGAGACGGCGCGATACCCAGGATCACCTCGCGTTGACAGATGTAGCTAGGCACTGCGCCGCCAAACGGAAGGCATTTTGCAATACGGGACACACGGTGCTGTTTGGACGCGGACGGGGATGCTCTCCGGACAGTTTCGCGTGGATCACAGTGGGCATACGTACGCTGGGACTGCGTAACATCAAGATCTTGGGAGCCTGCGGGGTGTTCCACTCCAAGAACGGACGCATGAGAGCGGTGCTTAAGATCCCTAAAACGGACGGCGTTCTGCCCGATCCCAGCGGCCCGCGGAGCACGTTGCTCACGGACGACGTGTTTGTCATCGTACCGCAGGAGGAGGGAGAAGCGAAAAAGGTAGCGAGCTCGCGGTGGCTGGAACGCAGCGAGTGCTTTTTTCAACTCAACTATTCTCCTAAGGCCGCGAAGAGAGACGACGACGATGTGTCGGCGGGACCTCTAGCCCCGGGAGGTGGCACTCTCCTGGAAATGTCCAGGATAGAGCAGGCTATACGGAGCGAGGAGGCGCGGGGCTACGAGGAACAGAGACTGTTGCGTCTGTTCAGGGTTTCGCGCATCAGGACCCAGCAGTGCATGTTTGATGTAGCCATCGAGGACCCGGCACTCGGACATCCCAACCACACCGGGCCTCTGTACAGGAGATCGTGGCTCAGAGGCAGAGCGTCGAACCCGAGGCCGCCGAGCTCTACGGCTCCCGAGTCTTCCACAATAGGGGACGGGGTATTCTTTCCCACGATCGAGATAGCGAGAGACGCGGAGCTGGAGGCGAGCGAGGAGACCATGCTGTCCTATCCCTTGTCCGAATACAACCTCAACCTCAGGATCAACCGTTCCCCCAATCCCCACGCAATGGTCAGGGCAGACAGATCTCGGGGCGAGTGCGGAGCCGTGTACGAGGCCTGCTTAGACGAGGCGGTTCTCCTGGGACATTCTGCGAGAGTCTACGCGACGCAAGGCGCGCAGACAAATTTCGACATCAGCGCTTGTCTCACATCGTTCTACAGAGCCGTTCACCCGTGCGTTCCCGACATGGCCGTAGGAGACGTGATGTTCGACTACGAATTTGCGGTACACGGAGGG
This sequence comes from Melanotaenia nigrans, assembly GCA_037177435.1. Classification (NCBI taxonomy): domain Eukaryota; kingdom Metazoa; phylum Chordata; class Actinopteri; order Atheriniformes; family Melanotaeniidae; genus Melanotaenia; species Melanotaenia nigrans. Next base: position 26,733,118 of record JBAFTC010000024.1, on the reverse strand, counting down.
GGCGTGCTGCATCCCGTCTTTGCACTTCTAAGCCACCTCTCTGAGAGCTGCAGGGTGAATTGCTTCCCCTCGTACAAGTTGCTCACCCTGAGCAGACACAGGGGAGCGTCGGTGTGGACAAAGGGCACGCACGCACCACTGCACGCTCCTCGCAGGCTTCGCACCAATACGATCGGAGCTTTCCTCTGCGCTCAGGACCACAGGCTAGCTCCGCTGCTATCGCGGTGTTGCCGCGCAAAGCCCCTGCACCCGTCCGAGCTGCGGGGAGCGGTTTGTGAGCTGTTGCCTCGCGGTGACGAAGAGGCGCTCCTGTTGCAGGCCTACTCGAAGACGCTGGGGCCCGTGTTCGAGTTCGTCAAAGTGAACCGTTTCCCGAGCAAAGTCTCGACCAGCATAGGGGACTGGACGATGGCGCGCTTAGCGGCCAGATCCGACGGAGTGACCCGATGTCCCGGAACCACAGTGGTCGACGGATACGCTATCGCGTTCGCCTCAGAGTCCCCGCTGTTCTACGTGAGGGGCGAGGGTCCCGTGGTGCAAAAGCTAGAGTCCGTGGCGGTGGTCGTAGAGAGCAGCTCGTTGTACAGAACAGATGTGCTCAAGAGCGAAAACCCCGAATGGCCAGCTCCGGACATCATAAGCGCACGGCGCCGCATCAAATGTAAACCTAGACACGTCGTCCTGGAAGACATGTTCATGCGCGAGGGAGCGCGAGATCCCTTGGACAGCTACGACGTGAGGTGCGAGCAGGAGGAAGAGACCGAGAGGAAGACCGCCGCTTCTTGGAACGATCGCGTACACGCCCGGTGGACGTTCACAAGGGCCCCTCGCAGCAGCGCGGACTCGTGCCAGGATCACCGGTGGGAGACGGAATATCCTCTGTTCGAGAGCCTAACCTCGATAGGTCCAAAGACATCTGAGGTCGGTACCACGCGCTGGCTGTGCCCAGCTCCGCCGCAGGGTTTCTCCGCTCGAATCCGCACGCTCGGACGCGTGGCGATCGACTCCGGAACGGCTCGTGCCAGAGACCCCGACGCGTGGAAGGGCTACGACGTTCTGTGTTCTCGCGTGCTCGCTTGCCCCGCCGAACGGACGTGGACCAGGGGCACGTGTAAGGTGGTGAACGAGGGCACGGGCAGGCTGGAGAGCTGCGGAACCGCTCCGATAGCAAACGTGATTGAGATAGTCGAAGCGGGAGAGTGGTACGCGACCCCCTCGGACGCTTTATGCGTCCGGGACAAAGAAAACGGTGTCCAGCAGCAAAGTCTGTTCTGCCGCAGCCAGGTGTGCTCGGCGTCAGAGTTCGCGGCAGCCCTGGCCTGTAGAATGCTTTCGGGAGAGGTGCACGAAGAGCTGGAAATACACTGCATGAGACGCGGTCTGTACGGATATCTGCAACGGGCACTGGCTTGGTTTGCCGGAGCCACGGGACCCTTTAGATCTCGAACGGTGACCGTGTTTACACTTGAGGCAGACGCCGCTCCCCACTCCTGGACCGAGACATTGCCTCCGGAGGTGGACGTTCTCCGAACACGTAGCACAGGGTATCTCGTGTCTTGCAAGGACCTAGCGCGCGGCGATACGGACGATCCCGTATCTCTGATGGTTTCAAAGTCCAAAGGAGTCATACGCGTACGCTCCGCTGGAAACCTGGTGTTGCATTCACACTCGGACAGTGTGAAGATGTCCGCGATGCGGGGCGAACAGGGTGTGCACGCTGTCATCGGGTCCCTCGCGAACATCCGCGGGGAAGAGGGACCGGAGAGCCGAGGCGGAATGGAAGGGGCGGAGGTTGTGTACATCCGCTGCAAGCGTTCGTTGAGGGAATTTTGCAAGCTGCACGGAGTACCCAGAGGCATCCGAGGTCCAGAAACGTGGAAAAGACCCTTGCCGTGGTCAAAAAGAGACCCCGGGTCTTTTTGTTCCAAGATGTCTGAATTGCTGTTCCGATGGGAATCGGGACGGATGGATTATACAGAGGCGCTCGCCCGGGACTCTGGAGATGTCTTTTCGTGCGGTAGGCAGCTGTACTGGAAGAGATGTTCCGATGGCAAACTGATACCCAGGCGCAGCAGATTCTGGTGTTCGATTGACCACGAAGAATCTTTGGCTAGACGACAGAAAGCAGCTCCGCTCACAAGTTCTGGGTCGTCTCAAGATACTGACCGCGAAGAACAAGAAAATGATGATGATGATGATGATTATGATGTACGTGACGATGGTGGTGATGTACGTGACGATGGTGGTGATGTACGTGATGATGGTGGTGATGTATGTGATGATGGTGGTGATGTACATGATGATGGTGGTGATGTACATGATGAAGATGATGAAGTTGATGATTATAATGATGAAGTTGATGATTATGAAGTTGATGATTATGATGGTGATGATGATGATGAAGATGATGTCGGTGATGGCGATGAAGCACCAAAACCCATAACAGTAAACTGCTGTTGGTATGAAATAGGTTCGGCTAGTTACATGGTGCTTGGCTCTCGTCTCTTAGTTGAATTCGTACCAGCTGTCCCACGTAAGGAACATCACGTGTTCTTCGAACCTATGCACAACCGAGAAAACGCGAGCGGGGTAAGAGTCGCCGAAGACGGTAGGCTCATCAGGTATTATCACCCGCGCAGGTTTTCATCACTGATGTACGACGTGTGCACCCTGCTCGTTTACGGGTGCGGACTGAAACCTGTGTTCGTGCACAGTGCCTCGGACGTTACCGGAACGAGGGTTCTAAACTTGGTTTTGGCAACGCTCGCGCTGTCCGACAGACTCTCCTCTTCCCGAGTTTATCCCGCTCGCGCTCGTGTTGTGATCGTAGCACGCCAGGGCAGAGAGGAAACGTTGAAGCTCGCCCGAGAACTCGGCCGCTGTGTGATAGTTACAAAGGGCGGGAAGGACAAAGCGGGTGTTCTAACCTACACGTTTAAAGAGTTGCCACGGAGCCTGGAAGAAGAGATAAGACACGCTTGTACGGGAAATGAAAGGTTTGCCACGAGATACACAGCTCCTCAAAGGTTTCTGGGAGAAACGGGCGTATCGACTTTCGCTCAACTCACAAAACTGTGGCCGTCCCTCTCCGGGAGAGGGGACGTGAGACACCCAGCTTGTTCACGAGACCCCACATGGATAGGCATCATGCTGTGTCTGGCAGAGTGGGAAGGCCTGAGGGAGATCGCAGATCTCTTGGCGCCGGGAGCCTTGGAGACGACTCTGGCATCGAAGGGCCTGCCCGGTGCGGCCAGAGAGAGTTTGTGATGATTGACCTTTACGATTCCGCGTGCAGAGCGAGGTTGCTGGGAGAGATCGAACCGAGATTACGTGACTTTTTAGTCTCGTACCAGGAGCCGAGGCGATCGGCTTTGACCCCGCGGGAGCCCTGTAACGAGCGCATCAACGAATACACGGTGTGGCTCACGGTACGGGGCGTAGAGCGCGGACATGCGATAGTTAGGAACCCGAACCAACCGCTTACGCTGTCCGAGGCCGTGCGCACGTTTGCCAAATTGAACAGAGACTTTGTCACAGAAACACGGGAGGACTCGCTCAACACTTTGGACTCGCTACAGGACTTTTTTGCGCTCATGCTTCGGTATCCCATAGTCCCACAGTTGGCTGTGGACACCAAGGAGTGTCCGGAATGTTACTACGAAGCAGACATCACCGTTGACACGTGGGAAGACGTACAGAGAACAATCTCTTGCTACCACTTCACGTTGAGGCACGAGGAGTTTGCGGTCACAGGGACGGGCCCCGTTGTGGGCGACCGGGATTGTCTGAGCACCGAGTACGAATGTGAAATGGTTAGGGCCCGACCGTCCACTAGCTTGTTCTCAAACGATTCACACCAGGAGACAAAGGCCGTAGACGCCGGCCCGAAACCCGTCAAGTTCCTCGCGCAATTGGAATCGCTCAAGAAACGGGATGAAATCATCAAGCAGAAGACCCTGGGGAAGGAAATCTTCCACCAGCTCAAGGCTCATAGCCACACCATGCAGGAGCTGCAGGCTCCCAGGTATCTGAGCGACTACCCCCTGCGTTGCCTGTACCAGTTCTACGGTTCGTTGAACAGGAGCCGAGAACGAGCTCTGTTCTTGTCCAAACCCTATCCGGAAGCTCGTCGAGATGAGCTGTCGGCTCTGCCGGCGGTGCAGGAACTGCGGATGAACCTGAGGTCCACGGCTTCCACCGGAACAAACGACGAGTTGCTCTCGTACGTGTGTTCGGCGATGATCGGTCCCGTGCGCAGATACACACCCAGGTATAACTTCACGGCAGGAAGAGTCGTGCTATTCAAACATCTGATAGCGTCGGGATTCCCGATAGAGACGGCCTCCGGTCTGGTGAAGAGCATACACTCGTGTAGAAGGGTTTCCATGATCGACTCCACGCTGGACCAAGGAGTGGAGATGCAGCTTAAGAGAACGGTACAACCCACCGCATACAACAGAAAGATAGCGTCCCTGGTGTGGTTATTCTCGCACATTACCGCATACTGCACCCTTCGACAGCTGAACAATGGATACGTGCGCATGGGAGACTCACACGAGCCCTTGGCCTGCGACGGAATCTACGTGTTCGACGGTGACCACGTGGGCTTTAGACTCTCTCGCTCCCTCGAAACCGCAGACGAACGACGTCTCTATCCTCCAGGATCGGGACCAGAAGGAGCACCTGAAACACAGGCACCGAGGGGACCGGGAGTACCACTGGGTACAGCGAGAGCGCAAGAACGACAGTCAGCCACGGCGTACGTACCCTTCGCAAGACTCGTGGAATTGCTTGCGATGCGAGATAGCGTTCAGGAAAGAATTTGCCAACAGACACACGAGCGTCGGGCCTGACCAAGCTTACGATGCGCTAGTGCAATTTGGTAACGGCCCCATTACCGGCATGGCCAACCTCCAGTGGAAACGGCAGGTTCTGCAAATTTACAACGCCAAGAGGCAGACGCGTTCTGGGATCAGGTACAAGCGTTTGCTTCGCGAGTACGAGAGAAGGCGCGAGGACCGGGGCCGGACAAATCTTACGCAGCCCCAAACAGAACCTAAACCTAAGACTACAATCAGGTGGAAAAGACCAGTCTGCATGCAAAGGAAGAAAGATTGGAGAAGAAAGAAAATTCAAAACCAATGAGACTAAAAAAACAAAAAAAAAAAACAAAACAAAACAAAATAATAATAATGAAATAACACAGAAATGCAGGTGTATGTGCTCTGTTACTCTCTGCTCAGTCATAATGTGCCATTGATACCTTTCTGGTATGTGTGTGTGTGTGTGTGTGTAAAATGAGTGAATAAAGCACCTGATATATCATAAAACCTGTCTATACATACATGTGTATATTCCTTGCATTCATTACACAAACACCACAACCGGAGTTGAATTAAGCCGATTTTATTGCAACTTTCCAACAGCACACAGGCAGACTTTTTCACAAGAGTAGGTGCACAAACTGTAAGCGTACTGTACAAAATTGACCACGAGCTGTGTTCTCGTTCCCGGGCTCTCTTGCCGTTTTCCAACGTCTACGTGGATCACTTTGGTCTCCAGCCTACTCCCTCTTGTGCTTGGCAGTAACCTGTAAAACGAGGTGTTTTTTTTCCTTTTCCTTTTACACAAAGTAGTATTCCCACGTATCAGTAAATCTTGGCCTCTTTTGTCTGCCAAGCACCCAGACCTGCACTTAGTCTCCTTTTCCTCCTCCTCACACTGCTCCTCTTCATCCGCGGTTGTCCTCTCTTTTCTTTGGTCGCAGTCTGTCTCGCGGACACGAGACATTGCTTCGCGTTACCCGGATATCTCGCGTTTGCTATGAACCCCTCCAAGGTAACCGTGATCACAGCGGGGAGGAAACTGTCAACCTCTGTGTCCGAGAGCACTCGTGTTGCAAACTCGGGCTGCTTCACGTGCAGGTGGATGTGCGTGGAAAGAGAGGACCACTGGTTGTGTCTGGTGCGAGTCTTATCGAAACACATGAGCACCAGAGTTCTGTTGTTAAATAGTTGGCTCAGTAAGCTATGCTTTAGGTATGGGAAAAAGCACAATGTCAGCATGACCATCATGGTGTGGAATTCAGCTCTGTTTGCGTGTTTGTCATTGTACTTGCGCGCTACCTTCTTCATAAAGCGTTGGATCTTATTGTCCCGCGAATCATACAGCGTGGCTATGGCCGCGGTGCTTTTCAACACAGCCTGTTTTACAACCGAAACCATTTCCTCGGGACACTGGATTTCAGGCTCTGCGCCGAACTGTATCTCCTCGGCCAGTTTGAATATCTTGTCCATCCAGGATAAGGACGGGTCCACGCATTGAGCGTTTAGTCCACGGTTTTTGTTCACGAGCTCGTACTGGTCTAGGAAGTCCTGGGTCAGCATGGTTGAGAACAGCGAAATTGTGACAGGCATGCTGGATTTCAGAATGAGACATCTATAGTCTGTCTGGTCAGAGCCACGATAGACACTCGCGTTCGGTTGACATTCGATCGCACCGTAACCCATTTCGACGACGTCTCCTCTAACAAGCGTATCGTGAGGTCCTCTGAATTCCAGCTGGGGTTTTTGAAAGATGAGCAGAGCAGCAACGGGGCACTGGGTCTCTGAAGATGCCTCGGTTTGATATCGAGCCCGTGTGACCATCGTTCGTATCAGGTCACAGCTGTACCCAGAGCACATATGCTTGCTGTAGTGCTTAACACACACGTAGCTCTGTGCATGATCCCTGAATGAGCATTCTTTCTCCACACATAGACTGACCCATTGAGGATCCTCTATTAATTCTGTGTGATAATGGTTCATAGTGAGTCTGATTCTGACAGACTCCCTATTTTATTCTTTTTCTGTCTTCCGACTCTTTCTTTTTACATGTTTCGATTGTGATGTTTCACATGTAACTGTTACACCAGTTTCTCATCTCTCTCTCTCTCTCTCTCTCTCTCTCTCTCTCTCTCTCTCTCTCTCTCTCTCTCTCTCTCTCTCTCTCTCTCTCT
>JBAFTC010000024.1:26693065-26703879 GCA_037177435.1 Melanotaenia nigrans | reverse complement strand
TTGCTCCTGTAATTTTGTCTTTGGTCACAAATATCGATAAAATAAACACATGAGAATGTAAATAAATGCAAATTGATCTAATGGAGAGAAGAGTCAGTGTGCTGATGTTCATTAAGGTTGTTTGAGTATGTCAATGCTGTAGTCACCACATACATTGAGAAGAACAAGTCTGTTCAGATATGCCCAAAAGTCCCTCCCAATATGCCATTATGGAATAATATAATATTATTATATTACCCTGTATGGCATGCCCCCAGACTGGTCCCCCACCCACAAAACAAAGGCTGTAATAAATGAAAACAGCCTTCCTATATAATGGCAGATAATTTCATTTAGTCTTTTTCTAGGAACACTTCTGATCTGGAGTTCTTATGGGCCATAAGCTCAAACTGACCCGCTTCATGTTTTTGTTCAGCAGACTACATGGACTTGTGTAGTTACGCATCATGGACTTAATAACCTTTGGCCACCCTGCTATTTTCTCTGGCCACCATATGGCCACCCCTAAAAAAATCTCTGTGGGCATCCCTGGAAGATTGACCCCGGCATCTGAAAAAAAGCACTTCCTGTTGAAAGTTGGCAGGGCTAGACCGGAATTGGTCGTATGGATCTGTTCAGGACCTGACTCTGATTAATTCCTGCAAGTCTGATGGGGATTGGATCAGAATTGAGGGATTTATAGTGATTTATGATGTCATGGCGCTTATCGAAGTTCGCCATGACGCCACGGTCTCGCCCTGCAGCATACAGCAACAGTTTTCACAGGATTTCATCACCAACTTGTTTTCTGCTGTCTGACCCAGTTTGGATCTGGTTGTGTTCAAATCGTCAGAGAAGTGGGTCTTTGAGTAAAAACCATGACTTCCTGTCGCCAGGGGGCGTGGCCAATTCATAATCCAAATATTGACATGTAGATGTGTTCAGGATGGCAGTGGCATCATACATGGCCATTTTGGTTCAGATATGTTGTTTAATGTGAAAGTTATATCACTTTCGTTTTTCATGGCGAGACGTCGAAATCTACTCTGGTCTCCGTGGGAGGGGCTAGGAAGCAAAACTTTGGTGGAAGACGGTTGTCTCTTCCGGCTTGCCGTCGTCCTTATAAAAGGCTGCTGCGCTGCCTCAGTCCGTCCTCTTCCCGGTTAACCAGTCTGTGTGCAGCTTGCTGGCGCTTCGTCATTAAGGTAAAACATCTCCAGCTCTATTCTCAGTTTACTTCTGGTTTTGATCCCCGCTGATGAAGACCGACTGGGGCGGAAGCCAGGGTTTGCCCACCACTCGGTCTGCATCGGTACCTCGTATTTCAGTGAACCATAAGAGTTCCAGACATTTCTATGCGTTCTGGGATCGTATCAGATGCGAGTGAATGTGCGGTAACTTCGAGGCGCTTTTGGTGACAAAGTTAACCCACGCAGCGGCGAACAAAGGCAGCCACGTGACCGCCACAATATCCGCCGGCCTGTGCGAAACCGGGGTTGGTGGGTTCCGGTATTGTGGACGGTTCTGTTCCCGGAGGAAGGTGGGGGTCCGATGATGACGCCATAGTTTGGCAGATTAGAAAAGTCACTCAGATTGAGCAGATGGAAGAAGCCAAGCTTTTATCTGCTTTTGTGACGTAAGTAAGCAGCGCGAGACCAAAGGTGAATTTCACCAACATGGCGCCACTGTTGGCTGGGCCTGTTCCTCATAGGGAGACTGTTGTCATGGCAACCCAGTGAACACTCCACCTACGTTGAGACGTTTTTAAAGAACTTTAAATGATGAAATTCCTCCAGGAAGGTGATTTTTATTCATGTCTTTGTTTCTGAGGAAATTTTGTTTAGTAATGCGTGCAGGTGGAAGTCATGTGATCCAGACCCACGGGGGGCGTGTCTGAAAACGTCTGTTGCAGTCGATTATATTACTATATTTATATTCTTTACTACTTTAGTCAGGTGGTGCCACCAGGTTATGTATCCATTTAATGCAGTAAGTATGAGGTTAAAGGGAAGAAAGGGTTAACTGATTTGTATCTTACTTTTTTTAAGTGTAAAATCAGATGAAATATTTACCATTAAAATGCTATAATCTTAAATGATTCTACCACAAAAACTTTAAATATCTCTGTTATTACACATAATGTGTTTTTTTTCCCTTCTACTTGAGGGGCGGTGCTTTTCGTTCCCTGGTTCCCGGTCGAGATGATCTATGAGCTCTAGTTATTGAAGCTGTCTTTGCAGGGAACAGCTGACTCGCTTTTTTTTTTATATTAAACGTGAAACTAGGTCTGTGGCAGGTTGCGTAGCTGCATCGTCATGTCTTTAGATGCCAAATGTGACGTAAACATGCTACTTTCTCAGCACCGCAATCAGCTGTTCACATGTAATGAGGAGACAAGTTCTCCATCACCAGTTGGAGAATTCCTGGAGGAATCCTGGTGCTAACATACCGGACACATTGTTCTGTGTCCGGTGATCTGAGACCAGGTGATGTTGAATGATCAGCCAATCGAGGCGATGGCTGATGCTGGACGTTGGTCATGTGATGCTGGAGCTTGTGTCCTGTAAACACCGTACAGACTACAGAAAAAAAATCTGGAAATGGATGTACTTCCGCAGGAAGTTTGCAGGTATCTAAAGGTAATCTGGTAAAATTCTTATAAAGTAGGGATGTGCTAAACACAGCTGAAGATGAAGACGTTGCCAGGTCTGAGCGTTCAGAGCTGCACCTCTCTGCAGAGGTCTGCATTTCTGTCCGAGATGGGATTAACTTTCTAATTTGTGCCAGCAGATGCAGCCAGGAGAGCTTCATGATGTTATGGACTTAATGCTCCAACCAACCACAAGCCATGGTGTGCATTAGCTTTTAAAGCAAATGAAAATGAAGCCATTAACGTGAAAAAGCCGATTTGGTGGCAGCGTTCAGCCATGTTAATTCCAGAAATCTGAGCAATCATCTTCAGTTCAGACGGGAATAGCGCGTTAACAGAGTCGCTCTTCAATCACCAGATTTTGTTTTTAACACCTTTTTGTCAGATGCTGGTCCCGGTCCTTTCCTAAAATGACATGCATTTTTATTAAAGACTAGTTTATGGACTTTGTATGGAGGGATGTGATTTATTTCTCTATGTAGGTAAACGTACTGCATGTACATGTCCATGGATCTGATTGTATTAAAAGGACCCAAGAAGAACCGCTGGTTGTCAAGCCGCGTTTTACTGAGCCACCAACTCTCACGCTGAATACACAGCAGCAATGCTGGCTAACCGAGCGGTTCGGAAGGATTTAATAAACTGCAATGACTTTTTTTTAAATGCAATAGTACTAGCTGGTAGTTTGAGCGGTTTTCCCTGTTTAATATATTTTTAATCTGTTTTTTGAAGGACAGTTTTGTTTACAGAACAGACTTTATTTTCTATCTTGTTGTTTTTGGTTTTCATTCATTATTGATGAGATCAAGAGTCCATTCTATTTTTGTTTATTTAAAATTTCTTCCATTTCCAATGTAAAATGTTCTTTAGAAATGAAAGTTTATTGATCTTTGAAGTATGATGACATTATCATGATTTGAGAGAATTTATTGCACAGCAAAATTTGTTATGGTGACGGGCCTCGCTGCAGGTTAATGGGGATCCACATGCGTAAATATAAAAGATCGTGGCTCCTGACCTCGAGGACCCCCTTCATGTGGACACCCTGAGCTTCTGGCCCTCTTTGGGCTGAGTCCTTCCATGCAGCCAAAGTTAACTTTTTCTGAAAGGCTCCAGGTGGATGAAATGTCCAGATTAAAAAGTGGATCAGATGTGCTTCAGCTTGCCTGTGTGGACATGATCTTAATTTTAATCCGTGGCTCTGAACGGTTAAAGTGTGTGTGATGGGATGGAAAAGGATTCTTTTGTGGGACGTTGTGAAACCTGGTTAAATGACAAGCTGGCATTTTAGGGGTTAAATTTCAGGAATGTGTGTTCGGATGGTTTCATTTGTCTCTAAGGAGTGTGACCCATCCGGCGGGTGTAGGAAGGTAAAAAAAAACAGGCAGAAAAAACATGGCTTGGAGTTTTTAGGGTTAAAGAGATGACGTTGCTAAACGTCCTCATCCTCTTCCTGTGTGGGCGGAGCTACTGGCTTGTGGAAGTCAGATCCAGATTCAGCTGGACTGCGTTGTGTGTGATGGGGTCGGCACCCTCTGGGGTCGGCCCCACAACGTCCCACTCCAAATGCAGCAAAGTGGTGTGAGTGACTCTTCATCCCTGTCTTCCTCCTGGGGATGGCTGTGTCTTAATCTCTGAATGTCTTTCAGGATCATGGCTGAGCTGCAGGAACGCACTTTCATTGCCATCAAGCCCGACGGCGTGCAGAGGGGCATCATCGGAGAGATCATCAAACGCTTCGAGATGAAGGGCTTCAAACTGGTGGGCATGAAGATGCTCCACGTGAGTAAAAACCGGTCTGTAGATGGATGGCACTGCTTTTAGATGAGGGTTATTTTGGATCATGTACTCTCATGACGAGGGCACATAAGACCTGTGGTGAGCTGATTAGCCTCCTGATCTATTCCTGACTGTAGTAACTATCAGGTGGAACTTAACTCATTAACCTCTGACTGAGGTTTTATAAGGATGTCTTTGCCATGTTAGCCTGATTGCACAACGTTTCATCAGTATCCTTCCACTAGATGAAGGAAACCTTGGTTCAGATCTTCTCTGGACTTCCTGCTGCAGGTTACACAAAGATTCACCTTGTGTATCAAGTTAAAGGGACCTCCACCTCCTCCACCAGTTCAGCTTCAGTCTGTTTAGGAAAGTCTCTGATCTTGTCTCATCTAAAGCCGGGGTTGGTTTGGAGGCGCGGAGACCTGGTAAACCATCTCCTGTCGCTTCCTCATCCACCAAGTAGAGAAACGTCTGCACCTTGTGGGACCACAGTGATGTTTCTGTGCAGCCATTTACCAGCTGAAAAGCATTAACAGTTTTCTTGTTTAGGGATTGGTAAACAACTGTTGTTAAAAATGTATCTGCGTTGAAAGGTCAGAACTTTATCTTCATGCATCCATTACTGTGGCTGAAGGAATGTGGGACCTACAGGTGCTTTCTGAGAATGGCAGGTCAACATGGTAAATAAGGATTTGTTCTGGCTGTATTGCATGGTAAAATAGTGTTAAACTGAAGGTCATTATTAAGGTTAAACAACTGAGATAGGATTTAGGGGTGAACTCTGAGGATCTCACAGTCTAAACCTGGTCTCCTCCTGCAGGCCTCTGAGGACCTCCTCAGGCAGCACTACATTGATCTGAAGGACAGGCCGTTCTTCTCTTCTCTTGTTAACTACATGGCTTCTGGTCCAGTGGTTGCCATGGTGAGATCACACAGACTGAAACTCCATCTTTTAGTGGAGATCAACAATGTGTTTGGTAAAATGTCAGGACTTGGTCTTCATTCTGTGTTCCAGGTGTGGGAAGGTAAAGGTGTGGTGAAGACTGGCAGGGTGATGTTAGGTGAGACCAACCCTGCAGAGTCTAAACCTGGAACCATCAGAGGAGACTTCTGTATCGACGTCAGCAAGTAAGTCCCATGGAGATGCCGCAGGGCTCTGAAACCGTTCTGTGTGGAGCAGGTTTTGACTCTGTTCTCCTGGTCTCTCTCAGGAACATCATCCATGGCAGCGACTCAGTGGAGAGCGCCAACACAGAGATTTCCTTGTGGTTCAAACCAGAAGAGCTGGTCAGCTACACAAGCTGTGCCTTTAGCTGGCTTTACTGAGCTGCTCCAGATCCTGCAGCCGCCCCCACTGGGTTTGAGACTACTGTTCAACGGGTCTCAGACCAGTAAAAGTCTTGCCGCAGATTTCCAGACTTTGCCTGTAGCCTAGATGACGTTCTCATCACACATTTCCTTCTTTACTCGGCATCCTGTAGTTTCTATGAATATTTTCCCTCCGTGTCATTCCTGTAGAAACATTCCTCGTGTGCACTTATTGACTCGTCGGGTTTTGTTGATCTCCAATAAATGCACGTGACCCAGCTGTCTGGTTTCATTGTGAAGATCTCCTGCAGCTATTGAACTGGTAACAACCCATGACCGGCATCATTCACCCTCCAGTTTTAGTTTACAATTAGACGCAGAACAATAATCTGGGTTCTGTTAAATATGCTGGATGATAAAACCTCTGCTGCCAGACACCCCGGAGATGACCTGATTTTTCTCTAAAATAATTCTGCATGGTGGTTAGCAAGTCATGTATGTGTGGGTTCTCCAGCTTCCGCCCACCATCCAGACATATTGGGTCTCCTATAAATGAGATGGTTAGCTGTATAAATAAAGGTTTAAAAAAAAAACCTCAAGGGAGACGTGTTCCACTTTAACGGTTGTAAGATTAAAATTTGTCTCTTTAAATGGGATATGTTCATGTTTTAACCGGAGGATTTCAAACTAATCTTAATCCTCCTAAGTGTGCTACCGCCTGACCTGCTAGGCTGGATTTAGCTGGTAAATGTACCTCATCCAGGATGGTTGGGTGGAGGAGCCGTTGCATTAACGGATGTAACATCAGGACTCGGTCATCTGGCCACATGATGGGTAACGGGAGATATATATATATAATATATTTTTTTTACGTTTCCATGTGCATCAACATCTCATTCACTTCCTGTGTCACGTGTAAGATGAGAGTAAGGTATGCTGGTACCTCTACCATCAGGGGGAAAAGGTCAGGCCGGCAAAACTACCCCTAATCTGGAGGGAGATTTAACACCTTTAAGACGGTATTCTGGTAGGCGAGACCGGGTACAGTTACTACACTTTTTGTATTTGACAATGTTATTCAGAATATTGGGAAGGAGTTGTTTGGGGATGGTTGCTACATGTTACAAATATTTCAGTGTTGTAATGATTTATCAAAAATGTAGGGTTAAATTGGTATTCATCAGCTTGATAATATAATTTATTTGCATTAGCTTGTCTGCCGATGTCAAAGTTAAAATACAGTAGGCTTTTAGTGACATTATTTTAGCAATACAGTAAAAGTGCAATGACACAACTGAAAACTAGTCGTGTAAAATGTCTTAATTGTTTAATACTTGAAATTCTTCATTCTCAGATTTTATCAAGCGCTACACAGAACTTTTAAAACTTCAGAAAACTTCTAAAAATGTCTTGCGATTTATATTCCGTCAATCAGGCGTTCAGTCAGTTACCTGTGACACCTGATGTGTCCAGGATTCACAGCTCCAGCACCACCCAGGCCTCCCTCGACAATACACACTTCCTCTCCCCTTCTGATTCTGATTCAGGGATTCTTTTCTTTGGCTTTTTGTTCTTCTTTGTGACTTTTTTTGTAACTTTCTTTTTTATTGCCTTCCTGAGAAGAACGTGCTTCCTTTTCTGGTGTGTCAGTCAGGGTGTTTTTGACAGTCGTATTTCTGGGCGCCTTTTTTTTTTTTTTTTTTTTTGGATGTGGCTTAACAGCCTGGAGAAAAATAAGCAGGTGGGGTTATTGGATGAGATATGGAGGCCACAGGCAAAGGCATTGCAGGAAAGGTGGAGGCTGAAAGAGCTTCTGAAGAATGTGGAGGCTGTGACAGTAGATGTGGAAGCTACCGGGGGTAGGGGGTAGAGGTTGATCAGTGACCAGAGAAAACTCATGGTCTTTAAAAACATCCCTTCTGAATGGCCAGTAGAACCCCTCCTGCAAACGTGATGGCGTTGCAGAAATAGGGAGAGACTCCTTGAAAGTGCTGAGAATGTCATAGAGTTGCAGGCCAAATTTACTGACTTTTTCAAAGGCCCATAGACTGTCCTGTCAAGAGGTTGCATTTTATGAGAACAATGGGGAGGCAATGACAGTAGCATAATGGCATTGCTGTGGCAGAAATTCACACCCTCGTTGGAAAGGTGTAAAGGGTGATTGTCCAAAATCACACTGGACTTTAGCTACGAGTGTGAAGCTGGAAGTGTTTTAAAAACAACCATTCTCCTGTATCCATCCAGTGCAGTTGGCTATTCCTATACAGTCCATCTCTGACAAGGTGGGACTGGAAGTGTTCACGTGGGAAAATGAACATTGTGTTGCCAATTGCATTCCCTGCAAAAGCCACCAGTGTGCCCCTCTCAGCTGCTTTTCCCCATGTCGAGTGTCTGGACTGTCGCCCGTCTCATCCACTTTCCAAATGTTGTGAGGAGAGAACTTGTGCTTCTTAAGAACTTTGCTCAGATTGTCAGAATTTCCCTACATGAAGCTGGATGTTTTTGACAGACTTGTGGCTTGTGGTCATCTAATTGAGAGATTGGTTTTCTGTATTCTTGAAGAGGAACACTAATCTTCCCCAGCCGTACCCGTCTCTCTCCACTGCTCAGGAAATTTGCACCCATAACGAGTGGCCAGTTATGCAAATCTCCTAACCTGAAATGAAAGTGTTATAAATGTAAATACTATCCATCATAGTATCTTTAAGCCCAATTCTAACCTCTCCCTCCTTTTCTGTTCCCAGACTCTCATATTAACATGTCTTCTCCTCATCTCTTGCCTTTTTCAAATCCTCCCCAACACTCTTCTGCTGATCCAGTAACCAGCTTATTTCCCTCTGCATGCAGTCTCTCTTGCTTTTTATGAAACCTGTAGAGTGTAGTGTGACAGATGGTAAACTCTCTTTCTCCAAAATATGGAGTGGAACCTCTCTGTCTGTCACCCTGTTTCTCACCTCGGCAACACCTCTTGCAACCGTCCTTGTACTGTCAGCCATGACCTCATGTGCTAGTTAATCAGGGCAACCTGACAAATGCTAATCAATATTAGCTAAAAGTTATGACTTATTTAAACCATTTAAGTTTGATTGAAATCACAAAAACAGTGACAACAGTTTAACAAAAACAAAGCTCAAGTAAAAAAAAAAAGACTTTCATACGTCAAAACCGTTTTTTTTCCAATAAATCCTGGAGCTGAAAATGTTTTTAGCTGCTTTTTAAAAGAATCGACAAAATCTAAACATCTAAGGGAGAGGCAGTGCTCCACTGCCTGGAAGCACTGATGGCCTCCGGTCCTCCAGTGTGGACGTGGAACTACCAGTAACCTCTGATCTGAAGACTGTAAAGCTCGGCCTGGTATGTGTAAATGAGTAAGGTCAGAGATGTAGGTAGGGAGGAGCCCAACCACATAGAGCTCTAAAATTAAGGACCAGCACTTTAAAATGAATTCTAAAATACACGATAACCAATGGAGAAATGTTAAAACCGAGGTGCTATGTGCTATTTTATAAGAGTGAGTTAAAAGCCATGCTGCAGCATTACTTACAGCCTGAAAACAGTTTAACTCTTTATTTAAACAGGTTTCAGAAGTCCAAAGGTGAAGAGATAAAAGCATAGATAACCAGCTCAAGTTCAGTCTGACACCAAAGTTCTCAGCTGTGCTGTTTTAGTTGAAAGAAGCAGTTTCTGAATATGTGTCTAGAATGATTTTCTAGTGACACGGCCGAATCAAAAATGACCCCTAAATTCCTAAAGCTTGACTGGACAAATGGGCTTAAAGCTCCAATATATTGTTTAATCTGAGAGATTTTATTGTCTGGTTCAATAATCAAAGTTTATGTTTTATCAGAATTTAACTGAAGGTAGATATCATTTAGCCACTGTTTGATGATAGTCAAGCAGTCAGTTGAGGAGAATAGTTTATGGGGCTCAGAAGGTTTAAATGAACAATACAACTGAATATCATCGGCAAAGAAATTATATACATTGGTAAATTTTCTAATTATAAAGCCAAGGGGGAGCTGTTGGAGAAGGCCTTAAAAATGTACAAGTAATAAAGAACAGCTTCTTCTTCCCACAGTATTAAAATAGGCCACTTTCCTAAATAATCAGGAAATCTTTCCCTTTAGGTTCTTCTCCTGCGTGTTCATTTTGATGGAGCATAGATGACAATCTGGGGGTCAGTTCCAGTTCCCTGTGAACATCACTCCAGCACAATGGTACCACTAAGGAAATGACAACAGTACACGCTAAACATTGACAATAACACTCCAACCTCACCATCTCAGTCCAAGTACAGGTCCACTCTTGTGAGAAACAGCTAAGCAGAAATAATAAAATGTCCTAACATGCAGGAAATACAGTACATTTAGTTCTATGCAGCTCGCTTGGGGAATAATATTTCAGTTTTCTACATAAGAGGAGCAACAATACCTAAAGGTGCCTAAACAAAATTTACATGTATCTATTAATCGTAAAACATCTATACACTGGCAAACATATATGTTCCTAATAATGACCAACCATCATTACCAGAGACTTTAATATGGTTATCAATCCAACAGCAGACCATACTAGCAACTCTGGCAACCCAGGGAACTGGCAATCTATCAATATTGTTAAACAATATATGGAAGACTATATTTTTAGCGGCAGTTGGAGGATAAGAGACCCGACAGTAAGAGAATATTAATTTTTCACCACAGTTCATTCATGTTCAAGAATGAATTTATTTATTATAGTAACTAATTCCCAAGATCACAAATAAGAAAATCCACAGTCTCTGTCCATAAACACATACTAAGAGCTCAACAAGATGGCGTTTCAGTACGTCACCTTTGGAAGACCAGGAATTTACAGCTTTAATAAGATCACATGAACACCCCACCCCCACCCAAACCGGCAAGACAGTAATCAGAGGGTAGTTTTATATCATACTCTTCATATAAGACAAAACAGCAAAAACGGTTTGAAAATACAATATCCATCCTCAAAGCGACAACGTCACAGTCCTCCACCTCCACTAAGTGATGGAACTAAGCACAGGGGACCAGAGGGAATGAGATTCAGCTAAATAGTTCTTTGAGGAGGCAGACAT
>JBAFTC010000024.1:26623176-26633434 GCA_037177435.1 Melanotaenia nigrans | reverse complement strand
TTGCATCATCCTCTGGACACACACCAGCTGTAAGAGCTGCACCCGCCCTCTGAAATGTGTGTGTCACGTAACATAACAGTAATCAACTCCACTGATCAGGTCTTAGCAGGGCTCCAGACTGCGACCAAATGGTGGCATTTTGTGACTAAAATGTGAGACAGTGTGAATTTTTCATCTACTCTACAATGGTGACCGATACATTTGCCGGTCTTTTTCTTGTAGTTTTAGCTGATTTATTTTGTCGCTAACAAACTTCTTCTCCCCTCTTCAGCCTAGTAGCTCACAGTAATCTCAAACCAACTCAATACAAGAAAAGGAGACAAACACCAACAAAGACGACGACAACCAATTTGTGTCAGAGCAGGGATGAACGACCACTGTGATTGACTTATGTGTGGAAAGAGGCGGGTCTTGGGGAATTTATCAAATTAGCGACACTTTTCAGACCCCTCTAGCAACTTAAAAAAAGAGCGATTAACAACAAATCTAGCCAGTTTTTCTGGTATTATTGGAGATTTTTGGAGACTGACGTGAATAAAAGTAGTTTACTCACATCTGCAGCTCATCATTTTTGATTTCTAAAGCTATAACTAAAAGAGAAGAAGCTTATGTGTAACCCTGTAAGTGTTTCCCTTCCTCTGTGGCATCTCTCACCTCATGCAGCGGAGGCTGTCTCTGGGTAGCTCGCCATTGTCACCAAAGTCTACATAATAAAGGTCCAACAGACCCGAAGGAAGGACCCCCAGCACCCTGGCCCTGTTCCACGTGCTGTGGTCACGGTACGGAGCTGCCACGATGTCCCCCACCACCACAGTCTCCAGCTGCAACACCAGAAAGATGTCTTCAAAACTAGCAACCAAGCCAGAAACCTGGCAGCAGTCCTGGACCATTATCTGAACTGGACTGTTACTGCCATCTTACTGCCATGTTACTACCATGTTACCACCGTCTTACCGTTGTGTCACCAGCGTGTTACCACCATGTTACCACGTTAGTGCCGTGTTACCACATTTTAGTGCCGTATTACCGCCATGTTACTGTTGTGTTACTGCCTTGTTACCGCCGTGTTACCGCCATCTTACCGCAGTGTTACTGTTGTGTTACCGCCATGTTACTGTTGCGTTACCGCCATGTTACCGCCGTGTTACTGCCTTGTTACCGCTGTGTTACTGTTGTGTTACCGCTATGTTACCGCCATGTTAATGCCATGTTACCGCCGTGTTACTGCCTTGTTACAGCCGTGTTACTGTTGTGTTACCGTCATGTTACTGCCGTGTTACCGCCGTGTTACTGCCTTGTTACCGCCGTGTTACCGCCGTGTTACCGCCATGTTACCGCCATGTTACTGTTGTGTTACCGCCATGTTACTGTTGTGTTACCGCCATGTTACTGCCTTGTTAACGCCGTATTACTGTTGTGTTACCGCCATATTACTGCCATGTTACCGCCGTGTTACTGCCTTGTTACCGCCATGTTATTGTGTTACTGCCTTGTTCCTGTTGTGTTACCGCCGTGTTACTGTTGTGTTACCACCATGTTACCGCCGGGTTACTGTTGTGTTACTGTTGTGTTACTATTGTGTTACCGCCATGTTACAGCTGTGTTACTGTTGTGTTACCGCCATGTTACTGCTGTGTTACCATGTTACCGTTGTGTTACCGCCATGTTACAGCCGTGTTACTGTTGCGTTACCGCCATGTTACTGTTGCGTTACTGTTGTGTTACCACCATGTTACCGCCGTGTTAGTGTTGTGTTACTGCCATGTTACTGCTGTGTTACCATGTTACTGTTGTGTTACCGCCATGTTACAGCTGTGTTACTGTTGTGTTATCGCCATGTTACTGCTGTGTTACCATGTTACCCTTGTGTTACCGCCATGTTACAGCCATGTTACAGCCGTGTTACCGCAGTGTTACTGTTGTGTTTGTCGCCGTGTTACTGTTGTGTTACCATGTTACTGTTGTGTTACCGCCATGTTACTGTGACGTTACTGTTGTGTTACCACCGTGTTACCGCCGTGTTAGTGTTGTGTTACTGCCATGTTACAGCTGTGTTACTGTTGTGTTACCGCCATGTTTCTGCTGTGTTACCATGTTACCGTTGTGTTACCATGTTACCGTTGTGTTACCGCTATGTTACAGCCATGTTACAGCCGTGTTACCGCAGTGTTACTGTTGTGTTTCCGCCGTGTTACTGTTGTGTTTGTCGCCGTGTTACTGTTGTGTTACCATGTTACTGTTGTGTTACCGCCATGTTACTGTTACGTTACTGTTGTGTTACCACCGTGTTACCGCAGTGTTACTGTTGTGTTTCCGCCGTGTTACTGTTGTATTACCGCCATGTTACTGTTGTGTTACCGCCATGTTACAGCCGTGTTACTGTTGCGTTACTTTTGTGTTACCACCATGTTACCGCCGTGTTAGTGTTGTGTTACTGCCTTGTTACTGCCTTGTTACTGCTGTGTTACTGCCTTGTTACCGCCGTGTTACTATTGCGTTACCGCCATGTTACCGTCATGTTACTGTCGTGCTACTGTTGTGTTAACGCCTTGTTACCACCATGTTACTGCCATGTTACAGCCGTATTACTGTTGTGTTACCGCCATGTTACTGCCATGTTACTGCCATGTTACTGTTGTGTTACCCCCATGTTACCGCCGTGTTACTGCCTTGTTAACGTCGTATTACTGTTGTGTTACCGCCATGTTACTGCCATGTTACCGCTGTGTTACTGTTGTGTTACTGCCTTGTTACCGCCATGTTATTGTGTTACTGCCTTGTTACTGCCGTGTTTCTGTTGTGTTACCACCGTGTTACTGTTGTGTTACCACCGTGTTACTGTTGTGTTACCGCCATGTTACTGTTGTGTTACCGCCATGTTACCGCCGCGTTACCGCCGTGTTACTATTGTGTTACCGCCATGTTACCGCCGTGTTACTGTCTTGTTACCGCCATGTTACTGTTGTGTTACCGTCATGTTACTGTTGTGTTACCGCCATGTTACTGCCGTGCTACTGTTGTGTTACCGCCTTGTTACCGCCATGTTACCGCCGTGTTACTGTTGTGTTACTGTTGTGTTACTGCCTTGTTACCGCCATGTTATTGTGTTACTGCCTTGTTACTGTTGTGTTACCACCGTGTTACTGTTGTGTTACTGCCTTGTTAACGCCGTATTACTGTTGTGTTACCACCATGTTACTGCCGTGTTACTGCCTTGTTACCTTTGTGTTACCGCCATGTTACAGCTGTGTTACTGTTGTGTTACAGCCGTGTTACCGTAGTGTTACCTCAGTGTTACTGTTTTGTTACTATTGTGTTACCACCATGTTACCGCCGTGTTACTGTTGTGTTACCGCCATGTTACAGCCGTGTTACCGCAGTGTTACCGCAGTGTTACAGCAGTGTTTCTGTTGTGTTACCACCATATTACTGCCGTGCTACTGTTGTGTTGCCGCCGTGTTACAGTCACGTCACATAGTTCACACAAGCTCATTCAAAGAAATTCATGATATTATGTGATCTTTAGGATTAATTAATTGTGTTAAATATTGTGATTGTGAAATTGTGTAATTGTGTCATCCCAAGTCCACACTACAACAGCAAACAGCAGTCTTTCTGTTTCAGCATCAGAGCAACAGGAAGCATCTTACTGTGGGGCTGTTACTGCTGTAGAAATGCTTCATCTCTTCTGTCAGCTTGTCCAACTGGAGCGAGCGAACCCCCAAGATCTGGATCCAGAAGTGGTTTGGGTTTTCCGATGCAGAAACGTAAACCTCTAAATGTTCATCAGGATGGAAGCTCAGGTCTGGGCTGGAAACTGGGACACAAACACAACTAGTCCAACATCTCAAAGATTCATACAGGTCTACACACATTCTTTACCAAAAACTAACTTTCAAACTTGGACATTTCAGAACGTAACACTGCAGAGACCCTATCCTCCTCCTCTTCCTCGCCTTTGTTGTCCTTGACTTCCATCTTGTCAGACATATTGTTTAATCCTCCTGTGCTGCCGCTGGCATGAACAAGCCCGATGTTTTCTGTCTGGAAGATGGGACCATTGTTGTTCAGGCCCAGAGACAATTTAGCAATGTGACCCCTTTTCTGTCGAAAAGCAGATGACTCTGAGATCTTCGTCCTCACCAGAACATCCTCTCTGACTGTTTCCAGAACCATTTCCTGCAAACACATTTTAAAAAAGGTTGATTGGTACTGAGAATGAAATGAACACACAGATGATTTGTGGTGGAGTCAGTTTCACCTTGGCCTGGTTAACTTCCTGTCTGGCCCCTGTTATCACCACACGGCCCGTGGCTCCAGGGCCCTGGCTCTTCTCTTTGGAACACGAAACTTTGGCTCCAGTGGTCCTAGCAATCAGCTTGACATTCTCACCCCCACGCCCTGCAGCACACACATGATTTGATACAGAATAAAGTCCTAGAAGATGATCATCTACACAGCCATACCTGGTGGACTCGGTCGCGTTTCTACGCCACTATCAACTCTCATCATTTGTCTTTTTTAAATGGATAACACCTCATCCTACACCAAAAATGTCCTTCACAGTTCTGCAGAGCCAAACATACCTCCACAGATGGGCTGTCAACTGAAAAAGTTTGGGAACCCCTCTTATGGTTGGACAGTCTCAAGGTTTAGTTAAATTTTCCATATCCTATTGTTTCTTAAATCACAATAGGTGAAATTCAATCAAATTCAGTTAAGATTTATTTGTGCTTCACAGCAGAGTCATAAAAAGTACGTAAAAATAATGTATAAAAACATAAAATATTTAAAACACAAACACACAATTAGAAAATCCTACAGTGCTGCAGATATTAACAGCCTTCCACAAGCACATAAAACAAAGAATAACAAAATTCACCTAGAAACAAGACTGCCCTAGTCAGAATTAAAGAGCCAATCTAAAAAAAAAGTGTCTTCAGCTTCGATTTTAAAAGGCTGAGATCAGTAGTGATTCAAACGTCAGGGGACAGTTTGTTCCACAGTCTAGGAACAGCAACCACAAAAGAACGACCACCCCACTGTTTGTATCTGTACCTTGGGACTTCTAACAGAAGCTGACCAGAAGAACATAGGACCATGCCATGGTTACGGTTAATTAAAAGTTCAGATAAGTAGGAGGGCACCAGGCCAGTAACGGCAATTTAACAGAAGTTTAACATGGATTCTAAAACCAACTGCAAGCCAGTGGAGCAACGACAGCACGGTGGTTGTGTGTTCACGTGTGGATGTACTCGTCTGGACAAGCTAGAAACATTAAACTGAAGACTGACTGAGCCCAAGGTAAAGGGCTTTACAGTAGTCCAGTCTGGAACTCATAGATGCGTGGATTGCCTTAAGATCCTGGCGACTGACAAAGGGCTTCACTTTGGCCAAAAGATGAAACTGAAAGAGCTCATTCTAACAGCAGAACTAATCTTTTTATCAAATTTGAGCCCACTGTCAAATATTACACCCAGATTTTTAACGTGATTTAAAAACGGGGGCTAGAGTACTGCAGCTCATGAAAACATTTGACATAGGTGACGTGCCATACATCACCTATGATATGTACACATTCTGTTTTGCTGTCATTCAAGTACAGAAAGTTCCATGCCAACCAGGGTTTTACATTAAGTGCTGTATTTTCATTTGGTTTCATGGGCAGGTATATCTGTACAACGTCAGCATAGGGCATATTGTGTTTTCTCATAGTTGATCCGAAAGGTAGCAAATACAATGAAAAGAGAATAGGGCTGAGAACAGACCCCTGTAGAGGGATGAATTAAAGAGGTGAGATCACCAATCATTACAGAAAAGCTCATATTTGACAGGTATGACTTAAACCATTGGAGAGTGTTGCGATGGAATACCAACATACTGCTTCCGGCGAGATAAAAGGACTGCATGGTGGACCGTATCAAAGCTGGCTGTGAGGTCCAGCAGCACCAGCACAGCGGGGTTCCCAGCATCCACAGACAAGGCCAAGTCATCAAGCACCTTTAACAGTGCTGATTCAGTTCTGTGTCGGGGAACTGAAGGCGGACCAGGATTTATCCAGTACCAAGTTAACTGTAAAAATATCTGTAATTGAATAAAAACTTTTTCTACAACCTTGGAAAGAAAGGACGGATGGGAGACGGGCCTCAAATTGGACAGCATGGAGGGTCAAGATGCAGATTTTCAGAGGGGCCTAAACACGGCGTGTTTGAAGGCACTGGGACAGACCCTGAACGAAGACAAGACTTTATAAACAAGCAGCTTTGGCCCAACTGATTAAAAACATCTTTCAAATATTTGGCTGGAATGATTTCTCAAGGACAGTTAGTGGGTTTCATGCTACTAACAACCTTGGTTAGAAATGACAGAGAAATGGCTTCAAACTGCTGGAAAACAACACACTGTGCAGGAGGAGCAGACACATCCTCATTGACGAAGGCATCTATGTTATAGATATTTCGCCTGACAGGTGCCACTTTGTCAGTAAAGAAAGAAACAGACTCTTCACAAGTTGCGTTAAAGGCGTTAAACGGGCAGCGGTGCGATAGCTGTTGGCTACAATGGAGGACAGATATTTGGACTTGGCCTGTTTCAGAGCTCTCTGGTAAGCAACCAAACTGACCCTTAAGAAGCCCAGAGATACATGCAATTTCTCCTTTTTCCACCGTCGTTCAGCCTGTCTGCATTGTTGTGTGAGCAGAAGTTGCTAAGGACCACTTCTTATGAATTTACTCTGGTAAACTGAAAAAATGACTTGCTTAAAAAAGTGATACAACATTGTTTAGCTTTACATAAAACCTTATTAATAAGAGTCCTGTTGTGACTGTGTTATTAGCCTTCTGATGAGGGTAGCAGTAAAAGAAGGAAGTGGAACACTGGCTTATAGTTTTGTGTGAATGCTGGTCAATGTAGAATAATAAGCTTTGGTGGTTACTTTTGCCATATGTGTGTGTACATGTGTGCGCTTGCTTGAGTGAGAAAATGCATGCTGTATATGAGTTTGGGTGGCCTGGGTAAGTGTTTGACTCCTAGCTTGACTTTTTTGTCCCAGTCCAACCTGATCACATATTTCATACGTAACTAAATTTACAACGTCCCATATAACTCAGTTTTATTGAATCTGAAGCTATCAGATATCTGGAGGACCCTCAGCTACCAGATGGCTTCGTAAAGCTACATCACATTAAATAAGGTAAGAACATGGAAGAAACATGAACATCAGACCTGAAGCTGCCAAAGTTCAGCAGCTTACCTATGATGCGACCGAAGGTGGTCTGAGGTACCTCCAGCACCTCTGACACTGGTTCACAGTCAGCGATGAGGTTCTCCAGGAAACACCGAGCCAGCAGGACCTGCTCTTTTGTTCCCTGCAGCAGGAAATGTACGACTGTCATATATACAGGCTGCTCGAAGTCTGATTGAATGCTCACATGAGCTCCAGACTTCTGGGTCACCTGAACCAAAGGGAGACAGAAAAGCCATATGAAAACCGGATCAAGGACAAAGCGGATCAACTGAATCTCTTCTTGACGAGTATTATTTTTAAAAATTAAAAAAGGACCGTATTGATTAATTTTGCCTCAAAAGAGAGCTCTACGAGAGTAATGAGTTGAGTAGTCCTAGGAATGACTATAGTCTCAGGAATGACTATAGTAGTCCCAGGAATCAATCTTTATAGTGCTTTACAACACTCAAAGGTGACCAAAGTGCTTTCCAATAAAACCAGTGCAAATACAATTATTAAACAAGAAGTATGACAATAAAATACAATAAAATATCACAGTATTTCTAGGTATTAAAAACCAATCTGGATAAACATGTTTTGAGTACAAACCTAAAAAAAAGTGAGGTTAATTAAAGTGTGCATATGGGGGAAGTATGTTCTGGGTCCATTCACGGAGAAAGCCCAGACCCCAGTGTTTGTACTTGGCTTTTAGAAATTCCACCAGATCTTATCGTTCTGTTTGGGTTGTGCATAGACAGCATGTCAGATAAATACGATGGACTGAAGCTATTAAGAGCTTTAAAAACAAAAAATAAGATCATAAAATCAATTCTAAACGAAACTGAAAGCCAGTCAAGCGATTACAGAACTGAACAAGTTAGTTAAAAACGAGCCGAATCTGGAGATGCCTGAGGAATGACTACAGTAACACTAGGCATGAGTACATTAATACTAGTAGTGAGTAAAGTAATACTAGGAATGGGTAAAGTAATACTAGGAATGAGTACAGTAATACTCGGAATGACTACAGTAATACTAGGAGTGAGAAAAATAAAACTATGAATGGGTAAAATAATAGTAGGAATGACTACAGTAATACTAGGAGTGAGTAAAATAAAACTATGAATGAGTAAAATAATAGTAGGAATGAGTAAAATAATACTATGCATGAGTAAATTAATACTAGGAATGAGTACAGTAATACTAGACATGAGTAAAGTAATATTAGGAATGAGTACAGTAAAACTAGGCATGAGTAAAGTAAAACTAGGAATGAGTACAGTAATACTAGGAATGAGTAAAGTAATACTAGAAATGAGTAAAATAATACTAGGAATGAGTAAAGTAAAACTAGGCATGAGTACATTAATACTGGGAGTGAGTAAAGTAATCTAGGAATGAGTAAAGTAATACTAGGAATGATTACAGTAATACTAGGCATGAGTAAAGTAATACTAGGAATGATTACAGTAATACTAGGCATGAGTAAAGTAATATTAGGAATGAGTACAGTAATAATAGGCATGAGTAAAGTAATATTAGGAATGAGTACAGTAATACTAGGCATGAGTAAAGTAATACTAGGAATGAATACAGTATTACTAGGCATGAGTGAAGCAATACTAGGAATGAGTACAGTAATACTAGGCATGAGTAAAGTAATACTAGGAATGAGTACAGTAATACTAGGAATGAGTAAAATAATACTAGGCATGAGTAAAGTAATACTAGGAATGAGTACAGTAATACTAGGAATGAGTAAAGTAAGCCTCCTAGGCTGGTTACAAACCTTGTTTTTAAGGTCAAGGTTTGGTTCTTTTTAGGTACAGTAAGGGAACACATGCAAAACAAAACTTTTTACCTTTGCGGTCAACAGGAACATGTTTAATGACATTTAAAGTGAAACCTTTTTTAGCTTCGTCCTGAACAGCATGGTGGCAGCAGAAAGATGGTCTGGTTGCCATGTTGTGCCGAACACATTTGATTTCTGGGCTTTATGGTCTTTAATGATAATTCAAGTATTATTTTTTATTTTAAAATGTGTCTATTGCTGAATTTACACATTTATGCTGGACCTGATAAGAGGGAGGAGTAAAAAACAAAGAAATAAAGAGTGAAGAGGAGTTGTGTGTCTGGCCCCATCAAGGGCTGTAGAGAGCCTCGACTGCCCAGCAAGACCAGGCAGATGAGCCAAAGTGGTCCTTAAAGGTTAGCTGGATGTCTACCATGACACCAGGATTCCTGGTAGAAGATGTAGACACAAGCGTGATGGAGTTGAGCTGCACGCTTATCTGTGGCGGTAAGGAAGGATTGGCTGGACAGACAATGTGCTGCTAAATAAAGACCCATCAGGTCTTATTTTCTTCCCAGTAGAAGATAAACACTTTCTCAGATGAAACAGATGTTACACCATGTGATGGAGAACGAGCTGGTCGTGAATTTGATGCAGCAACACGTCTGGAAAAAGTTAAACTGATCTTGGCTGCATGTCCATGGTCAGACTGTGGGAGATACCAGCTCTGAAAAGACTCACCATATCCAAAAACGTGGCATGGCATCTGGACACGTTCCTGTACGCTTGTACAGGAAGAGTCATCCTGGACAGCTCGGTGTCGGACCCCTGACCCGTCAGTGGTGGCTCTTCAGAGAATCAAACAGGAAAATGGGGTCAGGTTGCACTAAAACTCACTAGTGAGGAACAGTAACCAATGAACAGGAGGTACTTACTGTCACCGGAGCTGCTGATGTGGCGGTAGATGATGTAGCCCACGGTGGCACCGACAGACAGCCCCGCAGCCAGGGCCACCATTTTACCTGAGCTCAGGCTGCCTTTCTGCCCCTCCGCTACCATATCCATGATGCAGCATGCACCCAGTGGAAAACTCCACCTAAACAAAGACAAAAGGCTCTGGTTAACGCAACGTTTTATTAACACCATTATTTTTTTAATATATTTTTTTTCTGGCCGCTGGCTTTGATGTCAGAAACATACATATATATATATATCCTCCATTTTCTCACTATGTTCCTCAC
>JBAFTC010000024.1:26123098-26133971 GCA_037177435.1 Melanotaenia nigrans | reverse complement strand
CCAGTAAACACTCAGACCAACAACCATGCCACGTTCAAAGTCTCTTAAATCCTCTTTCTTCCTCATTCTGATGCTCAGAATTCATTGAGTTGCTGCCATGTAATTGGCTGATTAGATATTTGTGTTAACAATAAGTAGAACAGGTGGCGGTGATAAAGTGGATAGTGGTGTAATTGTGATATTGATGTGTGAGGAGATTATATTAATTTTGTACATTTCTGTGAGACCTGCTGTTCAGTCAACCATTAGTTGGTGTACTGGGTAGCTTGTGTGTTGGTATGTAAGCTGGAATCCACCTGTTTATCATCTTAGTTAATACTTTAAATCTTTAA
The DNA here is from genome assembly GCA_037177435.1 of Melanotaenia nigrans. Classification (NCBI taxonomy): domain Eukaryota; kingdom Metazoa; phylum Chordata; class Actinopteri; order Atheriniformes; family Melanotaeniidae; genus Melanotaenia; species Melanotaenia nigrans. The sequence goes on along the minus strand of JBAFTC010000024.1, from coordinate 26,133,639 downwards.
AATCAGCCTATCTGACTTTGTTTCTGTTATGCTGTCACATCTTCTGTCCAGAACAAGAGGCAGTCATCCTGGATTTAGCGGAAGAGAAGGAGGAGAGGTCAGAGGTCAGTCACTTTCCTTTTCTCATCTTCCACACTTTGACATGTTCCTGTAAGAAAACCAAAACCTAAAGTGATTTAGACCTGACACGAAATCATCCTCAGCTCATCCTTTTCTGACTTTATGGTTTCCTCTTTTCAGCAGAAGAAATGTGTTGTCTCCTCCACAAAACTGAAGGAGAAACATGTTAATGTCATCCAGCAGCTGGAACAAACCATAGAAGACCTCAGGACTAAGATCGCCGAGCTGGAGCGACACCCCCCCCTGCTGGATGGTCTGAAGTCCATCACCTGCACTATAGACCGGGAGTGTGGAGGAGACGAGGAGCTGCTGAGGGCGCTGTGTGATGCTCATCTGCAGACTGAAGCAGCATCCTCTCTAGGTTGCTGGGAGGCCAAGTCGGTGCAGACATCCCCCATGGAGAGCAGTTTTAAGTTCAAAGTGCCTTGCAGTGACCCGGTAGGGGTTCTGCAGCCCCTACCAAGGCAGGAGGGCTTCCAATGTTCCTGTAAGCTGCAGCCTCCTCCTCCTCCACCGCTTCCAGGAGGAGCTGCATCTCGTCATTTAGGGCATACTGCATTACCTCCTCCTCCTCCTCTCCCTCCTCCTCTCCCTTTACCTGGTGCCTCAGTGCCGACTCCTCCACCACCACTACCTCCTCCACCACCTCTTCCACCACCTGGTTCAACAGATCCTCCTCCACTACCTGGTTGTTTGGTGCCACCTCCCCCACCGTCTTTTCTTCCCGATGGCATTGCTCCTCCACCTCCGCCTCCTCCACCTCCTCCACAACCTGGTGGTTTGGCTCCACCTCCACCACCATCTCCTCTTCCCGGTGGCATTGCTCCTCCACCTCCTCCTCCTCCTCCTCCTCCACTACCTGGTGGTTTGGCTCCATCTCCTCCTCCTCCAGGCTGTGGGCCTCCTCCTCCACAAGGAGCGTTTTGTGTTTCTCCTCCTCTTCCAGGAGCACTGGGTTGTCTGCCTCCTCCTCTTCCACTGGGTCTCTATGCTCTGGGTCTAAGCCATGAGAAACCTCCCAGGAAATCTGCGGTGGAGCCGCCCAGACCCATGAAGCCCCTCTACTGGACCAGGATCCAGCTGCACAGCAAAAAGTAAAAATCACCTCTGGTTTAGACAGAGAAGGACAGGGACTCTAAAATCTAGCACTAAAAAAAACAAAAAACAAAAACCAACTTGTCGCCATGGACACATTATTGCCATAGCAACAAGTTGGCGGGTCCCCTGGACACATTGTTGCTATGCGTCAAGGGAACACACTGAGTTTATTTTAGCTTTTGCATTACCCTGTAATAATTTTGTGTTATCTTGCAAAAAGTAGCCCACTCAGCATGAAGTCAACATAACACACACACACACAGACATTGTGTCCACGTTAACAGAGGAAGTATGTTGTTGTAACATAGAGGTAATCACACACAGTATAAGGCATGTTACCATCTGACTGCTGTGATGTATTGTTTATCAGCTCTCATTCATAGATGTGGTCAACCTGATGTGCCTGATAGATCCGCCACGACAGCCTATAAGGCCAGCTGTTGTCCCTGTCCACTTAATGGAGTGGGCCAACATTAAAATCACTGAAGCAGAGACACACAAACACAAAAGATGTACCAAGGAGGCGATAGAATCTGAAAGTGGGCCAAAAACTGGCAGGAGGTGAGGCCAACCTGACAGATCTATCAGGTCCATCAGATTGGCCACTCCCAGAAATAAAAGCTGATTAATGAGATGTCACAGTGGTCAGATGATGCTCCAGTGGCCATGTAATCACGTCTGTCTGCTCTGAAGTATACTCAAATACTCTCGTCTCCATCTTGCCCAGAAGGTGTCTGCCTGCAGTATTTTGCATTTATTTTGTACCAGACACACATCTGATGAACTTTGGGGAGGAATACATGATATCCCATTTTTTTTTCATGCACAGTGCTGCAGGACTGCGAATTAAGGCCCATTTATGTTTCCTTACGTACATAAACAGCGAGCTCCATTTCAAACGTTGACATTCATTTGTTGTCCTCATACTTTCATGTCTCTTTTGCGTCGCCAAGGTTGTTAAGTCAGTTTCTTCACTAGTGGGCAGTGCTAATTTCAGAGTTCATTCCAATATGAACTGTTAGCTGATGTCAGTTTCAGACACTGTTTGGCAACAATAATGCACCAGTATGAAGTTGTTTCCAACCACCCAACCAGCCCTAAAACACTTGCATAACTTTTCTTCAAAAGCTTGTGCAATTTCTATAGTTGTTTTCTTTGTCTTCATTCTTCTTCTGCTTTTTTGTTTCCTTCCTGTTCCTCTTCTTATCTGGTTTGTTTCTTTCACTGTTTGCATGTCAGTGACTCTGCTCAGCACTGCCCCTGTGATTTCTGGTGGTGTTGCTTGTTTCTGCGTCAAGCAACGAATAGCTAATTTCCCTGAAAACGGACCAAATTATGTGTGTGTGTTCGACGCAGAAGATAGACCAAACTGTCTGTCCATCTGCATATCCGGCTTCTGCGTAAAGCATAAATGGACCTTTAGTGGTTCTTCTGCGTATCAGGTAAACTGGCATTAATTGCACTCCCAAATGCCTCCCATGTTAGATGCATGTGGCAGGTTAAAAACCCATGTATATTTTTTAGAATGAAGGTAAGCCTCAACACGGTCCTTTTCTACATCTTCAAATGTGCTTTGCTACCTACAAAATTTATTTCTTTATTTGACCCCAACTGCTTCACTGGTCTACTGGTCATCTTCGTGATTCATTGTTTATGCAACCCAGTACAACCTTGCTATCTGCAAAGAATGTGATTTTGTCCGTTTTCTGTCTAATTTCCTCTTGGATTTGGTCTGCAGTTTCAACAGCTAGAGTTCTAAATTGTGTAAATGGTGAGTCCTGCCAGAGGTGCCAGTTTGATTTTGTCAAATAAGAAACTGACTTTGACAAGACCCTTTTTACTCCTGCAATTTAGTGAGGCATCAGAAAAGATGCACAACTCTGTCCTTGGCCTTTGTCAGTGAGAAGGAAGTGTAAGTGTAAGGAACATTTAGCTTGTTAAGATGTCGCAGCAAGTCTAGCCACCTTGTCCACTTGCCCTTACATGGCTGAAAAGATGCCCTTTTCGTCAGAACTTTTCTTTTATATATTCTACTGTGTACTGTAGGTGCCTCACTATGTTGACACGATCAAACACCCCTTACACACACGTACGGCCATTTCGTTCCTGTCGTTTCTTTGGCGATGTGATCACGCAAAGCGGGCGCCAACAAGTCGTGCTACTGGGAACAAGGAGAATCATTTTGACCATTACACTGCTGACGTACCTTATGTACTTGAAGAATGTCTCTGGCCTCAGGAGCACCACAGCATACATCTAGTCTGGTCCAGATTAGGTTCAGACCAACTCTTGTTGGTCATCAAGTATGATCAAGCCACGTGAAACCAGCTGACTTCTTGTCATAAATTTGGTTAGTTCTGCAGTATGGTTGTGTATATCTGGACTTAATGGAGGGGTTAATGCATGTTCGGGTCTCATCTTCATTCCACTTTCTATTGACTGTCACTGATAACGAGAGTTGACTGGTTAATAGGTGTGCTTCTGATTTACAACCTGGTCCAGCCTGTAGTGGTGAGAAAGTGCCTGAGGTGGACTTGGGGAATCATTGATGCCCTGGTCTAGAGTATGATGTTGTTCTGAAGTCCTGCTTGTAACTGTTGTCTAAACTCTTGTTAAAGCTTCTTGATGTAATCTTTCACCTTGTCACATGAACTTTGCATGTTATGTAGAGACTTAAAGTCTGATAAGCTTCCTTTAGAACTTAATCTGCGGCAGCAGCTTCCGTGATGACTGCTTTGGCAACTGCAGTCTCCGCTTCTATGTTCATGCTGAAGTATGTCTGACTAAGATGAGCCTTTTCAATCTTAATCTGCATTTCTTTCCTACTGAAGGTTGCCCTGGCCTTCGCAGCTTCTGCCTCTGCGCAAGCTTTAGCAGCTGCCATGTTGACAGATGACTGGCATGAAAGTGATGAGTGTGTAGACTGGACACGTGACTCCTGAGAAGTCATCTATATCCGTTTGTTTTCTTTATTGGTTGATTGCTTCACTGATGAGGCAGACTGCTGAGAGGCTGCTATACAAAACAGAAAGCTTAACTCGTTCCTTTAAGAAGTCTCTCAATGAACAGGCCATGTGTTGTACTTGGCATGAATTTATTGAAGAAAAGGTAAAACTGAAATACACAATAACATCACACTTTTATCTTTTTTATACTGGACCACTGCAACTCCCTTTATTCTGGGACTGTCTCTCCACTACCGTCTACAGCTGATCCAGAACTCAGCTGCCGCCCATTAATGGGACTGTGGGAGCACATTTCAAATGTCTTTTAAAATTTTACGTTTGACTTTTAAACATTTAAAGGTTCTGGCTCCTCCCTATCTGTCTGAGTCCCTGCACTATCACTGTCCTTGTAGAGCTCTAAGATCTGAAGAACAAAGGCGGTTAGTAGCTCCCAGGACCCAACTCCTGACTTGGAGAGACAGCAGCCCCCTAAATTTTGGAATGGTCTCCTTCCTGTGAGGTCTGCCAGAACCTTAAATGAATTTAAATCTCTTTTAAAAACTGACCTTTTCACATTGGCTGTTAACTTCAGAGAAAGCCATCATCAGGTCAGGCTTTGTACCATCTTTTCTCTTTATTGTTTATTTTATTGTCATTTGATTTTATTATTTTGTTTTATTTAGTATTTTTACCTGTGCAGCACTTTGGGTACCTCTTGGTATGTGAAAGGACTATATAAGTAATTATTGATTTAATTTGATTTGCTGCACAGCTTCACAAGTTTTGCCATCTATGGCCTGCGTGGCCAGTATGGCACTATTACAATCAGCCCACCCTCAGAGAGTCACAGAGCAAGTGCCCCACTGCCAGTTTAAACCACTCCCATTGTGTTGTCAATCCTGAGCAACACATGACAGTTCTTTAGGGGTGGTAGAAAATGCTTCAGAGCTCGGAAAACTGTTAATAACTCTAGTAATTTATATGGGCAAGACTGAGCTTCAGGGGCCAGATGCCATTCATGGCTTTCCTCTCAAACACAGCCCCCCTCCATGTCAAAGATGCATTAGGGTCCTCCTCATAACCACCTCTCCCAACATGACCTCAGCGGTGAACACCTTTGGATCTCTGCAATAACGCAGAGCCTGCAGGGGATAATCTCACTCTCCGTCTGTGATTGCATCTGGCATCCAGGTGCAAGGGGGACACCCAGCACTGAAAATCCCACATCATCCGCAGTACCTGATGAACAATTGATATTACAGAGGCCATGTGTTTTCCCTGCAAAACTATAAGAGGTTTTTCCACTCGCTCTTTCTTTTTTTTTTTTTTTTAACTTATTTTTTATTTAATTTTGTAACTGCTCATACAAACATGTAAGCGCATTACATTCAGACATGTGACATCATTCCAGATGCAATAATAGGTTTCAAACATATTCTGACAAACATCTGTACCATGAACCAACCAAAGAAAAATAATAATAATAATGACAATAATAATAATAGTAATAAAAAATAAAAATTAAAAAAAAAAGGGGACATTTGTTAGAGATATTACCAATTCTGTATGTATATACAAAGTTTGGTGCATCACATAATCACTGCATCAACAGGTCAATCATAGGACACCATCTTTTAGTAAACAGCTCTCTTTGAATTCTCAACGAATATGTCATTTTCTCCATTTGATAGATCTCTGAATCTCTGATCCTGGGGTACCTGCTTCTCCAGACGTCCACCAGACCTAATTCTGTAGTCAGATGCTTTAGCACCTTACTCATTCGAGAGGCAGGGCTCCTGGAGTTGGGGTGTCCATCTAAGTGGGGGGACATAACACAATTAAAGTCTCCTACAAGCAATAGAATTCCAGAGCTCTGTTGGAGCACTATATTGAAAATATTATGCATAAAATTAGGCTCTTCCTCATTAGGGGCATATATATTAAAGAGGGAAACCTGCGTCCCATCAATTACTCCATTAACAAACACATGTCTTCCCTCTGGGTCTTTACATATAGTAAGAGGTGTGAAATTTACCTGCCTGTGCACCAGAATAGCCACACCTCTCTTTCTGCCTGACTTGTCATGCTCCATATCAGACAGGTGTGTCTCTTGTAGGTATGCGATTTGACAATTATCTTTCTTGATTTGACCAAGAATATTCTTTCTTTTGATTGGGCTATGAAGCCCTTTGACGTTATAGCTTATAACTCTAGGCAGTCCCATATTTAGAAATATAAATAAATGCTAGGGAGTGTTTTGTCCTGTTGATCGCAGAAGGCAACATAAAATGCAGATGGATATCTACATGATAATCCAGGAATGCATGCATATCAGAAAGAAATGAGCCTAAAAACAAATGAAAAATAATAAAAATAAGAACAATAAAAACCAGAATGTTTGCCTATGAGCATACGGTTATGTGGAAAATTTGAACAAAGCACTTTCTTACAACTCTTTTGACTGCTAAATGATCCCCGGGGAACAGTGGGATCTGAACAAAAACAGTAACTAGGAAAATAAAAGGAACCCTAAGCAAAACTAGTACCAAGATCTTTTCAGTTTTTTGGAATGAAAAAACACGTTGTAGTTCAGGGTGTGTGGCTGGGCGAGGAGCTCTAAGTACGATATATAAGCCTACCTATACAATATAACTCAGGCCACTGCACAAGTATTCATTTACAATGGACATTATGCCTCTGAATTTCTTTGTTACCTTTTGTCTCTCACTCTCTGACAGGCTGATTGTCATCTTCAGTTTCGGCTGGGATGACGATGTTTTCTTTTACATAGTCCATGGCTTTGTCAGCATCCACAAACTCCTTTTCTACGTTGTTGTGGGAGATGTGGAGTCTGGCGGGAAAGAGGATACCATAGCGGACACCGGGTCTGTTACGTAGCATTTTCCTGACCTCGGTAAAGGCAGCCCTGGCTTTAACAACGGCGACTGTATAGTCTGGAAATATGGCAATCGGGTGTCCTTTGTAGTTTAGTTTACCTCCGCTGTTACGTGCCCTTCTTAAGATGTCCATGGCGTCTCCTTCACTGTGTAATTTGGCGATGATTACGTGTGGCTTGTCTCCAGGCCTTCGCTGAATTAGACTATGATGAGAGCGATCCACTTGTACCTCCCTGTCCAGCTGGAAAACTTCCTTCAGAAGAGCAGAGATAGCCTCCGGAGCGCTGGATCTCCGGAGTTCAGCGACACTGACAATCCTGATGTTACCCCTTCTCATTCGCCCCTCTAGATCCTCACACTTCTCTTTGAGCATTTCCACTTCTGTTTTGAGGCTGGTCACTGTCCCCTGCATTGCCACCACCTCGTCGGACCAAGTTGACATGCCATCCTCGACAGCTTTTACATTAGCTTTCACTTGTTCAAGTTCCGCCCGGATGGCGCTAGTGTTGTTGCTAATTTCCGCCTTCACGTCCTTTATTTCTCTTATCAGTGAGTCAAAATCATCTGCCAGGGCACTCTTTATTTCTTCCTTGATTATGGTGGAGATATCCTTTCGGAGGGAGGCAAGGATGTCTGTTTTAATTCTTGTAGGGTCCATGCCTGCAGTAGTCTCGGGTGGCGGTTGGTGGGGGTTGTCCGAACTTTTTGCCGTGGCTGCGCTGGGTCCGGCAGTGGAAGAGGCCTCGTATTTGAACTTTCGTAACTTTGACGCCATAAATGTGACTGTCGCTGGGTGTTTGGGTTTCCCGAGTGATTAAAGATAATTATTAAAGTCTTGCGAGACAAATTGGTAACGTAGGTCCTTAATTGATGAAATTTTAAACAAGAGTGTGCAGGAGCTAAAACAAACACGTCTTCACTCCATCTCGCTCGCTAGCGCCCTCCCGGTGAAGCTCATTTTAACATCAGTGTTTCCTCCTCTTCCTCCAGTCCGTCTGAAGCCAGTTCCTGCTCCCACCTCCTCGGCGCTCATGCACTCTGACTCTGACCTGGACAGTGATGAGGGACATGGCGGCGTCCCGTGGACAGAACAGGAGCGAGGACACCTGCTGCGGCCCCAGAACGGCTCCCTGAGGAACGGCCAGGGGCCCCTGAGGGCCAAGAAACAACGAGAGGAGCGGTTATAACGAGAGGAGGAAGGAGACAGCTCCTCACTCCTCCTCCTCTCCTGTTGATCTGTGAAGACGCTGAAGAAGCGCTACTCGTCTGGGTCTCCTGCTCCCAACCTGAGCCTCCCTTCCCCGAGCCCGCCTAGAAGAAGCCCCCCTCTTCTGACAGAGGCTCACACTGGTTACAGACTGAGAGACAGTTTATTTCCTGCTGTGATGACACGACGACCACTGAGCATGCTCAGAAAAACACCTGTAGACACGCACACACACGTCACTGTTTCAACCTGAGCTACCAAACACTGCCATGTTGGACCCGACTGGTTGACCCGTCTGAAGGGAGCCGCCTGCACCTGCATGAAGAGCCACCGCATGTTTGTGTGTCAGGTGTGTGCGGTACCACATCACTGGACCGCTGCGTTAACGATGATGGAGATTAACGCTATGACTGCTGAAGTTTTTGTAGTCTTTATGATTTCATGTTGATGCACTTTTGCTTGAATGTTAGGTCCTGGTTCTTGTCCTAGTTTTGGTTCTTGTCCTGGTTCTTGTCCTAGTTCTTGTCCTGGTTCTGTTGTTTAAGAAAAGGGGGACATGATGGTTAAAGCTGAGTCGCCAGAAAAGCAGTTTCAGTCAGAAACAAGGAAGCTGTACGGAACTGGAAAAGTGACTTTAGTTTATTTTTCTAACACAATAAAACGTAACAATCCGAGAAAAGAAGAGGGGAAAAACACGGATCTCTAAGCTTAAAAATGCGTACAGGTAAAAATCAAATCTAAAAGTACGGATTCATTTTACGGGTCGGTTTTACAGAACATGAACGCAGCCGTCGTAGCTTCCTAAAGGTGAGCCAGTACATGGAAAAATAAAACATTAAAGAACCTTCAGCAGAATGAATGTTTTTTCCATCTTTGAGTTTCCGGTACCTGACTCACCTTTCGGGAGCTGTGGTGATCCTGCTGGCTTTGGTCCGACTCGTAGCCGTACTTTTCCACACCGTGGAAAGTTGGTTGTAGACAATCTCGGCCCTCCATGATTGGTTAAGAGTTAGAGAAATCTAGTTTGTACAAAATGTGGGACAAATGTTTTGAACTTTTATCCACCTTTATGGAGCCATGACGGTTAAACTGTGTTTGGTCAGCTCTTTCTGTGATTGGTTAGGGATTAGAGGAATCTGATTGGTTCTTGAGTAGGTGTGTAAAATGTGAGACAAATGTTTTGAACTAACTTTGCTCAGGTTTGATTTGTACCTGTACTCGTTAGTTACAAATGTGGAGAAACAAGTTAGAAAACTTCTCACCCTCTTCTGGCTGCGTAGAACCGAACACTTATTTATGGATCAACTAAAATGTTTTTTGTTTCAAGGAAAGATTCTCGTTCCTCAACTCAGTTTCAGCTGCTGGAATCAATGATGCTGATCACTGACAGATCCCTGATTTTCATCATTAAATTAAACATGTTTTTTTTTTCTGAAAAAGTCGAATCATTTAATTTCTGTGTTGGAGGTTAAATTTAAGCCCTCATTTATGTTTAAAATCAACAGGAATATGAAAGGAAACGTGAATCTGTCCTTTAAACGGTTAAACTGACACATTTATGGAAGAACGGTGTTTCCAGAAACAGGAAGATGACGTTTGGACATTTCCCCCGTAAACAAACATGGCAGCAGGCTGACGTTTCCTGGAGACAAACTTAAACCATCCGAGCGTCCCTGAACGCCTCGCCGTGACTGCATGCAGAATGTGAAGCACACTTTCTCTGAATGTGAAGATTCGGTCTGAAATCTGGATCTCGCCTGTTTCTTCCTGCTGTCAGATCTGTCGAGTCCACCTGGTCGTCCGCCGCTGTCCGGTGTGACCAAAATCAAGCGCACCCAAGTGCTGACTGTCAGACCGTCAAACACTTGAAGAAAATTCTGTCATGTTGTTCTTTTACAGGTATAAAATATTTGGGGCTTTCTGTTTCCAGAGGTTTCTGTTGGGCCCGTCTGTCGGCCATTTTTTTGTGTTACATTTGGGATTTGTAGGACTGACCCGGACTCCGCAGAGTTCACTGTGGAGGCTGAACGTGGGAGAAACTGAAGGCTTGAATGTTTTTTTCTGAAGGATTTTGATTCTTTCTGTGATCAGAGCCGATGAAACTGGATCATCTGTAAATAACAATAAAAGATTTTGATTTTGGACTCTGATGTTTTATTGTGAAAACTGAACCAACTTCCTGTCCTGCAGTAAGTCTGACCCCCAATCCCAAACCGAAAACTTGAGCACTCGCCCTGAGCCCCTGATGACTAAATGACATCACCTGCGTGAGGA
>JBAFTC010000024.1:26068961-26085910 GCA_037177435.1 Melanotaenia nigrans | reverse complement strand
GGACCTGATGAAGAGGACGACCCGGTACTAGAAGGTGGACCTGATGAAGAGGACGACCCGGTACTAGAAGGTGGACCCGATGAAGAGGATGCTAAGTTTAGAATGACATATTTATTCCTCTCTTTGTTTCCCTGATTTATCCTGAACTCCTCTCCTTTCATCTCCATCAGAAAACGTTTTTTAAACTTTAGTGATAAAAATAAACAAACAGATTCTATTCTGAAAGTTTTTGCTCCTGGATCATCATCATCTTCATCATCATAAAATGTGAAACATAAAGCGACAAACATTTTGCTTATATTGAACTCTTCGTCGTCTGTGCACGCGCTTCGTGACCGTGCTCTGCAGCTCCAGACTTAAAAGGTGCGCACCTGATGACGCAGCAGTCTAGAGCTGTCTGCTCCTCCGTCACGTGCACACGAGACAGAAACTAGGCAGCACCCCCAGGATTCCAGATCAGGTGTCTCTACTCCACCTGCATTTTTGTTTGTTTGTTCTTAAAAATAAAAAAAACAACTCTGACGCGCACAACTATCCAAGTCGCGGAGGTGAGGTCTCCCGTCCAGTCACGAGCTTCACTCACACAGCAGCTCAAAGTCAGACAGGATGAATAATCAGCTGCAGCCGCGCGCAGGAGGGGGAGGGGGAGGGCTCTCCTGACATCAGCGCACGCCCGCGCAGCACCGAGCAGGCTGCCTGTCTGCCATCCTCTCTCCTGTCCGGGCTTCTCGGATGTCTGGACTCGCTCTGCGGGGCGCAGTTTGCGTGGAAGCGGACGGATCGCGCGCCCGGACGTGGCAGGAGGAGAACGGCTCGTGTGCGCAGCTTTAGCGGTGAGTTTGCGGACATGAGGCGGGCAGTGGCGCATTCAGTTCGGCTGAAGTTGATTTTCGCCTTGTCATGTTTGCTGACTCTGCATCCCTGACTACGATCAGCTGCTAAAACCAGGTCCAGGTCTGAGCTGATCTGGCCTCAGTCTCAAACCGGATCAGAAGGTTCATGTGAACGTTTCAACTTCACCTTAAGTTTCCAGGAGCAGCTGAGAGCCTCAGGAGGAAGAAGAGGAAGAGGAGGAAGAGGGGGGAGAGGGGTGGAAAACAGGCTGAATTCTGCACTGCAGTGTTTCCTCAAGTGTGTGTGAGAGTGTGTGAGTGTGTACATGTGTGAGTAGGAGGCTCCGTGGACATTGACATCTCCATCAGGGCAAGCTGTGGGACGTCCGGAGGTGGAGCCATCTTCGGGTCTTCAGGTGATCCCCCATCCCTTCGCCCAGATTCCTGCCTCCTCCACCCAGACTTGGATCCTGCAGGCCTGGCATGAAGCCTGACAGGCCATTTTTATAACACTGAAGCACAGACTGTTGAACTCCATCTCTCCGGAAGGATTTCTGGTTTTGGATAAAGTCCAGACTCGGACTCCAGGTCCACCTCAGGGACAGTTTCCTTCTCACTGTGCCGTCCAGACAGCACAGGACAGTGAATCTCAGGCAGCATTGCAGCTCAACTGTTAATTCAGGGATTTTTCTCAGGCCACAATTTCTTTCTTCCTTTGACCTCCTGCTGCCATGGCGTCTGAAAGCTTCCAGTACCGGGCACTGTTTGAGTACAAGCAGGAGCGTGGTGATGGCATCGGGCTCCAGCCAGGCGACTTGCTCACGGTCCCCAAGGCCTCGCTGATGGAGTACCAGGAGGGGGATGAACGGAGCCCGGCGGGCTGGCTGCATGGCATCAACGAGAGGACAAAGGAGGTCGGGGACTTTCCAGGGACGTACGTGGAGTATGTAGGGGTGGTGAATGCTGGCCATCCTGTAGCTAAATCCTGGCTCCGGCCTGTCCCACCGACCCCCGGGGGCCCACAGACCATGATGGGACCTCAGCCTCCCGGAGCAACGGCTGCTTCAGGTGAGTTCTGCCCAGGAAGATGGAGAATGTTTGACTTCCTGTTTGGATCTTTTGGTCTCTGTGATGAAGCTTCTGGATGTTCTTGGTTCTGGAGTTGATGTTTAGGGTAAAGAGGCAGCATGTGGTTCTGGACCCAGTACCAGTCTCTTCAGGGTCCTGCTCCTTCTTCAGGTCTTATTAGTGAAGTAGTCTTTCAGTTAAGGTGTTTGTGGTCGTTTCCATGGTTACATTACCTCACCTTCCTGAAAGGGAAGAATGAAAATGGAAGACAGATCGGTCTCCTTTTTGCTTTTGGTAGTTTGTTGATTAGTTTGGCTCATAGAGGAGTCAGACCTGTTCAGCTAACTTCAAGTTCTGAGGGCAAGGTAGGCTTATCTGAACATCATGCTGAACACTAGGGGGTACAACATGGAGCCTTGGGGAACTCCACGTCATCTCTTGTTGAGTAGATCTAGAGTTAGCCAAAGAACCTCATTAGGCTCAGAAATGGATCCACGTTCCCTAAACCAGCCTTGATTGCAGACATGAAGGTGCTGATTGTTTCAAGTGAAACCGGCTCAGAACGTTTCTGTTGGATCTATCTGTTCTGTAAATGTGCCCTGACTCTGATAGGCTAAATTAAAAATAACAAAAAGGCAAATCAAGAGGACTTGACTTTTCTTTGTGTTATGACGGATCCCTCGTCAGGAAAAAGAAAAAGACCTCCAGTAGCGGCTTTCCTTTTTTAATGTGGAACTGTGTGAAGAGATAGTCACAAGTTTTAGCAGCAGCTGACAGCAGTCTGAGCGTGCACAGGAGAAACAGCTGCTCAAAGAGGAATTTTCTTCATCTCAAACCCCAAACCTGGTTTCATACTGACGCTGGAGTTCTAATGGTTCTAATCTCAAAACAAGTACAGGAAAGAAATTGTAAAAAGAATAACACTGATTGTCACGATGATCGTTAGCAGCTATTGTAGGAGCCTGTGGTCTTAGCATTAGCTGCTATTGTAGGAGCCTGTGGTCTTAGCGTTAGCTGATATTGTAGGAGCCTGTGGTCTTAGCATTAGCTGCTATTGTAGGAGCCTGTGGTCTTAGCGTTAGCTGCTATTGTAGGAGCCTGTGGTCTTAGGGTTAGCAGCTATTGTAGGAGCCTGTGGTCTTAGGGTTAGCTGCTATTGTAGGAGCTTGTGTCTAGTCTGTGTTTGGACTAGGACGGACTATGAACATTCATAGCTTTAGAATTCCTCATCTTTGTGCATTTCTCAGGAACATTCAGGTGTTTTCGGATGATCCGTGGATCTGTGTTCTGATTGTTCCTGTTGTATCGATCTCATGTTCTCTGTTAACGCACCACGTGTGTGGATCAGTTTGATTTACTTTGGCTTTAAGAAGAGTTGAGTTCAAACTGATATCATTGGAAAACAGGCTGCCCTATGTAAACATGGGTGTTTTTTCCAGGCTGGTTAACATCCTCTGTGCTTGGAGCTCTGCATTTGTTAAATAGGTCAGACACAGAGCGACGTTCTCTCCACTGCAGCTCGCTCGTCTCCGGTCTACACTTCGCTCCGGGCTTCAGTACCTGAATCCTGTGGCCACTCAGGCCCTATTTGCTCTGAATAATTGATTTTCTGGATCTCTGGAAGCCTTGACATGCCACCTTACTGCAGTCACACATCACAGCAGCCACAGCAGCAGCAGAAAAGGTCTCAGTAGGAGGCCGCGTACCATCAGCCACCTCCGTCTCCTCCGACCCAGTCCCAAATTTTACTGCTCAGCTCCGGTGAAGGTTCAGGTGTCAGCACACTTCCAAATAAAAGTTGGGAAAATCAACTTTAAAAGGTAAAATTTGTTGCTTTGAAACTGACAAACTGGAAGATGATTCACGTTTCTCTCACACGTCTGCATGCTCGTAATCAGAAATGGGATGGAAAGCTGATAATGTAAGTTTCTCAGGAGCCCTGTGATTGAACAAAGTTGCAATCTTTCTTCGAGGAACATTGTTTTTACAATGATTTTCTCATTTGGTGACAAACTGGAGATCCTTTGGACATCTCTAAGACTTCTGTCATAATTACAGGCTCAGACTTTCTGATTCATTGTTGTGAATGGACCACGTCTCCTTCCACTTAAACTCCTTAGCTTCACTTGTTGCTCTGCAGAGTTCAGGTTTCTCCCGGCAGATTAAATCACGGTGATACCTCACAGCTCTAATAGGGCTTGTAACGCTAATCAGTGTCTAACACTTCCTGACACGCTGCGACCTGAAACGCCTTCAAACATTTCCCCACCTAACGCCTTCCCCTTCCCACAGGAGAGCCATTTGCTGGCTCCATGCAACATTAATTTTGACAGTTGACTAATGAATCTTTGATGTGCTCTGTGTCTACTTGTATACAGACGAAACGTTGAGGTAATCAGAGTTCAAGCTGGAGCTAACAGGCTGATCACACACAGCCCTCTGCTTAGACGCGATAAGGCTGCTCCTGCCTTTTATCTGGAGATAAGCCCTGTAGCTCGCCACGCTCCGCTTCTCTCTCATGTAGAAGAGGGAAGCAATTAGATGGAAACCAGAAGACCAGACATCATCAGCTCCATCTGCCCAGAGGTCCTGATCACAAGAGCTTGGTCAAGTAAAAGACACGCAACACTGCGTCTTCAGTTTCATCACCAAAGAGAAATTTAATGTTGAAGAGCAGGAAGTAAAGTGTCATCTCCTAATCCTGAAATCTGAACTCTCAAACAGTCCTTAACTAGAAAACTCAAACAGGTCAGTTCAAAAGAAAAAGGTTGTGCTATGCTGTGATTGATTTAACAGTTTCTCAAAGCGGGGCTGCATTTTCTTTTGAAGATCAAGGATTAGTGGTCAGTTTGACCTCCAAATGTTCTTGTTGAACCAACCTTGGAGCTGGTTCTGCTTCCTGAAGCCACAATGGGAGCTGGTTCTGCTTCCTGGACCCAAACAAGGAGCTGGTTCTGCTTCTTGAAGCCAAAATGGGAGCAGTTTCTGTTTCTTTGAGACAAAATGGGAGCTAGTTCTGCTTTCTGAAGCCACAATGGGAGCTAGTTCTGCTTCCTGAAGCCACAATGGGAGCTGGTTCTGCTTCCTTGACCCAAACAGGGAGCTGGTTCTGCTTCCTGAAACCAAACAGGGTGCTGGTTCGGCTTTCTTGAGACAAAATGGGAACTGGTTCTGCTTCCTGAAGCCAAAATGGGAGCTGGTTCTGCTTCCTTGAGACAAAATGGGAGCTGGTTCTGCTTCCTGAAGCCACAGTGGGAGCTGGTTCTACTTCCTGAAACCAAACAGGGAGCTGGCTCTGCTTCCTGAAGCCACAGTGGGAGCTGGTTCTACTTCCTGAAACCAAACAGGGAGCTGGTTCTGCTTCCTGGAGCCGAAAATGGGAGCTGGTTCTGCTTCCTGGACCCAAACAGGGAGCTGGTTCTGCTTCCTGGAGCCAAACAGGGAGCTGGTTCTGCTTCCTGGAGCCGAAAATGGGAGCTGGTTCTGCTTCTTGAAACCAAACAGGGTGCTGGTTCTGCTTCCTGGAGCCAAAATGGGAGCTGGTTCTGCTTCCTTGAGACAAAATGGGAGCTGGTTCTGCTTCCTTGAGACAAAATGGGAGCTGGTTCTGCTTCCTGAAACTTGGAGATAGTTTCACAGAGAGGGGTCTGATAACTGAAGGTTCTGCCTCCCATTCTACTTTAGAACCTCCAGGGTGAAGCTCTGATGAGAAACTCTGAGATCTTTAAGATCCAGTATATAGAAAACTTCAATTTGAGATGTGCTTCACAAGTTTCCCAAAATTGGTACAAACAGAAATCCACCGTCCAGGTTGTGAATATTTAAAATGGGTGTAACTGCAGCTTTTTCTGAGTCAGTCACGTTGGAGACAGAAATATGACCTGACTAGAAGTTCTGGTTAAACATTTTTACAACAAACTCGGAGGCCTGCTGGTCGAAGAGGATGATGAGACACAGCTTCACTGGTTAATGATTGAGATCAAACACGAAGAGAAGATCCTGAGCAGGAAAACACTCAGCGGTTACCGTACTGACTGGTGTGTTCGTGTGTGTGTTTGTGTGTGTGCCGGCCCAGCATTCAGAGGATCAATGATTCCTGCAACAAACCAACAGGATAACAGGCTGAATGGCTCCATTTATAGATTTATGTTTGTGTTAGTCTGTAGCTGTAGTCTGTAGGTGCTGCAGGTGCTGAGATGGGGCTGGGCAGATGGATGTTTTTATCTTGTCCCATTCTGGTCTGATGCAGGATTCTAGCTGCTCAGCAGTCCTGGACCTTGGTTGCTGGATTCTTGCTTTCATGACCTCAGACCGTTTTAAATGAACTTTGGTCCAGAGAAGATGGAAGAAGCTGGTTCTGGATCCTGTTCACATCTGGCTTCTTCTCTGCATGATGGAGCTTTAACCTGCATTTGTGGGTTTCCGGGTGAACTGTGTTCACAGACAGTGGTTTCTGGAAGTCTTCCTGAGTCCATGCAGTGGTTTCCAGTAGAGGATCATGTCTGCTTTTAAATTGGTGCTGCTTGAGGATCACAAGATCACCAGCATCCAGTTTGACCTTAAGTATATAAACCTCAAGTAGTGAACCATTATTAGAGTCAAGGGTCAAAGCTTCAACAAAACCTCAGTCAGTTATTATTAGTTGAAGATCTTTTTAATCTGAATCAGGTGTGTTGCAGCAGGGTAACATCTAAAACCTGCAGGACACTGGCCATTGAAAACTAGGATCAGGATGATATATATGTATACATATATGTATGTGTGTGTATGTGTGTGTGTAAAATAAAAAGCAGAACATACCGTCTGATAAGTTGCATACAGTCTCTGCATGTAGAACCAACCATTTCTTTCTCTTCTAGAAATCGGCAGAGTTTTTACCATGGAAGACTTCACCATACCTCACGATTCTGCCAAAAACTGCAACCTATCAGTAATGGAGGATGAAAAAGACAAGGTGAAAGACTTTGTGTACAAGCATTTCAGAGAAGTGACGGATGGACCTCTTTTCAATCATGCAGGCGAATCTCCCGTAAAGGAGAACAGGACTTCCACTAAGAGAGACAAACAGACTCTCAAGGCCCACTGTAAAGTTCAACAAAGGGCTGTTTTCTCTGGAAAAATTTTGAGTTTTGGATGTTCGGTGTGTAAAGATAATTTCACTTTCAGTCCCAATGACCTTCTGAAACATTTCCGAGTAGCTCACCAAGGATGCCTTCCTACCTACCCGTGTGATCTGTGTGATTTTGTCACTAATGAGTTCCCTGCTCTTCAGCGCCATCGAATCGAGCACAGGAACACTTTAGTTCCATGTGAGCTGTGCAACAATAACATCCAGTACTCACTTCTGCTGCTCACCAGACACTACATGATGTGTCATAGTGTAAACGGACAGTTCAGGTGTGACTGGTGTGAGTTCACCACCGTCGATGCAGGAACGTTTGTCCAGCACATCCATCATCACAACGAGAGTCACTGGAAGTGTTCAAAATGCAGACATATTAGTTTGAATGAGGAGGATCACCAGAATCACATGAAAGCCCACTCAGGAATGTTCCCTTTCACTTGTCAGGTTTGTGGGTTTGGAGCAGCAAAGAGTGAGTTCCTTAAAAAACACTCGGCAACTGTTCACAAAGAAGAGGCTGGAAGAAGGAACCCGTGGAAGGCTGCTGAAGACACTTCCGCACCGGCTAATCCTTCAACCAACTTCAAAATGTTTAAAAGAAGTTGTGAATCACAGGAGGCTCAGAGGATGTCCAGACTGAACAACCTTACTGGGACTGTACCAAACCAGAATGGCAGACTCGTGAAACCAGACCTACTCCTGGAGGAAGCCGGCTACACCCTGGATGGGAGTGTTGGGAAGAAGGACAGCAGAGCTAGCAGCAAAAGTTCCCAGAACTCGGACCAGTCGACGTCGTACATGCTGCAGGAATGTGACAAATCCTTAAGCTCCAGTCCTGGAAGTCACACCAACACCAATGGCCTCACAGTTCTCATGGTAAAAAACAAAATCTCTCTTCCCCCTCACTGCACAACCAAAGTCATGGGATTCAAGATGGTGGATGGTAAAAAACATTTGGTTCTCAAAGTAATTCCAGCAGTGAAGCAGGACTTGCCCACTCAGAACCATTCCACAGCTGACAGTGCTTGTCCGTTGGTGTTAAATCTGGCGATGGATAAAAGTAAAGCCTCTGGTGAGAACGGACAAGGCTCTGATAGCAGGAGCTCAGCGTCACACTGCTTAGCTGACTCCCCAATGACTGGTTCCTGCATTCAGATGGATCAGGATGATATTATGGCAGTAAAGGTGAAGATTGAGGAGGAGGAAACTTCTGTGTGCAACTTTTTTCCCTCTCCACACACAGGTGATGATGGGGAACAAAGCAGCATCTTACTGAATCCATGTCTGACCTCTGCAGACATGTTGGATCCAGTTAGAAACCAGCTGGGTTGTGTAGGTGATCAGACTCACTCCGATGAAATAGAGGGGGATAACTTTGATTCTAAAACCTGTAAAACTGATGCAGCCAGTTGTAGTACTTCTGAAATAAGTAGTACTACAACAGTATGTGATCAGGCCACTAGTTTATCCTCCACTTCAGGTGTTCAAGAAACAAATGAGTCCAAATCAGTCTTCACTAAAAGTGTCTGTGGGTCTTTCGAAGGGTCACCAACCGATGGGGAGAAAAGCAAAGGGAACGGTGTGTTTAGCTCCATGGATATCATCCCATCTCTTCTGGTTACTCCAGAGGAAACTGGTGGTATTAGCAGTGATATTAAAGCTCGAAATGTCCAGCAAAATGTAAACGATGTGAAACCTACACAGCCATGCCCGTCCTCATCCGCCTGCAGCAGAGACGGTGCCATTAGCACAGGAAATATCCCAAACCAGGAAGTATTCGCCTTTCACAACTATTCCAAGGAAACATTTAACACTTTAGCGAATACAATCCAGACCTCTGACTCTAACTCCGAACACTCTGAAGATGAGAAAAACCCCTGTGAATCCTCCGAGTTTAGCCTGACCTTAGCAGAGTCTCCAGAACATTTCACAGAGAGTCCAGACGTTGTGGTTGAGTACAAAGCCGGTGTGGACAACGCTCCCACTGAGCAACATGTAGATTCAGAGCTCCAAGATTTCAATATCATCAAAATAGAGGAGGACAGCATTCCCATTTCCACGAAACAATCCAAAACAAAAAGTAGTTCAGCACAAAGTGAGAATGTTGTGGAGGAACATTTAGATGAAACTATTCAACAAAAACTGAACAAGGAAGGAACAGAGGCTTCGGTGGAAAGCAGCGGTTCTTTAAAGCAGACCAAGACGGCTCTGAGAATCCTTCAGTTACCTGAGGGTAAGCAGCCGGTTCTGCTGAGGACGGCTGAGAACCGCTTTGCTCTGCCGCTGCAAGTTAAAGCCACTCCTGGTTTCAAACTCTTAACCAACTCTACAAACCCTCAAATCAAAGTATCAAACATGAAACCAGGATTGGATCAATCAGCATCTGGCCTGACTCGGACTCCTAACACTAAGTTGATTGGGGTACCAAAAGCAAAGCCACAGCTAGTGGAGAAGGGGAAAACTCTTTTCTCTGCTTTTAAACCAGGCATTCACACCACCTCCAACCATTACCTAATCAATAGTTCAGGCCTTAAGGGTCCTGTGTTCCTTTCACCACATGCTACACCTACAGAAAAAAACGCAAAAACACCACAAATGTGCTACTTGGTGCAAAGATCCGTCCCCCTTACTCAGACCCAGACTACGCCTGCCATCAAACTGGCGAGTACTCCATTCCCACTGAACTCTAGACCAGTTCTGGCCATGCCTGTGAGTTCTGCAGAGAAAGCCAGCACCCTGCAGACTGGTCGCCAGGCGTTTCTGCTCCGATACATCTCGCCACACAAATCAGGCCTGTTACTAAACAACCAAGAGACAAAAAGTGGACCTGTCGGTAACCAAACCAGCGAAAGCTCTGTAAATAAAGTCATATTTAAGATCGTCACCCCCACTGGCAGCATTCTGACTAGTGCAGCTCCCACGTCCAACAACCAGCCCCTGTTTTTGGCCACCAGACCTCAGACCAAGTGCTTCCTGGTGTCGTCAAACAAAAACAATGCTGCTGCTTCTAGTGGAATAAAGAAATTGCTCAGCATCCAGAACACTGTACAGAGAGATGTGAAAAGCTGTAACGCTCCTCCGTCTCATGTGAGTGTAAAGCTGCAGCCCTGTGAAGCAGAGAAACTTAGCTTAGCTCCAAGGCCGGTGAGGCCTCCAAGCCAAAGGAAAAGGCGCAGGAAAGCATTGTTTGACGAGCTTCCAGTCACAGTACAAAAAGTTAGAAGACTCTCAAATAAAGTCCAGACTGAGAGAGAGACTTCTGCGATGTGGAGGCCGGTCGCCAAAGACGTGGAGAGAACACTGAGACTTTCCCCGTTCAGCCCAGAGCAGCGGGTCAAGTGTCCTCGCAGATACCAGCCAGTAGTCGTCCTCAATCATCCCGATGCTGACATTCCTGAGGTGGCCAACATCATGAAGGTGGTCAACAGGTACGAAGGGGCGGTCACAAAGGTCGCTCTGTGCCAAAAAACTGTCCAAGCCTTGTTGGACCTTGGTACTGTAGGGAACAATTCACCAACCAAAAACGCGTGGTGTGCTAGCAACAGTCCAAGACCAGTTCAGAGCTCTGTTCAGGAACGCTTCCTTCTCAAACTCAAGCTGAGGAAAAAAAGCAAGAAGAAATATGAGGTGGTGAAGATGTCGGGTGGCAGTCCAGGATCAGCCGTGTTTGACTGCTGGTTCTGTGGCCGGCTTTTCAACAACCAGGAGGACTGGGTCGGTCACGGCCAGAGGCATCTGATGGAGGCCACCAGAGACTGGAACAAATTGTTCTGAGATTTTCCCTTTAAACGGGCTGGTCCTTAATCCCGCCAAGGTGGAGCGCGTCTCGATGTTTGGTTTCTGTTCCTGTACATATGAAGTAAAACCTACTTTTATCTTGAAATAGGTGCATATTGTGGAAAATTTTGTACATGATGTGTGTCATGCATGCTCATGTCAGATTTTACTGTGAACATGGTACACTGTAAAGGCCCGTTCATGCTGGACGCAGGAGACAGAAGGACCAAATGTCCTTCTGTGTATCCGTCTTCTGCGTCCAGCTTAAATGGGCCTTAAGTTGGGGTTGGGGATCGGATCAAAGCTTAGATTATGTTACTCAGGTAATTTCATAATAATCTTGTCTTTTTTAATCAAAAATTGAAAAGGAAAAAAAGGTCTAGTTTAGGAGCTGGTGTATATTTTATTATCCTACACATGTATAGTTAGCTATTAAACAAACTCATTTCTTTGTGGAAAATAATGTTCTGTCTAATTTCCTTTCTTTTTTTTTTATAATGGAATCAAAGCAGGTGTGTTTTTCTGTTGCTGGTTCATTTTTCTTTTTATGGGTTTTGTCGCCCTGCGACTTCCCTCGGTTCAGTCTGTTCCAGCAGGAAGCTTCTCTGGTAGACTAAAGATGGATCCACTTACCCTATGCACTTTCAGTTTGACATGATTCCTGTGTTGGAGCTTGGTCAGTTTGTGGCTCATGTTATTAATTGATGAGCTGTAAAGACCTCTGGCATGTCAGCAGACCGGTTCAGCATTATTTCCTTTTATAGGCCTTTGACAAAGACTGGGAGCTGACATTGAAATGACTTTTTCAGCGTGGAGAGCCCTTCCAGCATCTGGAGGGTTAAAATGAGGTTTTGTGTCCACTTGGTTGTGTTAGTTTTGGCCTGAGACACCCATGTGTTGGCATGACCTCTGGTTTCTAGACATCACATGATTCTTCTCTCAACCTAAATATGTTTGTAGTTTTCTCAATAAAACAAGCTGTTGGTGCAGACGTTTTGTTTTATGGTTGATATTAACTCTGTCACTTTTAATCATTTGAACATTTATTAAGACAAACGTATTGAAATTTATTTCGTCATAAACCCTGAAGGAGAGCACAAAGTGATTCTGATTCCATGTGGAGTGTGTTCATGCACCTCTTTAACACTGATTCCTGTCCAAACACTACAGAATGACTCCATTTGGATTAAAAAACCATGGCATCCTATGAAGCTAGAATAGGGACAAAAGTTTTCTAACTGGCATCTCCAAGAACTCCAGAGTGTAACAACAAGCACAGATAGAAATCTACAAATACAGATTCAGTCTGCAAGACGTTACAAGCAAAGTTTACTGAACAGTCAGTCAGTAAATTTTACAAGGTCAGAGAAATCTGATTGGTTCATGAGCAGGCCTGGTTCATGAGGAGGCCTGGTTCACGAGTAGGCCTGGTCCTTGAGTAGGCCTGGTCCATGAGTAGGCCTGGTTCTTGAGTAGACCTGGTTCATGAGCAGACCTGGTTCTTGATTAGGCCTGGTTCATGAGCAGGCCTGGTCCATGGGTAGGCCTGGTTCTTGAGCAGGCCTGGTTCTTGAGTAGGTCTGGTCCATGAGTAGGCCTGGTCCATGAGTAGGCCTGGTTCTTGAGCAGGCCTGGTTCATGGGTAGGCCTGGTTCTTGAGCAGGCCTGATCCATGAGTAGGCCTGGTTCATGAGTAGGCCTGGTTCTTGAGTAGGCCTGGTCCATGAGTAGGTCTGGTTCTTGAGCATGCCTGGTCCACGAGAAGGCCTGTTTCTTGAGTAGGCCTGGTTCTTGAGCAGGCCTGTTTCATGAGCAGACCTGGTTCTTGAGTAGGCCTGGTTCTTGAGCAGGCCTGGTTCTTTAGTAGGCCTGTTTCTTGGGTAGGCCTGGTCCATGGGTAGGCATGGTTCTTGAGTAGGCCTGGTTCTTGAGCAGGCCTGGTTCTTGAGTAGGTCTGGTTCTTGAGCAGGCCTGGTCCTTGAGTAGACCTGGTTCATGAGTAGGTCTGGTTCATGAGCAGGCCTGGTTCATTAGTAGGCCTGGTTCTTGAGTAGGTCTGGTTCTTGAGCATGCCTGGTCCATGAGGAGGCCTGGTTCATGAGTAGGCCTGGTTCTTGAGCAGGTCTGGTTCATGAGCAGGCCTGGTTCTTGAGTAGGTCTGGTTCATGAGCAGGCCTGGTTCATGAGCAGGCCTGGTTCATGAGCAGGCCTGGTTCTTGAGAAGCCTGGTCCATGACTAGGCCTGGTTCTTGAGTAGGCCTGGTTCTTGAGTAGGCCTGGTTCATGAGCAGGCCTGGTTCTTGAGTAGGCCTGGTTCATGAGCAGGCCTGGTTCATGAGCAGGCCTGGTTCTTGAGTAGGCCTGGTTCTTGAGCAGGTCTGGTTCTTGAGTAGGCCTGGTTCTTGAGCAGGCCTGTGACTTGCAGAGTTAATGTGTATTTGTTGCCACAGTTTCATGTCGGGTACTTCCCTGGTCGAGCTCCATGAAATGTTCTTAGCCTCCCGGCTGCTGCTCAGAGTTTCCTATGATGAGGGTAAATAAGCAGGGGAGTGTTGGACTGGTCCTGATATAGACCTGGAGGTTTCTGAATCCTCTCACTGTCCTTTATGTGGTAGTTTTTCTATGCTCGGTGGATATTTGGTGAGCTGATGACAGTCGACAGCTTGTTGCTGTGCATACATTTAGTTACTTTTTCTAGTTTTCATTAAAAACAACGACATTAACTTCATGTCATATTTTAATGATCGTATCACATCAAGACGGATCCGTTAAAGAGCAGTGCAGTCAGACTGTCTCATACTGGGGTTGGTTTGATACACCAGGGTTTTATTTTCCCCTCTCAGTAAATGAAGTAATGATTGCAGCTTATTTAATGAAGTTTCTTCTGTTGTTGGCCAGAAATGGGACATGAGCAGATTAAAATGTGGAGGTTGACGATGCTTTTATGAGCTGAGAGGAAAGAGACTCATGGACACACAGATGTGTTTATCAACTAGCTTCAAGTGTCTCTGAGTATTTTTCCAATTTTATGCAAAGGTTGATGATCCTCTCGTCAAACTGAGGGAGATCTTTAGAAATAATGAACTGTGTTGGCAGACGAGCCTAAAAGACCCAACCAGGTACAAACGCCCACCTTAAAACCTGCGTTCGGTCAAAGTGAAGTCCTGCCTCTGTGAAGTCTCTGTGAACTTATGCAAGACCAGGTCAGCTCCAGTCAGCATAGTTTAAGTCTTTGGGTCAGCAGTCTGAAAGCCAGAGGCTGCCTCCTGGGTCATGGCAAAGACCCTCCTCTTCGTCAGTACTGTGATAAAAAGGCTGAGCTCATCAGACGAAGGTTTCCGTCTTTCCTTGGTTGAGCACCTCAGACATCTCTTCGGTCTCTATTAAATGTACAGACATCTGAAAACTGCCTGTTTAATTATGGGGTGATCAGTGTATTCCGTTTTTAATTTGATCCAGTATTGGAAAAACAATTGTTCAGAAAAATATTAAATATGTTTATGAAAATATTTTAGTATCTTATGACTAACATTTTATTATTCAATAGAATATTGGAAAAATAAATAAATTTATAATTAAAAAAATGGCATAATAGATTTTTATAATAAAGTATTTTGCTATTTGATAAATGATCTGTTTATGTATTAATCCAGTTTATTAAAGCCATACCTGTTTGATTTTGAGCTTCATCTTTACATCTGCTCCTTGGAGTTTCTTCTCCTTTATTTGAATTAAAATCTGCAGTATTTAACCAACTGGAAATAAAGATGACTTTACCAAAATCATAACAAATTAATAACAGCAGATATTCCGATTCTTCTATGAATTTTTAACTTCATGGTCCTATAAACTGTATTTACTACAACCAAAGAAATCCATGTGAGGATCTCTCTGACCTGCAGGTTTCAGCCTCACTTCAGGTCGGCTCAGAAGAAAGCGTCGTGCTGCAGAGCCATCCAACCCCGTCAGCTTCAACCAGACGAGAAGATGCTGCTAAGACGTCTGGATCTGTTCTACAGAGAAAAAATCATTCAAAAATAGTGGCATGCTCTTGTTTCTAAATATCTAATGGCTCAAAAACATCTGTGATTGAATTACTTACAGGCATGTTAAGTTCAGATAAATACTGGTGGAAATGTTCTTTTATGTCAGCATCGGTTGAGGGTGAAAACCCCAGCAGAACATTTTCCTCTGACCCGGTTCTGACCTGGATCATTTCAGATTTCATACTGAGAAGTGTAAACGCACGGGTCCGAGGGTGGTTGGGAGGATGTTTACCTGACAGGCTGCTGAGTGAACATGATGCTTCCTGAAAGTTCCACATGAGGGCAGCACCAGCTCAACAAACGCCAACCCTGTTAACAGTATTTACATTCTTTACAGGCTTCGTTTCATTCCCCAATTTTTTGAGTGAACATTTATTTATAAAGTACCAAAGCAGCTCAAAGTCAACGTAAACATCAACATAAAATAATCTATATAACAAAAACTATAATTATTATACTAATAATTATTATAATAAAAAAGACAATAGCTGCGTTTCTATTAGTTTTTTTTTTTTTTTTTTTTTTTTTTTAAATAACAGTTATATTTCTGATGAACGCTCGTTCATAGCTAATGCTATGCTAGGTCGGGATAACAGAGATGTTATTGCTAACATAGACGGGTGTCATGATGTAAATTGCCAACATCTGTCGCTTCTTTATTTCACGCTCTTGATGTGCTACTACGGCTTCAGATCAACGCTGCGACGTTTTACATGCACATCCTGTTCCGGTGCTTCACACTTCAAAATAAGAGTTCCGCTTACAGCAGTTAGCCAAAACCAGAGCCGTTGATTTACTCGTCGCGACTCCTGTGTAGAAAAAAGCAGCTCCGGGTTGATGTTGAACAGTTCAAACACCAGATCAGACACCAGATCAGACTGCGTTCATCGCCAATGCGTTTCATTCGTTTTCAGAGGGAAGTCGATGCAATATCAGTCTTATAAGTCATGAAAATGCACGTACATTCTGTCAGACGTCCTGCATTAAAATAATGTCTGTTCAATGTGATAAAATGTGGTTTAAATGTATTTTGTCTTTGTGTGTTATAGATATTGTCCTTTTACCCCATGGCCTCCCAGCTTCTTTGTTTAGTTCTAATAAGTGTGGTCACGGTCTTCTATTAATTATTTCAGTGTACTGATCAAGTGCATCGTTATTCATAGATTCATAGAATTTGATGTTCAGTGTAACTTCAGTTAGTGGAAACGTTTTATCGCTGTGTTCTCATATTGCTGGTTATGTCTAGACCGCTGCCCAAAGATGACATTTCAGGGTCCTGTGTTGTATTTTAAGGTGAACAGCTTTTTCATATACTGGGGATTTTAATGTGTAGAAGAAGGGAAAGCTCGAGAGTTTGTAATGCTATTGATGAATTCTCTATTACATATAATAGAAAATCACAGAGCACCTGTTAGATAATTATCCAGAGCCTACTGACTTTTATTCATTAAATTTTATTTAAACTGTTAAAATATTTGTTGAAACTGCCTTGTCCCTTTTGCTTTCCATGTTCCATGCACCAATAACTGATTAAAATAATCACCTGAATTTATTCCTAAATACTTATATTTCACCGATTCCCTGTGCATCTCTATTCACTATCACTTTTATTTTCCCTCTTTACTCTTGCATTACTTTTTCACACATACTTGTTGACTTATTTGTTAACACTCATTGATATTAACTCATGTTCTACACTTACAGCTGTTCTACATTCATGTTTTGTGGTCGATTTAGTCATTACTGTCCATCCATCCATCCATCCATTTTCTGCCACTTATCCAGAGCCGGGTCACAGGGGCAGCTGCCTAAGCAGGGAAACCCAGACTTCTCTCTCCCCGGCCACATTCACCAGCTCATCCGGAGGGGCGTTCCCAGGACAGCCGAGAGATGTAGTCCATCCAGCGTGTCCTAGGTCTTCCCCGGGGGCTCTTTCCGGTGGGACGTGCCCGGAACACCTCACTAGGGAGGCATCCTGACCAGATGATCGAGCCACCTCATCTGGCTCCTCTTGATGTGGAGGAGAAGCGACTCTACTCTGAGCCCCTCCCGGATCACCGAGCTTCTCACCCTATCTCTAAGGGAGAGCCCGGCCACCCTGCG
>JBAFTC010000024.1:26046311-26059418 GCA_037177435.1 Melanotaenia nigrans | reverse complement strand
ACTGGATAGACAGATTAATTTATTTTTCTGCATTTAGTAAACTGGCAAATTTATATATTTTGTGAGCATTTTTATTCATTTTGGTATTTATCTATTTATGGCTTTTCAAATACTTAACTATAAATAATCATGAAATGTCAAACATTAAACAAACACGAAGGATTCTGGATACATAAGCAAGTTCTACAACAAACAGGCCATCAATATTTAGTATGTCATGCAGTCAGATGTAGGCAGGAGGCCACTGCAGCAGGAAGACACTGAGGTCTTCAGGCTTCTGCAGTGCATTGAAATAGGTCATGTTCACATCAGGGACGTCTGCATAATTTTTATGACTTCTCTGCTGCTGAAGTGTTGTTAGGCCTGTGGCCCACGGCTGTGGAGGAGAGCAGCAAGTGGGGGATGGGATGGATGGATGGAGAAGACCTCTGTATGAAGCATTGTCAGAGGAACTGAGACACAAATAAGAAATAAGTGTTTATCTTTTTATATAACGTTTATCATTCTAAACACATCATAGAACTTAATCTGTCCATTCTTATCACCTAAATCTATCAAATATTTACTTATGTACATTTGAAAAGGAATCTACACCATAAAACAGATCACCTAGAAGAAAGCAGCAGCTTGGACCTGATCATCAAGTCTCAGTGGTGTCAAGCTGAGCTCCAGCCCCAGAGACCAGAACACTGCTTGAATTAGTTCAGTACCACGTGTGTACTGTAAAACCAGATTTCAAACAAACCATTATTCTGCACATTTAAGACAAGCTTTCAAGTACAATGAAAAAAGGAGCGTTGGGTCTGTGGTACAGATCCAGCTAATGAAGACAGACTGGTCTGATCGGGTACAGAAGTATTTATAAGGTGTTTACCATTTAACCGTTTAACAGCCCACCGATTGGCTTTGATGTGCTTCATCCATCCAGTATGAGAAGACAACCCAGATCTCCCTGCTGACACTCTCCAGCTCCCTCCAGCATGTCCTGGGTCCCATCAGTTACACAAGTCTTTCTCATCCTAATCCTAGTTTGGGCAGGTGAGAACACACAAACAAACTCTGAGTTGACTTCTGCTCCATCTAAAACACAGTTCTCAGCTTGTTAACTAGTGAGATACAAAAACTCTAACAACAGGTCAAAAAAACTGAGTTCACTTGTTAACTAACACCACTAGTCAACTAGAGAGGTCCAACATGTGTACTAATTAAGTAGTTAAAGCATGGTTTGATTTTACTAGTTATTTGATTAGAACATACATGACAAGATCTAAACTGTCCCTAATTACACTGGTTGCACTGAATGAGGATATTTAACCCTTTAAAGCCCGACACGTTTTCACTCTTCGCTCACAGAGGAAAGCCTGAAGATACGTGTACAACAATAAGTCATCCCGTGTGACCAAAACGTCCAGCGGTGATGGCAAAAAGATCCCGAGCATGAACATTTTAGGCGTTCCTCAATGGACAGCGTTAAAACTCAGCACAAGGTTATTACACAGAACACACCTGTGATACACAGCTGTGTATTTTCCTTGCTCACTGGAACTCCATTACCCCTGCATGTTATCTGGTTTTTGGCTTTAAAAAGGTTGTGTGTTTTTATTTGAACTGTTTTTAAACACTGAAGCAGAAAACATTTGATAATTTTCTGATATATGAAGACGAAAAACGTCATTCCTTTTTAACTTGGTCACATAAACATCTCAGTGAAAATATCTGGAAAGGAAATAACGAAAATCTCGTTCAGAGGAGGAACACAAATTATTATCACTACAGACAAAGTAATGATGGCATGCTGTTTTCATAATGTATAACAAAGACATCATTTAAATTTCTAATGACAAATCTACAAATTGCTGCAGAAAAAGCTGTTTTACTGCAGATGTTTTTTGGTGCCGTCTTTTACTTTCCTACCTGTAGCATTGCCCCTTAAGCCCTTAAAACTTTCTATTTTTAATTTCTTAACTATGTTCAAGTAGCTTTTGGAAAGAGGTTTGTTCAGATTTCATTCACAAACTGATTAATATAACATTTTAACAAAAAAAATGTTATTTACCAAGTTTCCTCTGTAAAACTAAATAAACAAAACAAAAATTACATTAACAATGACAGAAAAAACCTCTAGCATGTGCCATGTTCTCTACTAGAAATGTAATACCAAAGTAGCATCCATCCGTCCACCCGTCCGTCCATCCATCCGTCCATCGATCCATCCAATCGTCCACCCGTCCATCCATCTGTCCATCTGTCTGTCCATCCATCCATCCATCCATCCATCCATCCATCCATCCGTCCGTCAGTCCATCCATCCATCCGTCCACCCGTCCGTCCATCCATCCAATCGTCCACCCGTCCATCCATCTGTCCGTCCGTCCATCCATCTATCCATCCATCCATCCATCCATCCGTCCGTCCATCCATCCAATCGTCCACCCGTCCATCCATCTGTCCGTCCGTCCATCCATCCATCCATCCATCCACCTACCCATCCGTCCATCCATCCATCCATCTATCCATCTATCCGTCCATCCGTCCATATGCAGGGATGATGAGGGATGGAATCCATCACTGAGTCTACCACTAGATTGCATCTTTAACAGCAAAGTAATATTTAATTTACCGACATATCTAAACATGAAAAAAAAATCTGCAAAATCCACATAATGACGGATCAGGATTTCTTTGATGTATATTTTTTGTTTGTTTGAATACTGTTGATTTTTCATTCATATACTTACCAAAAAAGTTTATCAAACAAACAAGACCGGCCTTTTCTTTACTAACTTATTGATCCCAAAACGTAGAAAAATTGTCAAATCTGAATGTTAAAAAAAGGTCATACGTATTACAATTAAAAGTCCCCAAACACCATTTCATTTAGTTAACTTAAATAAAAAAAGACTAATATTGAGAGAAAAGCAGCACTGGTCCATCATAGATCTAGTTTTACATGGTCAACCGACGTAAAAGAACAACTGTGAAAAGGTTTCATATTTGAACTTTGTTGTGCAGCTGACAGCAGCCTCCAGATGACCTTTAAAGACGTCACGTGATCTGATCAGACTGGCCGTGATCCCAGCCCAACACCAACTGTGTGTTTCGATGTGTGTGTTTCAGGGCATGTTGTTCTTCATAATGATGTCTGATCAATATCCTACAACATACTGTTCAGTCATGAGCAGCTGTTAAAAGCAGGGATTTCAAGGCTATCAGAAAACTGTCTGAAGATTGTGTTTTGACCACTTAAAACGCTTGTTGTGCCGACTTACGTCATTCAACTGCAGTCCATAAGTAACACGAGTAATACCAGTGAAGTTTTAACATTTTACTAGTTTACAAGTGAAGAATGTACTTTCATTTAAACAAGTACACTAGTAATACTAGTAGAAACTGCACAAATTTCCTAGCAGTAGAAAATTCCCTTGTAAAATAAACTAGTGCAATTACACCCTAAAAAATCCTGGGTTAAGAACAACCCAACTTGGGTTGTTCTTAACCCAACACCTGGATCACTATTGGACCAACCCAGCAGTAGTTAATTTGACCCAGCAAAATGGGTTGAGCATTTTAACCAACTAGTTGGGTTACACATTTAATTCAAATGCTGGGTCAATTTAATTACACCCCTGGGTACATTCTACCAAATTAAATGGTTAAATGTCCTACTCAGATGCTGGGTCAAATTAATTACAACCCTGGGTACATTGTTTCAGATTAAATGGTTAAATATAGTGCAAATCATACTTTATTTCCCACCCAAATGGTAATCCTATAAACTGCAATTGGATAATTCCACTTTTGATTATTGTGGTGTGTTCTACTGTAAAAGAATAGCTGTCTTGTCAACAGTTACATTAAAAGACAAACAATTTTAAAGAGTGGTAGAACATTTATTATAATATATCAGAAAAGATTCTTCAAATATCCATTTGAAACAAAAATAAATGACTCTGAGCATGAAGCAAATATATACATTTTATGTAAAACATTCTGAACATTATCACAATTGAAACTTAAAACCAGATCTGTGATTTAACAAGGTCGATGTCAACTCTCAGCAGAACAAAACAAACAAACACATCCACTGTCTATTTGCAAGCAAGTATTGCTGCACGTAAAAACTTAACAGGTTTAGACTCATCTCCTTCCATTCCGTACACTCCATTTTGGAGGAACTCCCAAACTGGTGCACACTGCTTTGGGTACTCGATGTCAAATACATAAAAAACCTTAAAGCAGACATCGACTGCTTGAAGCAGTGACTGTTGCTCTAAAGCCTCTCCAGCGACAATGACAAAGGCCTGAGACGTGTGGCATATGTTGTTCCCCAACGATAGGACATACGGGTATGGTCGCAATGCCTTTGCCTCATTTAAGTATTCCACCAAGTTTGTTCCAACCTGAGAAAGAAATGAAGAACAGAAGCCATCAGACAAAGACTACATATGTCCAAGCAGATTCTACTTCAAGGGAACTCTGGATTGAGTATCTAAATGAATATATACATGTTTAATTTTAACAGCAAACAAAAAGACCATTTCTTTACTGTCAGAGTTAAAAATGGTCTGAACGCAGTTGTGTTTTAGTCATTGCTTATATCCCTCAGCTCCAGCTATCTCTTTCATCAGCCTTTGTCGACTAAATGACTCAAAAACATCGGCCACGGGTCTTTCCGGGTATCCACGGCAGTGAACTTTTACCTGGATCTGCTCCCATGGATGCCTGCTATCATCAGGTGGCGGTGGCTGGGATGTTGAACTGGGACAAAGTTCTGATGCTACTTCTGCCTTGGTCGTCCCTCTTGTGTTGTTGTGCATATCTGAGTTATGTGCTTATCGTGGAGTGTTTTTGTTGTACCTAAACAAGGGGCCCCTTCGGCCCTGTGTCTAGATGCTTCTTTTTTTCTCCAGCATTCCCTGGTGTTCCTATCTAATGAAAAAGGAGCGCTGTTGATACGGCTGCTGCCTCAGTCAGCTCGATCCTGTCTTTGTGTTCTTGGACGGGTTGTACTGGAAATACGAATTTCCCGCAAGGGATTAATAAAGTATTTTTCATTTCATTTCATTTCAGGAGCTGGACTTGTCCACAAGCATTTCCTCACACCTTTCCCCTTTTTCCTGTTTTGAAGTCGTGGAGGCTTACATCTCTTCTTTTGTTACCTTTAGAATGGAAAGTAATCCAACAGCTACACAATGAGGCACTGTACCTTCTATGTATCTATAGAAGTTTACCGCTGGTAGTGCAACTGTGACAGCAACAGCAACCAATCTATGTGACGTTCCAGAATACACTGCACAAGCCAAATAAAGGCAGATTAAATTATGGAATAAACTGAGTGTTTTTTTAATACTGAAAATATTTAGCATGTTTTAACTATATTTTCTTATAGAGACCAATTGTAGTATATTTAAGCCCACGTGTCTGATTAGTCAGGGATCCCTTTAACTAACTAAACTAGACCTGACTTGGCTCTGTACTTGGATCACTGTTTTTAATCTAAACAAAATGTCTTTCCCAAAAATCACCGATCTGCCAGCTTGTGTGTCAAATTGCACAGCATTGTGAGCCTGCTGATATGTCATTTAGGCAAACACTCCAACAACAATGTGGATGCTAGGTTCAAGTGGTTAAAATAAAAAACATTTCACACTAGATATGCAGAGGGACTTACAGGCTTGTGGTGGATAAACGCCAATTTGGACTCCTCAATGGTATGCCGGAATACCTTTCGCCCAACTTTGTACACAGTTGGTAGAAGGAGCGTTGGTAGCTGGCTCAGGGCAAGTTCTCCCAAACAATCTGAAACAAAACAATTTTATTGGCATCAATATGTATACAGCATATCTGGGATTTTGTCATTTAGTAGCACAATAAAACACCTGATGAAATTGAAATTGTATTACCAGGTGTTAATCCATCTAGAGAAGAAGTCAGTTTCCCTTCCCTTCTTGCCAGGTGCAGAATCTTTTCAGCGTACAACGGCAGCCAGGTTTCATAGAGTTTGGGTGCAGCCTCTCTATGTAAGACCTCAAAGTCTTGTGCAATCTAAAACAGAGATAAACATATTTAATGTGGCAGCTAAAATGCACAGGGCCTGAAATTCAATGTGGAATTGCAGAACTGTAATCGATTCCTGCAAACCTAGCTCTCATAATGTGGGAAATTCCTGGTGTCCTATATTACTTTTTAACCAACACCCTGCAGCCAGTCAGAATCAAGTATTATCCCAGACCATGGTAAGAAACTGATTTAACTTTAACTACGTGTGCATACGTACAAAAAAAAAGCACAACAATTGGGATTAGAATTGTCACTGACCATGGTCTACATAATTTTATAAATGTGAGCAGTTTAAGCATGGAGATAAAGCAAGAGAGAGCTATCTAAGTTAGCATTTAAAAAAACAGGAACATAGACAGGGCATGTCAAATCAAAGCTGCATATTTATCTGAAGACCTGTAGTTAAGCTAACTTACCATGCCTTGAGTGAGTAGATGAGGGAACTCTTGGCAGACTTCCTGGATGTCCCACTTGTTTCCCCTGATCATCTTGGCCCTGTTTGATTGAATACAGTTGCAGAAAATACAGCAATAAAATTGTACAAGAAGAATGTTAAAAGGATAAGGAAAATGGGAACAAGTGCTGCAGCTATAGTCCTGGTATTCCCACTGACCTGTAGACTGCTGTATCCAGCATGTATTGTTCCACTTTGCTGAGGGGCTGTTTGTTGTGTCTCAGCCATTCTTTCAACTGCATGGCTTTTTCCTCTGATATGGTAGAGTCTACAAAAAAGTTCACATGAACATACCACCAATCACTGAATTATACAAATATTGCTTCCACAAATTATTCAGTTCCAACAATTACCTGGAATGCATGTCCTACGGACACCGTCTTCATTGTTTTGTGGCAGTCTCTGCTGCGTGCCCTGTGATCTCCTCTGTAATCTCACCCTCTTTCTGCTGTTCCGAAGCCTCTCTTCGAGGAATCCAGTAGCAGGATGGTTGCTCCTCCCCGGGGTGAACCAGACTCCCTGTCCAAAAAGGATAGTCATTGATAAACAGTGATGAGAACTGAGAACCTTCACCAACAGTATTGAAGCACATTTTGTTTTTGACAGTGAGGCCACAGGCGGAGGCATGCAAGACTGCCCAGATAACCACTGCTCAGGTGCTGGGAGATGAGTTAGTGTACTCTCCAACTGAGCATTTTGGCTTCAATTCTACTAAAAAAAAATGTATAATTACTCACAATGCCACTGCTGGATTCATTCTTCAAACAGGGAAAGGTCTCAATCAACGCTGTAGCAAGGGACTTTTTTGTCTCAGAGCTAGGACTGTTAAGAAAAACAACAACAAAAAAAAATATTACCAACTTAGTCAAACTTCAAAGAACTGATAAAACGTGTAGTAAAAAAGTAAAACACTACTGAACATGTAGTTTGGTAAATAATGACAGATCACGTGCAACTCAAAGAATCATGAAACATTTGATTATGACAACTATATTTGCCTTTTTACTGGGAGACTGCTTTTAAAACAATAATTTCTACTTATTACAAAATACAGACCCTTAAATAGCCTATGCTATAATTGATAAGGTAAAATTATGTTCTTTCTAGTAAATATGTCAGGCTTGCAAGGTTGAGGTGTCCTCTTTTGTCTTTTCCCCTTAAAGAAGATTAATAAAGGATTCAAAGACTTTTTCAAACTAACATTCAAACAAAATATTTTTAGGTACCTGTCTCCAAACTTCTCCATGAGATAAGACACCAAAATACGGACAAGGCAACGTCTCTGCTTAATGGTTATCAAATTCTCCTCATCAAGGCTCTCCAGGATTAGTTTGCCTTCAGTTGAGCTTGTGAGAATTTGCCGGATATCCTGTGAAAATTGTAAGATGGGACAACATTGCAGATACTGTAGATTACTTTTTTCTGTTGCTTAAAGAAAAGTAAAACTCAAGTAAAATCCAAGGCTTGCCAAGAGGAGCTTACAAATTGTGGAACTATATATATAGTTTGTGGCATCCTCATCACAGGTGCTGTTTGGACCTCCATTAAGGGGAAACTTGTGGTAGTTGCCATGTCTTCATCCATGACAGATGGAGGTGTGACAGCTGATTGGACATCAAAACTTGTAGATGGCCCAGCATGTTCAATCTACGTAAACAGAAAACCCATGTTTGTGGAGCTTTTACTACTTTTGAACAACGATTTAAATGTCTTATTTTACAAGCAAATATGGAAATATACAATGTTTACTGCCCAACAGTAATGACATGTAAACAGAGAATAAACTAAAACTACTTACTGTACAATTTATCACATCCCAGGAGTAACAGTTACAGAAACATCCAAGTTCTCCCATTGTATCCCTGGAGTCCAGAGGCTCATCCCATAATAGTAGTAATTTGTTAGTCTTATATTAATCATCCTCAAGGCAAAGGCACCTTTTGGGCAGCATTTATAGCTAAACATTGAACATGGTGGGGGGTGGTGGTGGTGGGGTGGGGTGAGGGGGCGGTTACTGGCTTGTTGGGAATTAAGAGTGAGTCAAAATAAAGTAAAGTTTTGCTTGTTTTTTTTAACTAATGTACACACCTGATTTCAGTAAGATGATTTTTTAAAAAAGTCTATAGCGAAGTGAAATGTACAAACTGTCATCATGATCACTGAATGACTTGACTGCATGTAGGGGATGGTGATCAAGCAGCTCTTTCACATCAATAGCTGCCAAAATTTGAGTGTGAATCACACTGTATGCAAAGAAATGCCTATCAAACCATTTTGTTTCCCACTTCTGTACAACAAATTTTATTGTTGGTGTACGTGATGTTTGGTCTAGTACTAAAATGGACTTTATCAGACCAAACTGGGGCTCCCCTTCTGAGTCATGAGACAGAAATACAGTCATGCCTGCTCGATATGTAGTTCCTTTAAAGGTAACTGAGGCTGGCTCATACAATTCACTGAAAAGTGGAATGCCTGCTAGACCACTTTGGATGTCTTTGACTCTCTCAATGTTTGCAAGAAAGGTAGTGTGCCCTGGACCAACCTCTATATTGTGGCTCAACACAGTTCCACACAGCAAATTGTAGCACTGTGCTATCTGATGGCGAAATGCCATGGTTTTACAAATGTTTCGGAAGTTACATGTTACATGGCTAACCCTTTTAAAGAAATTGTGTTTGGCTTCAAATCTCATCGTCCAGAACTGAATCAAGGGTCCTAGTTTTCTAATAGCTCTAGGGTAATGGAGCATGAAGTGGTGCTTTGGCCGCAAATGAAGGTGAGGGTAGAGCTCTAGGAAGAGGGAGTGATGCTCTTCAATGATTTTGGCCAGATACAGGGTTGCTTCAACAGTAAGAGAAGGAGAGAAGATGAACTCCATACATGACAGTAACAGTAGGAGAAGTTTCCATTCCCTGTTATGCATGGGGATCAGGTCACCAATCATTGTCGGCAGCAACCTAAGTAGACACCACATCTGAGCTGCTGACTGTCGCATGGCACCTTCAGTGTTTTTTAGATCAGTCTTACTGATTACAGAGGGTTTGTTACCCTTGTCACAAAAGCCGTAATCAAAACTGGTGATTCTGTAGTTAAGTTTGTCAAGTGTGAGATGTTTTTGCTCAATAAGCGAATTCAACACAAGCTTGACTTCAAATGGTGCTACACCTTCAAGAACATCGTGCATGATGTCAGGTGTCACATTGTCAGTTATGTGATAGAAAGAGAGGTCATTTAAGACACTGTCTCTTTTCAGGCCTGTCTGAGAGGGGTTGGCTGTATGCACATCTGCCTCATGAGTTTGGACATCACGCAATAAAGCAGGGTTTTCCAGTGTCAGAGACCTCAGGGCCTCCTTGTCTGCTCTGCAAAAACGACAAACATAGTTTCCAGAGAAGCTTTCAATATATCCAAGCATTGCATTCAAACTCAAATTATCTCCCACAACCTGGACCACAGTAACTTCACAACACCTTGGAAGTTTGGGGTATCAACCGTGATGCCATCCCTCTCAAGACACTTGATCTCATCAACAATTGGGCGAAGCACTGCATCAAGCCCGTAGGTCTTAACGTCATCTGATTTGTATACTGCAAGAAGGAAATGTGACTGCAAACTTGATAGCAAGTCTAGTGGTAAGCTTTTCAGGCTGAAATATATAAATCCCAACCTGTGAACTCCAGTCTTAGACCCAAGTGGATTGACTGTCTCACAGTCATCTTGGTAAAGCACAAGTGGGATCGAAAACTCTTTTAAAAACAGTGGGTGTGTTTTACAAAATTCCCCATCAAAAACATCCTTAAGTGAATCTCTCTCCCTCTGCTGCCATTCTTGCATAGCCTGTAAAACTCCAGGAATTTCCAGTATCTTGGTTAAGAGAGGCTTGAGCGGAATACGCTGATATTAATCCGTAACCGAGACTTGCCGGACGGTCCCAGTGGCAGAGGCCCTTTGCAGCAAAAAGGACGTCCCCCCACGGAATTTTTCCTCAACTGGCTGAATGAAATTTCCTGATTTAGCAAAATACTGCAACTGTTTGTAATCTGTGTCTAGTCCTTTGAAAGGCTCAGCTAACTCCAAGAACTCCAGTCTAAGCACTTCTACCTCTGGGCTATGATCCAGGCCAAAACGGCGAAATACAGACATAGTCTTTGATTCAAGGTTACTCACAATATCACCAACTAAACTAGAGGTGTGTTTAACCATAAAGTTTAAATCAGAGTATGTCAAATTAGACTTGGACCTTAGATGAGCTAAAAATAGAGCCACCCGGTTGATCATGTCCTCGTGTTCAAGTTCATCCCATTCATCCACATCTTCATCTCCCTGCACAGGCTCTGTTTCATCAAACTGTACATCAGTGGGAGGGGTTGGGCCTTCAAGGAGAATATCTAGAGTTTGTTCTCTCTTGTTTTCATGCTCCTTTACTAGGTGTCTTCTATAAGACCGTATGAAAGAAAACGTTCTACCACAACCAGTTTCACTGCACTGAAAGTAAGTCGATGAATGGTTTACATGGTGTACTGTACGTAAATGTATAAAGAGATTTTTTGCATCCCCCAGAATTTGCTTGTTGCATTTAAAGCAAGTGTATGCCATCTGTCCAAGTAGTCTCTCACGGCTGCGTTGAAATTAAGTACTTACAAGTCCTCTAATATTTTTGAGAAACTTAAGCCTGGGGCCTGCTCTTGGAATTAATTGTTTGATGGTCCCCTCATCTAAAAGAAGAAAGCTTTCCTCATCAATTCCCTCGTCTGAAAGACAGAGTAAAACACAAGACATTTCGTTTAAAAACAGAACAGCTAAATTGATGGAACTAATTACATGATGCTATTATTTTCAGAAGCAATTTATCAAGTAACAACACAAAAAACACTATATGAGCACTATAATACAAGGCAGTTAATTACATGACTTTTAAAATAATCTTTTTATCTAGCTATGAACATAAAAAAATCATGTTCTTACCTTTAAAAATATCAATAAGGTCTGTCAGCTGCCATTGACTTAGTTTGTCCACCACAAAACTGTCCATTGACCTGCAACAATAACAGAAAAAAGGATGAAAAGGCACAATTTGGCTAAGAAATAGCTTATAATTGTGTGTGTAACTCTGTATACCGCTGTTATTACTTTTTGTAAACGTTTTATTTGACTTACATTACCACCAAACATTATTTTATACATAGATGAGCGGAAATAACGTCAAAAACGTTCCGGATAAATAGAGAGGCTGTCTCTCCCACCCCCACCTCAAACCGCTAATGGGCCATAGGATCCAGACCGTGATCCGGATCACCCCCAAAATCTAATCACGTTACTCGTACTTTCCTGGACATTCTGAGAAAATTTCAGCAAAATTCGTCCGTAACTTTTTGAGTTATGTTGCTAACTAACTAACTAAATAACTAACTAACACACAACCCCTTAGGATTACATAACCGTAATAACTGTTAAGTAAAGCAACTGCTGATAGCAAGCCTGTCGCGCGCACCCAACACACCGGCAACTGGCAGTTAGGCTAACTCTGTGGCAGTTAAGCTAACTCGGCAGTTAAGCTAACTCTGTGAAAATTATCCAAAAGCCAGAAGTCATTGTGGATGTTTCGTTAATTCATGCGGCATTCCATGCATGGCAACAGCATTTGTGTGTGATTTAATTGTATTTCAATAGAGAACCCTAAAAGGAAAATGTACAACAAACCTTGCCACTTTGATTGCTGGGTCAACGACGATCGGTTAGATTGCCGTCCAGTGCTCCGTTTGAAGTAATCGATGACGTATGACGTGGAGGCGTTCAAAACATAAACAACCCAGGTGATGGGTTAACTAATGTTTGTTGGGTTGATGTAAAGATAGTATATAACTGAACTGTCTTTAACCAAGGTTTAACCCAATGCATGGGTTCACAACAATAACCCAGTTAATAACCCAATAGTCATATAATAACCCAAAATGGGTTATACATTTCACAACCCATCACTTACATTAATTAAATAACCCAGCATTTTTTAGGGTGTAGTCACACTAGTGCCTTTATCTGTAAATTTTCTGTACTTGTTCATCAAGAGATGGGAATGAGGCCGTTCAGGAAAGGAAACCATTTATTGGTTGAAGCAGCGTTAACATTGTGGGTTATTTGTAAACTTATTTTAAATCCTCAGTGTAAAAACATCAATAATTAAACTCTTTGAGATTAACTCTGTTCTGTTTTTAGTCATATTGAGCTCTGCACCATTTTCTGATTTCACCTTGAAGGATCACCCCTATGATGAGGAGAAAGCAAGGACCAAGGTTTCTCTTGCCCGGATGTGAGTCACCGAGGCTCCCCTCTGGAGCCAGGCCTGGAGGTGGGGCACGGAGGCGAGCGCTTGGTGGCCGGGCCTTTGCCCATGGGGCCCGGTCGGGCTCAGCCCAAAAGGGAGACATGGGCCTCTCCTCCCGTGGGCTCACCACCAACAGGAGGGGCCATAGGGGTCGGGTGCATTGTGAGCTGGGCGGCTGCCAGAGGCGGGGACCTTGGCGGTCTGATCCTCGGCTGCAAAAGCTAGCTCTAGGGACGTGGAATGTCACCTCTCTGGCGGGGAAGGAGCCTGA
>JBAFTC010000024.1:25572330-25582661 GCA_037177435.1 Melanotaenia nigrans | reverse complement strand
AGGACGTCTCCATCATCATGAAACCAGGACGTCTCCATCATCATGAAACCAGAACGTCTCCATCATCGTGAAACCAGGACGTCTCCATCATCATGAAACCAGAACGTCTCCATGATTGTGAAACCAGAACATCTCCATCATCATGAAACTAGAACGTCTCCATCAGCATGAACCAGAACATCTCCATCATCATGAAACCAGAATGTCTCCATCAGCATGAAACCAGAACGTCTCCATCAGCATGAACCAGAACGTCTCCATCTGCATGAACCAGACCGTCTCCATCTGCATGTACCAGAACGTCTCCATCATCATGAAACCAGAACGTCTCCATCATCATGAAACCAGAACATCTCCATCATCGTGAAACCAGAACGTCTCCATCATCGTGAAACCAGAACGTCTCCATCATCGTGAAACCAGAACGTCTCCATCATCTGGAAACCAGAACATCTCCATCATCGTAAAACCAGAACGTCTCCATCATCATGAAACCATAACGTCTCCGTCATCAGAAACCAGAACATCTCCATCAGCATGTACCAGGACGTCTCCATCATCATGAAACCAGGACGTCTCCATCATCATGAAACCAGAACGTCTCCATGATCGTGAAACCAGAACATCTCCATCATCATGAAACCAGAACGTCTCCATCATCATGTACCAGGACGTCTCCATCATCATGAAACCAGGACGTCTCCATCATCATGAAACCAGAACGTCTCCATCATCGTGAAACCAGAACTTCTCCATCATCATGAAACCAGAACATCTCCATCATCATAAACCAGAACATCTCCGTCATCATGAAACCAGAACGTCTCCATCATCATGAAACCAGAAAATCTCCATCATCATAAACCAGAACATCTCCGTCATCATGAAACCAGAACGTCTCCATCAGCATGTACCAGGACGTCTCCATCATCATGAAACCAGGACGT
Source organism: Melanotaenia nigrans (assembly GCA_037177435.1). Classification (NCBI taxonomy): domain Eukaryota; kingdom Metazoa; phylum Chordata; class Actinopteri; order Atheriniformes; family Melanotaeniidae; genus Melanotaenia; species Melanotaenia nigrans. The sequence continues at coordinate 25,581,714 of JBAFTC010000024.1, read as the reverse complement.
CTCCATCATCGTGAAACCAGAACATCTCCATCATCGTGAAACCAGAACGTCTCCATCATCATGAAACCAGAACATCTCCATCATCATGAAACCAGAACGTCTCCATCATCGTGAAACCAGAACGCCTCCATCATCATGAAACCAGAACATCTCCATCATCATGAAACCAGAACGTCTCCATCATCGTGAAACCAGAACATCTCCATCATCGTGAAACCAGAACATCTCCATCATCATGAAACCAGAGCGTCTCCATCAGCATGAACCATAACGTCTCCATCATCATGAACCAGAACATCTCCGTCATCATCATGAACCAGAATGTCTCCATCATCGTGAAACCAGAACATCTCCGTCAGCATGAACCAGAATGTCTCCATCATGAAAACATCGTGAACGGTTTCTTTCTCTCTAGAGTATTTTTCTACATTTCTGTAGATAAATGTGTAGAATTGAGTTAGGATGAATAAACCTCCCCAGGTTCTGTGCACCTGAAAAAATAGAGATGATTAATGATCGTCCCCATTCTGGATTGGCTGAGTTTTTCTCTTTGAAAACAAGATGTAAAAGACATTTTGGCTGATGGAAGATTGGAGCACCTGGTTAGACTGACAGTGTTTGCAGTGAGGAGCTAAATAATGATGAAAAGTTTTTATACACTTTGTGACCAGTAATGAGAAAAAACACATGCCTGCTCCGACCCTGAGGGGTTTTCTCTGTATGATCTCTACGTCTGCCTGGCAACGTGTTGGCAGTCACTCTAAGAGGATTTCATATGTGAACGAGTCTTCACACACTGAAGGTTGAATGCAGCAGAAAGAGTCCAGTCAAAAACAACTTCATGTGTTTTGTTATTCCTGTCAGAGAGAACTGCACAGCCAAAACGTGCAGCAAGAAAACACACACACGCTCAGTCAGCACCAGAGCTGCACGCCGTGGTCCATTCGTGCTCATGTGACTCCGCCTCCAGCTCGGCCTGGCTGACCCGATGGTGACCCTGACATCCCGATGAACTTTTACTCAACCAAGTTCACAGAGACCAGGGAGGGAGAGAAAGTCCAGAGAAAGTCCAGGGAGGGAGAGAGAGACCAGGGAGAGAGTGAGACCAGAGAAAGTCCAGGGAGGGAGAGAGAGACCAGAGAAAGTCCAGGGAGGGAGAGAGAGACCAGAGAGAGTCCAGGGAGGGAGAGAGAGAGACCAGAGAGAGTCCAGGGAATGAGAGAGAGACCAGAGAGAGTCCAGAGAAAGTCCAGGGAGGGAGAGAGAGACCAGGGAGAACGTGAGACCAGAGAGAGTACAGGGAATGAGAGAGAGACCAGAGAAAGTCCAGGGAGGGAGAGAGAGACCAGAAAGAGAGTGAGACCAGAGAGAGTCCAGGGAGGGAGAGAGAGACCAGAGAGAGTCCAGGGAGAGAGAGAGAGACCAGGAAGAGAGTGAGACAAGAGAGAGTCCAGGGTGGGAGAGAGAGCAAGAGACCAGAGAGAGTCCAGGGACAGAAAGAGAGAGACCAGAGAGAGTCCAGGGAGAGAGAGAGAGAGAGAGAGAGAGACCAGAGAGAGTCCAGGGACAGAAAGAGAGAGTCCAGAGAGAGAGACCAGAGAGAGTCCAGGGAGAGAGAGAGAGAGAGAGAGAGACCAGAGAGAGACCAGAGAGAGTCCAGGGAGAGAAAGAGAGAGACCAGAGAGAGTCCAGGGAGGGAGAGAGAGAGAGAGAGAGAGGGAGAGAGAGAGAGAGAGAGAGAGAGACCAGAGAGAGTCCAGGGAGGGAGACAGAGAGAGAGAGAGACCAGAGAGAGTCCAGGGAGGCAGACAGAGAGAGAGAGATCAGAGAGAGTCCAGGGAGACAGAGAGAGAAACAAGAGAGAGTCCAGGGAAAGAGAGGGATACCAGAGAGAGCCAAGGGAGGGAGAAAGATAGACCAGAGAGAGTCTAGGTAGAGAGAGAGAGATCAGAGAGAGTCCAGGGAGGGAGAGAGAGAGAGTTTTAAAAGGCCCTTTATTTCAGACAACACATAGCAAAATAAAAATATTTACATATATGAGCACAAAAAACAAACAACAAAAAAAGAGAGGAAAAAAATCAAAAATTGAAAACCAAACAATTTTACATAACTGAACACAAAACGTTCTGCAGACCCCTAAATTCCACAAATTCCTCCATCCAGTTTGTAAGTTTAAAGAAATGAAATTCTAGCCTGAGCCGAGCTGCCAGTAACCTGGTGAAAACCTGGAGAACCTCCTCGGACCCTTGACCTTTGATCCTGTTCCTTCTGGTCTTCTAAATGGCTAACTTAGCCTCACGGAAAATTAAATTTAACAGTGAGTGAACAGATTTTTTACATGCCGAGTACCGAGGACCAAGAACAAAATAACTGAAAGAGAACTGTTCTCCAAACCCCCGAAAACCCATCAGCTGTGAACACTGAACAAAAAGATGGTGAACCGTTTCTAATTGGAAACAAAAAGGACACCCAGGCCCTGTGTTCAGATCAAGGTGTGCCAGGTAACTGTTGGTGGCTATGGCCCCGTGCACAACCCTCCATTGAAGGTCACCAGACCATTTATCAATGGGGTGTTTGTACAGGGACCGCCAGCAGGCTTAAGGGGTCACCCCAGAGCCAAAAACTCAGTCCACCTCGACCCCCTGACAGCCACCAGAGAGCGTAGGTTTGAAACCTTAATGCTGATGAGGTAGAGGGCCCTCTTTCCCAGCACTTCAAACTCACCCAGCTCTGGTGTCTGAAAAGTCAGGAAAAGTTCTTGGTTCTCCTGCCACTGCTCTATGGCAGGAGAAGCTACCAGAGACGGGAAAACATACTCATACTCATCATCCCACTGGTCAGACAGAATGCGGTTCTCAGCAAACAATCTCAATGGTTCTGGTAAAGAAGCACAGACCTCTTGTACCAGCCTGCTAAGCAGTCTGTCCGAGTGTATCCGCAGCAGACCGGCCAGACTAGGAACCAAGGACTTCAGGAGGTGGCCCAGTTTGACACAGCCCACCTCCTTCATCTGGGACCGCAGAGTGACAGATGTGAGGATCGGAGAAGAAAACAGTTTGTTTCCAAGCAGAGGCTCCTCAAAAAGCCAGAACCCAGGAGTTCAGACAGGCTCCCGCTCGAAGGAAAAGACCTGCCATGCCTGCAACACTGACCGGTAGAAAGGTGTCAAGCCCGTCAGATCCAGACACTGTGGTGGGAGCAGGAACAAATGTTTGTCGTAGCCGAAGCCCCCCGCCTTCCTCAGCACTAAACAGGTGCCGTCCATCCACGGCGATCCAAAACTATAGAGCAGTTTCTGGGGTGTCTGTAGTCTGAAGTCTGTCACATGACAGACAATGTCAATCAGGTCCTGTCCCCCCTCCTGGACTGGGACATACAGGACCGCGGCTCTAGCCAATGATGCCCAGACCAGAAAAAGTCCACAAGTGTTCTCTGTACGTCCTCAAGCAGACCTTCTGGTGGCGGCAGCACGATCAGTCTGTGCCAAAGGGTCGAGGAGGCCAAATTATTAGCCACTAGAACCCTACCCCTGTAGGACAGCTGAGGCAGCAACCTGGCCAACCTAGCACACACTCTCTCCATGACACCCTCCCAATTCTTTTTCTGAAAACCCTCGCTCCCCAAATAAACACCCAAAACCTTCAACCTCTGGTTCCCCCAACTGAGGCATTCAGGTAGCATAGGAATGGGATTGTCAGCCCACTGTCCAACCAGTACAGCACCACTCTTACTCCAGTTGACCTTAGCTGAAGCAGCCCAAACATACGAGTCTGGACTGCTCTTAAGACAATCCACATCCCTCTGATTCCTGACCAACGTCAGCATAAGCAGAAACAACCAGAGAAGGGCAGTGAGACAGACCTGGCAACAAAAGACCTGATAACTGGGAGCGTAAACGATGTAAAAGTAGCTCAACAGCAATGGTGTACAGTTGTCCAGACAGCGGACACCCCTGTCTGATCCCTCTCTGAACCTTGACTGGACAGCTCATCCCCCCACCCACTTTAATCTTTAACCTTCTCCTGATCCAGAGAAATAAAAACTACATCCAAACCAAACAATTTACAAACCTCAAACAAGTCCCTCATCAGAAAAAGATTGTCCATAATTGATCTGTCCAGTATTCCATATGATTGGTCCCTGTAAATAATTGATCCCAAAATGTGCTTCAATCTGTTAGCCAGAACTTTGGATAGAGGTTTATAGTGTATAGGGAGAGAGAGAGAGAGAGAGATCAAACATCCAATAAAACATCCAACCAGTTTGTTTTTAACAGTTTCCCCTTGTTAAGGTCACATGATGTCTCTGACTCACCTGGCCGTTCAAGTCATTGTTGCCTGTGAGTTTTTTACCTGTCCGGTAGTTAGCAACGCAAGAAGGTCACTGGTTGGAGCCTCGTCTAGGGGCGGCTGGAACAGCGACCTTTCTGTGTGGAGTTTGCGTGTTCACCCCGTGTATGCGTGGGTTCCCTGTGTACTCCCACCATCCAGAGACATGCTGTGAGGTAAACACACCTCTCTTTACCTGCGCAAATGAGATTGCGTGACTTAAATGAAATGACTTGGAGGTTGTAGCATCAAATGTAGTCTATAAGAGATGTTGAACTGATTTTAGCCACAGAATCCCCGTGTGAAGCCATGGTTTGCTTATAAATTATATATTTCTGAGACGTTTTATAAGATATTTAATGTTAGATTAACCAATTTATTTTATTAGTTTATTTTTATTTGTTCTATAAAACTATTTATGAAATATGTTGTCATATTTCTATAATATTGTCTATAATAATACAGCTGCATCCTTTTCTTGTCCTGTTTATGACTGAGAAAAACTTGCTCATTATAATGCATGTAGGAAATTTTATAACATATTTATTTATTCTACAGTGAGTGGTCGTGTTTTGGACGACTCACTATATACCGTCCTCACCCATGCATATACTCACTCCACAGCAGGGGTGTCCAGCTCTGGTCCTGGAGGGCCGCTGTCCTGCAGGCTTTGGATGTTTCCTGCTGCAGCACCTGAATCAGATTATTAGGTCAACATGTTTGGGCAGAACTTCACAACAAGCCGTTGAACAAAGCTGTTAAATTTGAATCTGGTGTGTTGGAGCAGGAAGCATCCAAAGCTTGTAGGACAGTGATCCTAGAAGAGCGCAGCTGGCTACCCCTGCTCTACAGTCCTGCTATGTCAGTATAAAAACAAACAGCATGCAGTCAGTTGGATGGTAAGGTCAAAGTGTGGAGAAGACGGGGCGAACGCTGATTCCTGCATAAATAGGGTAGCATCTTCTCACCTCTGCTGCTCATCCCACAAATACATTTTCCTTCTAAATAAGGCTGCATAAATAAACAGACATTCCAGCAGTAGATTGATTTTGTTTTCCTTTTTCATTACAAACTGATGAAAACCATGGATAGAGCTGTAAAATAGTAATGATATTAATATAAACTATTAGACACATGTTTATCTGCAGCAGTCTGGACGTGTGATGAGCTGAAAGTGACTTCTTTAGATTTCTGATGCAGAAACAGCTGCAGAGACAACAGGTCTTGGTTAAACAGGTCATCGGTAAACAGACAGTAAACATCACAATCACCACATCAGGATCCGTACTGTCACATGACTCAAACACATGTGAAGTGTGTACAGAAAGTATTGACACCCTCCTCAGTTTTCATCATTTGTTGTGTTCCAGCCTAATTTTAAAAAGATAAAACATTTATTCCTCATCAGTCTCCAGTATCCATAAGCACCCACACAGAATTATAGAAACGGCTGTAAAGCAGAAAATCTAAAATATGAGGATTCAGATTCTTTCCTCTGAACTCAGTGGAAGCAGAGACAATAAAATACACATTCATTTGTCCTGTCCCACCCACGGGACGTCTAGGAGCATCGGGATGTCTGTTACCTGAAAAATCCTGGAAAGTCTGGAGTCTTGTACAACTAAATCTGCCTTGGCTTTTTTCTTCTTCGTGGATTTTCTCGCGAGCATGACACAGGCGTGTGGAAAATGTTCTTCTGCCTTTTGGTGTTCAGGCTACCAACTGGACTCTTTCATCAGACCTCCCAGCGCTTCCATCCACTTCCAGTCCCTTCCACGTGGTTTCCATGGGAACATGGATGTAACACACTACTCATAAAAAGGCAGATGTTCAACTTTTGGGTGAAATTTACAGAAAATGTAAAAAGGTGATGCTACACTGAGATTATATCTTGGATGTGGGTCATTCCAGTAGAACCATGCGATGGTAATTTCTTTATCTTGAATAATTTAGAAAAAAAAAAAAAACCTAAGAACAGCGATGGGTAACCTCCAACGTAGAATGCCAGGTTTTTATTAACTTGTCGAGTGTTCTGTGTCGCTGTGGTCTGACAAAGTCTAAATGTGAACAGGGTGACTAAATACAAGCTACAGGAACCGGAACCTTTAGTGCTCCATTCATGGTTCAGACACGTCTTTTGGTTCTGTTGTAGTTAATTATCTCGTTAGGTTATGAAATAAGGACTTAAACATGAAAATGTGCATTTAGAAGTTTTTAGCGGGTCAAATTAAATTCATCTAAAAGTTAAGAAGAACTTTATGTTCATTCTGACATCAACGTCAAATATCCCTAAACTTTATTACTACTTCCTGCTTAAATATTGCATACATGAAGTAAATTAAAGGCTGTTGGTCTGTGTCTGTCACCAGCTCAAAGAGGATTCTGGCACTGGTCCTGAACCAGCATCAGAACTGCTTCGGTCAAAAGGGTGGCAGGCCAGGTCCCGGACCTGGACCACCTCCAAAAGCAGCTTGGAGTTCAGTGTTTTTCCGAAGGACACCTAACTGTGGGGGCTGGGACCAAACAGCCAGTCTTCAGTGTGCTGGACCAGAAACTGGAATCAGTTGTTGGCTGTTATATCAAACCGCAGCGTTACTAATGCAGCAGTATCTATATCTTTATTTTTTTCTGTTTTCTTTGTTTTGTTTTGGGTTTTTTAGGGTGAAAAGTTGCAGTTTATAAGCGATTGTTCTTCTTTCTCTGCTTTTTATTCTTCCGTTTGGGTTATTTGTTTGTCTTTGTTAATTTGACTCAGGAATAAATAAGATTAAAAATCATTTTCAGAGAAAACTAAATGAAACTTCCGTCACCAAGCTATCAGTCTCTCGCGCGCACACTTCCTGACTGTGATGGGTCGTAAACAGCAGAGAGGAGGGATCAGTGAGAGGATGTCCCCCAGCTGATGAGCTCCTTCTCCGCCTGCTGCTTACTCTGCGCAGCGCGTGGCCCGGGAATAACCTTCCACGCGTGTTTGCGCGTCCGTGCTCTTGTCTCTCCTGACCTAAGTTTGAACCTGCAGGGAGCGATATCATTTTTATAACAGGCCGCAGAGAGGAAGCAGGTTAAAGTCTTCCTGCAGATTACAGGGAGGCACCGACTGGAGGACAGGTTGGACCATTTCAACTGGAAATAAGATACAAACTCTTTTAGGCTCTTTGGTAAATCTTAATGGGGGATTAAAATCCTCCTCTCCATTTTCTGAAAAGCTTTTTGCTCTTGAATGCAGGTCGCCCTGCAGGCACGATTACTGATCCTACAAGTGGGTCCTAAGCCAAGGTAATGAGTGTGTAAACTAGCTGCTAGAGCCAACAAAGGCGTCTCAGGACGCCCATCCATTGTCTTCGGGAATCGTCACCTTTCCCAGTGAAACCTCTCTGCGTGCAACAGGAGGTCGGGATTAAAGATGAGGCAAAGTCAGCCAATACAGGCGGGGGGCGGGGCCCACAATTAAAGATGAACTTTGGGTGAACTACTTCATCTGAGGGAGGAGAAGGTGAGGGGCTGTTCGCGGCTCCAGCTGCCTATAAAAACTCCGGATGACGAGCCCAGACCTTCATTTGTTCGCAGAGCTTCACCTGAGCTGACGACATGGCTCTGAGCGCGTTGCTGGCCACCTTCCTCTGCATCATCGTGCTCCCCATCCTGCTGTTCCTGGTGGCGGTGAAGCTGTGGGAGGTGTACACCATCCGAGGCGGAGACCCGGGCTGCCCGTGGCCGCTGCCCCCAGGGTCCATGGGCTTACCTTTTATCGGAGAGACGCTGCAGCTCATCCTGCAGGTAAATCTTTTTAACACCTGGATTCAGAGTTTTATTCATATTAAGTAATAAACCTGGTATTTTCTGTCGGAAACACGCAGCCATGGTTTAGATTTATCGTGACTTGAAGTCTCACCTGTACAATCGTCACCTGTTTGATCTCAGAGCTGATTGATTATTTGCCATCTGATTGGTTTGTATCTGCAGAGGAGGAAGTTTCTGCGCATGAAGCGGCAGAAGTACGGCTACATCTACCGCACGCACCTATTCGGGAATCCCACTGTGCGCGTGACCGGCGCGGACAACGTCAGGCAGATCCTACTGGGAGAGCACAAGCTCGTGACCGTGCAGTGGCCTGCCTCCGTGCGCACCATCCTAGGCTCGGAAACGCTCTCCAACGTACACGGATCGCAGCATAAGACGAAGAAGAAGGTGAGTAGTGAAAGTTTAAGTAAAATGCACGTGAAGAAGAGCTGGTGAGTCTGATTTGATCAACCTGTCATCACCTGAACAGGAACTAAAACCAGTTTAACCAGCATCATGTACTGGTGGAAAAACATAATCAGATGTTTGGTTTAGGAATTCTTTTGTTTTTGCAAACTGAAACTTTGTTTCACATAAATATTTTCTACAAATATAAACCACAAAGCCACTTCTTTTTCTTGATATTGATTTTAAGACAGAATGGGCATGACGTCAGAATCTAAATCAGTCAGAAACAGTCAGTAAATGAGTGTTCGGTGGATTATATTTTTACTGTAACAATGAATCTAATGTTGTTTGTGAAAGGAAGATGTATTTGTGGGATGAGCAGCAGAGGTGAGGATGTGGGCTGTGAACATGAAAACTATCCACATCTTCTCTGTCAAACAGCTGATTGTGCTTTTATGAAAACCAGATGATTGAATTTGTAGAAACAAGACATATTAATAATTTAACAGGAGCATCAGTATAATGGAGAAAATCCATACACAGTCACAACATCCAGTCCGGTTCCTCCTCCTCATGCCCAGTCACCAGCCCGGTTCCTCCTCACGCCCAGTCACCAGCCCGGTTCCTCCTCATGCCCAGTCACCAGCCCGGTTCCTCCTCATGCCCAGTCACCAGCCCAGTTCCTCCTCATGCCGGTCACCAGCCCGGTTCCTCCTCATGCCCAGTCACCAGCCCGGTTCCTCCTCATGCCCAGTCACCAGTCCGGTTCCTCCTCATGCCCAGTCACCAGTCCGGTTCCTCCTCATGCCCAGTCACCAGCCCGGTTCCTCCTCATGCCCAGTCACCAGCCCAGTTCCTCCTCATGCCG
>JBAFTC010000024.1:25515746-25531380 GCA_037177435.1 Melanotaenia nigrans | reverse complement strand
ATAACCCAAACGGCTCCGGTCTACCTCCACTCCTTAATCCAGAGCTACACTCCCTCTCCACAGTTACGCTCTGCCAGAGAAAGACGCCTAGTGCTCCCAAAACAACGTAGTGCCACATCAGTAGCTAGACTCTTTTCCTCTGTTGTTCCCCGGTGGGGAACCACAGGAAGCTGCAGGGAGCAACAGGGAGCAGCAGGAAGCTGCAGGAAGCCGCAGGGAGCAGCAGGGAGCTACAAGAAGCTCCCGGAATCCACAGGGAGCAACAGGAAGCTGAAGGGAGCAACAGGGAGCTGCAGGAAGCTACAGGGAGCAGCAGGAAGCCATGGGGAGCTGCAGGGAGCTGCTGTTAGCTGTAGGAAGCTGCATGAAGCTGAAGGAAGCTACAGGGAGCTGCAAGAAGCTCCACAAAGTTGCAGGAAGCTGCAGGGAGCCACAGGGGTCTGCAGGAAGCTGCAGGAATGCACACAGAGCTGCAGGAAACCGCTGGGACCAGTAGGAAGCCACAGGGAGCTGCTCTTAGCTGTAGGAAGCTGCAGGGAGCAACAGGGAGCTGCAGGAAGCTACAGGAAACAGCAGGAAGCTGCAGGAAGCTGTAGGGAGCAGCAGGGAGCTGCAGGAAATTGTAGGAATTTACAGTTAGCAACAAGAAGCTGTAGGAAGCTGCAGGAAGCGGCTGGAAGTGCAGGAAGCTGCAGGGTCCTGTAGAAAGCTACAGGGAACTGCTAGAAGCTGTAGGAGTCTACAAGTAGCTGCAAGAAGCTCCATGAAGCCGCAGGAAGCTGTAGGGAACCACAGGGAGTTGGGAAAAGCTTCAGGAAGCGGCAGAGAGCTGGGAGGAGCTCCTAGCGGTCCACAATTTATGGATCCTCAAGTTTGTGTTTGAGGATCAGCTTCTGTTAACACACTGATTACTCCAACGAGTCTGTCACACACACCAGTAACTACTGCTGGTACAGTTTCATTTTTATATATTTGATCAAATCAGATTTTAAGTTTTTCTCAGCAGAACTTTACATGATGCTGATGTGAAGACAAAAAGCAAAGAAAGAAAGATAGAAAATTTGAGAATTAAAGAAAAATATAGGAACAAAGTAAAAACTCTAAATTTAGGTGAAACTTGAAATAATTAGATGAACTGAAAATAAAGAGAAAACAAAACAAAAAACAATCAGCAAGAAGACAGCAGAGAATGACCTCGGTCTGAACTCATTGGTGAACTTCTGCCTCAGTGTACTCCAGTTAACCTGCCACACACACACACACACACACACACACACACACACACACACACACTGCCAGGAGGCGCAGTTTCAGCTTATATAATGGCAAGCAGGATAATATGTGAGTTTCCAGTTCAGCTTTGGAAGTATGAATGGGAGCTGATCCCAGTATTAGTCATGTCAGCACTGGCTCCTGTAGCACACACACACACACACACACACACACACACATGCATGAATGCATAATCATACCAAATCACCTCAAATTTTCAAAACAAACTGGTCACAGCAGGGAAAACTTGAAAGAAGAGATTTTCTCTGATGAGGTCCACATTCAGTTTGTGTCACTGATCAGGAAAAAGCTTCTGGTCCATCATCGTCTGCTGGGTCACGGAAACAAGTCGATCCACAAACATTTTTTATCCTCAACACAAGATGTGATGTAATAAACAACATCTGCTGATCACTGACCAGGAAAACCGTCTTTAACAGAACATGTTGCTGCTGAAAGTTCTGTAGCTATCAGGTGGAAAACTCAGCACCTCCACCCTACATTCATCCTGACTGCTGATCAATGCTCTGATTAGTTCATCATCATCATCATCGTATTATCAGGGTGAGCTTGTATCTCTTGTCCTGGTTCATGACTGAGTCTCGTGCAGCAGGACAAAGATCCAGAACAGCAGCAGATCTACAGCAGAATGGCTGGAAAAGAACAGAATCAAGGTGGTAACATGATCCAGTAAAAGTCCAGACCTGATCCTGGCTGTGGTGGGACCTTCAGGGAGCTGCAGGTACCAATGCTGCAAACCTAAAAGAACCGAAGCAATGATGGAAGGAAGAGAGGAGCAAAATTCCTCCACAATGATAAGACTGATCAGCCAGAAAACCATGACTGCAGCTTCCTGCTGCTGGAGGAGATTTTCCTGAAAGAAGTCCTGATACAAACGAACATAGAACAGGTTCAGATGTTCAGGGAGAAAAGCTGACCAGCAGAGGATGTGTTTTACTCATAACATTTCTATGTATTTGTTTAGTTATTATTGGTGTTACAGTGCCCTTGTAGAATGAAAGAAATGAGACCTGTCAGTGATTTGGGAGAAGCTAAAAGTAGCTAAATGAAAGAAATTTATGCTAAAGACACTTCATATGTGCATTCTGCAGTGGTTTGGAGACAAATGTTGAAAGACTTAAGAAGCAAACAGAGTAAACAAAATAAAAATATTTAGACATGAATACCTTCTAAATCTAACTAAATGGTACATCTCTGCCACCTGCTGACATAAACTGGTTCCTGCACAGTCTCTTGCTGCTAAGCTTTATCATGGTAATCATTTAGGAGTGTTAACATTTTTAAATTAGAATAATCACAGCTTACAAATTAATTAGTCATCACAACTTTGCATGAAATTTGCCTGCTTTTACTGTATTGGTCAATGCATACTTGGGTTTTTCTTCACATATTACATTAGATGATCATTTTAGTTGTAATAATCAGTTCATTACTTATAAAAATCTAGACCATAAAATAAATCTCATCTGTGCCAACCTTTTCCTGGTCAGTGCTCCTGGCTGGCCTCCATCTAAACTTTTCTAGACACACCCCTGCATGGCTGAAGTATAAATCCATCTATCTTCACTGATGCTTGTCTGTCTTAGATTTTACAGCTGTGTCACTGGCAAACCTCACTGATACTGAAAAGTTATATGAAATGAAGGCAAACAATATCTGAGTGAAACAGGCATGTTTCATTCTCCAGCTTCATGTGACAGTGACGTGGATCTGGTTGACATGAGACTGAAGAATGTTGCCTACTTAAACTAGTTTGAACCATGAACCGCTACTTTCCTCCTTCAGCTGAATGATAAACAAACGCAACAAGAAAAAAGCCAATCAGCTGATCACCCACAGAACAGGCGAGGAGGAGGCCGCAGACAGAGGAAAAACTACTGAACGGTTTTTCTTAAAAAAACAGGGTGTTGAACCATCTCACCACACGGGTGGGACGCCCTCAAATTCATCCACAGAGCCAACCAGCTTGTTCCATGTTGCCTCCATGTCTCTTTGTCATAAATGACAGATGCTGTGCGTGCGTTAAATGCAAACAATCCTCCACCCTGCTGTGAGGTGCTGGATTGTTTCAGGGGCCTCTTTGCACCTGGGGTCCTGTCTGATGGCGCCCTGGTATTCAGGGCTTGCTCCTGTGCTGCCATGGTTACCGCCTCTGTACTGTCCTTCAGTCCAGCCCTCTCTAGCCATCAGTAGGACTTGTTCATTTCCACCACCTCAGCTATCTGTTGGTGGTACATCCCATGCAGGGGGTTTTCCTCCATGATGGTTCCTCCATTTCATTCTACTCCCGGTTCCATTGCCCGAGACATTCACTCAGTGCTTCATCCCTTGGATCCATCTTCCTGTTGTATTCTTGGAGCTTGGATGTTTCGTCTTGGATAGTGGTCCTGATGCTCGCTAGTCCTCGGCCTCCCTCTTTGTGCTTAGTTTACAGCCTGTGGACACTGGATTTGGGGTGGAACCCTCCATGCATGGTGAACAGCTTCCATCTGTGGTCTGAACCTCCTCCTGTGGCCAGTTTATTATCCCAGCAGGGTCTCTGATCTCTGGCATCGTTGTTAATCGCCTGGATCTTTTCTTGCCATTGAGCTGACTTCTCAGGACTTGCCTTACTCGGTGCAGATATGTGGCTGTGGCAGTTTTCTTTGTGGCTTCTTCATCATCTATTCATCACCTATACATCTGCCATTCTGTCCTCTGGGAGTGCAATGCCCTCTGTATGGACTACCTTCCCTCTCTTTGTTACTATCCAGCCACATTTCTCCAGTCTGAATGACATTCCGATGTAGGTCCTGGTTGTGTGGATCAGTGAGTCCGTGTCTTGCTCACTCTTGGCGTACAGCTTGATGACATCCATGTAGAGGAGGTGACTGATAGTGGCCCCATTCCTGAGTTGGTAGCCATAGCCAGTCTTGTTGATGAATTAGCTGAGGGGGTTCAGGTCTATGCAGAACAGCAGCGGGTACAGAGCATCTTCTTGGTATTTACCTCATTTGAAGGAGACTAAAGCAGTTGGCTCAAAGTTGGCCTCCGGGGTGGTTTGCCACAGTCTCATTGAGTTTGCAATGAAGGCTGTTGGAGTGTGTTGATCTTGTACAGCTTCGGGCATTTCAGGATCCATGTGGCATTGAGTCAGAGGCTTTCTGGTAATCAATCCAGGCAGTGCACAGGTTGGTCTGTCTAGTTTTGAAGTCTCGGACAACAATTCTACTAACCAGCAACCCGTGTTTGGCTTGTACCTTTACCAGTCCACGTTCAGAGCACATGGAGTGAAGTTAGCGTCATAAAACCAGTAGGCATGGATCATGTCCAGGTCTGGTCCAGTTCTTCATACCCAAGAGTCTTTGTTGAATTTCTGCCACTGTGATGGTTACTGGACTTTGTTCAGGGAGGGAACTGTGGTCCACTCTTAGTCCGTCTAATCACTGTGCTCCACTGTTAAGTGATGCCTCCTTCTCCCATGTTTTTCATTTTGTTCCGTTTCCAGCCTTGGTGGGTTAATGTGGTATTACCCTCCCATTGGGAGGAAACTTGAGCTGGGTTAGTGGAGAACAGTTGGTTGGTTTTCCTGGCCTCTATTTCTGTTGTTCTTCTCCTCAGTCATTCAGCTAATGCTTGGAGTCTTTCTTTGTCTCCAGAGCCTCAGTTGTGAACATCTGGCTGTACCTCTTGGGTACCCCTTTTATGGTTGAGCACCCGGGCTGGAGATGAACAGCTGGGTGGGAAAGAGTACATCATATATTGTGTTCCAGTCACAGATGATCAATAGATAAACATATTGGAATAAGATTCTGGATCCACGGTCCAGAATTTGCGACCTAACTGCATCAGATGTCAATGCTCTCCTCCACACAACCAGTTTGTTCCAGACTGACCAACACAACCAGCTGGTTGACCTTCACCAGCTCCAGGCTGAGGAGTGCGATGCATCCCACAACCAGATGTGGCCCAGCATGAGGATGAAGCAGATGTCCTCTGTGTTGACATTTTAAAGCAGATTATGATTTCATTGTTTTCTTTTATTAAGATTTATTTAAACTTGCAGAAGTTTAAATAAATCAGACCAGATGAAAAACGTTTAATCCAGCTTCAGCCCTATGAGGGTGTGTTTTCTGCACCAGAACCAGAAACTCGGTCCTGAATGAAAAGCACAAAAACCAAATGTTGATAAATCCATTTTAATGGAAAATGTAAAACCCTTTTGAACTTCAATGTACAAAGCATGTAACACTTTAAAATTTGAAATTGAAGCAAGCCATTTTATAAAAAAATACTTCAGTTAATGTATATATGTATATATTTACATTTTATAGTTCACTGTAATTATTTTAACCTTTAACTTCAAAAGTTCACAATAGTAAATCTTAACAAAAGCAAGACAAATCTGTACTTAAATAAATTACATCTTTTTTAGTAAATGTCACAGCGGTGCTGTGTCGAAGCCTGTTTCTGCTCATCATACAGCTTTACAGGAAACAACAGTTTGGCAGTTCGCTTCAGAAAATGTTTTTATGGCATGAAGACTGTAGAGCATCAACACGTCCCAGAGTTACAGGCATTTGCTGGTGTCTGGGGGTGTCCTCCATCACGATACAAACGTTTCAGGACTGAAATACACATTAAAAAAGAAAAAACTATACAGCTCACATTAATGCTTTTTTCCTCATCAGAGTTAGGAAATAAATACATCTCCAGAGAAGTGAAACAATAACGTAAGAAAGAAACAGAGAAGAAAACCACAACAGATACGATTAGAAAAAGAGGACAAGGACATTTTACAGAGGGAGGGGGCAGCAGACGGCTGCATGAAACTTTTATTTTCCCTCTCGTGTGATTTTAAAACATCAGAGACGTCAGTTTGATCCTGATGCTGCTGCTGGTGATGCTGCTGCTACCACAGGCAGAGATTCAAGTGCCCGGCTTTCCTAATCCAGCAGCGTGTGGGGGGGGGTCCGACGAGGGCCCCGAGGGCCCGACGTCAGCTCCACCGTCACTGCTGCTTCCAGGAATCCACAGAAGCTTCATCCCAGCAGGAAGCTGCTTCAATCCCTGCCGGTCCAGCAGACCTCTGCCCCCGGTTCAGGCTCCTCTTGGCACTGAATGTTGGGCTGATGGTGGAGGGGTTGACCCCAGGGTCACATGACCCGCTCTGACCAGACCACCTGTTGCAGGTGACGCGGTGGTGATGGAGCACTGAGAGTCGTAGCCCTCTCTGTAAGGCGTGGCCAAGGCCAAGGATGTGTCATGAGTTGTCCTCCTCTACGTCTTTGCTGGAGCTGCTCCTCTTTAGGGAGCTTACCGCCTCCTTCACACAGTGGTACAGGATGTTCTTCACCTGAGGAGGAGGAGGAGCCAGTTAGTCACATGACATCTACACAGCCAACTTTGTTTTTACAGATTTGTAGACCTGTGTCATCTGACACACACACACCTGAACCACCACCATAATCATCTTCATCATGATTACACCTTTATTTTACCCCAAGGTTCCCAAACATTTTCTTCTGGACCCCCTCTGGTTTATAAGAGGGGGGGCCTCTGGTGGGCTAGGTGTTGCAATGAAGGCGTCACGGATCCAGTCGTATTCTTGGAATCGTGCAGCAGGAAATATCTGTGGAAATGTGTGTGTGTGTGTATGTGCCTTCATGCATGAGATCACTGTGCTCCGCAGCTTGTTGCCTTCAATGAACAATTCCAGGTTCTCTGAGGAGTCCACGTTTCCATCGGTCCCTCTCGGCTGCCACATCTCAAGTCTTCAGATCTACCAGATGTTTGCGGTGTGTGTCTGCAAATCCAGCTCACCGAGTTTCAGACACGTCACCGAGGTAAGCAGGTTTCAGGAGGAACTTGTTTGCTGCCCTCGCCCTTCAAAAAGATGTAGAGCTCATCTGGCAGTTCAGAGACCCTGGACAGAACAGCTGTGTGGTCGGAGCCCGTTCACTCAGTCCCGAAAAACATCTGGACTTTGACAGGTCCTATTTTGATGACGCTGATGTGGCAATGACGTCAGCTCAGGCTCAGCCAGTGCTTCGCAGTCCAACCAATGCATAATGATGTGCCTCCACGTTCCCCAGCCACAGTGCAGATCCCCACACAGTCCTCCCATTTCAGGCTGGCCTCTTTCAGGTCAGAGTCCTCCAGTTCTTCTGCAGTGGTTCTATCAGGAGCTCGTTCACAGGAAAGCTCACCTCAGCTCGTCTCCATCCATGAATCTGACACGAGTTATCAGTTACCGCCCGCAGCTTCCACCATCTGAAGAGAAGCAGCTGTCACGCACCTCATCATTAAGCTTCTCCTACATCATAACTACGCCTGCCGACAGTATTACTGGACTTACTGAACAGCCCATAGTTTACTGGCTGCTGTGTGTCGCTGCGCTCCCTCCTCATTACCCACCGTTAAGCTTCATCGTTCCTGATCTTTGGCTTGGAAGGAAGTTCTGTGATGCTTCATCTTCTGCTTTGTGTTTACATGTGAGTCTCATCAAAAACAGCCCAGTGTGCTGGCAGTGTCCAAACATTCATTCTTTCATTCGCCCCCCCAATTAACTTTTTCCTCAACCCCAAAACAAACAAACAAATAAATAAAAACAAACAAAAAAAAAGAATAAATAAAGCAAAACAAGACACTCCTACACATCCAACAATCCTCATCAACCCTGGAACGATCATTTGGCCTGATCGGGAGCTGATGAAGAGCATCACACCTGTAGCTTATCTTCATAGTTATCTTCACTGGGCCGCAGCTCCTGGGTCAGGTGGAAGGACCGGGCCACATGTTCTGGAGACACAAAGTCATTGATGACCTGAACACAGCTGTGAAGGTTCTGGACCTAAAACACAGGGACGAAAAGGAAAGGGGGGTTTACCCGGTTATCAGTGTTCTGGTCCAAACAGAAAATGATAAAAACCGGACCGAGTCAGAACTGGAAGGATCAGTTTTCAACACAGAAGGTTCTTCTGTAGCAGTGGTATCACCGAGCTCTGACCAGTCTGGGTACAGTTGTGGGACCTCCTGAGGGTTTCAGGATCTGATGGTCTGGCTTGTCTCAACATGTCCTCTGGAAGTTCTGTCAGACTGGGATCTGGGTCGGTGTTCTGGGACTGCTGAGTAGTAGCAGAAAGGCCAGACGAAGGGTCTGGTTTAGGAAAGCTGCTCCTGTTAGTACCAGTACCAGAACCTGCTGAGCACCAAGGATGGACCTTCTGTTGGATGGTTCCCTCCAAGGTGAAGGTTAGATGATCTGCTAGCTGGAGCTCATTTATCTTCTTGAACCAGTTCCAGTCAGAACTTTTAGTGGTTCTAATCTGTTGTTTATCTCTGGTGGCTGGTAAACTGGCTGGTAAACTGGCTGGTAAACTGGCTCTACCTTGTGGTCTCATGTAAAGAGCTGGGAGTAATACTCACCTGGTGCATGGCCCCTGCAGGGATGAGGACAGAGTCTCCCAGGAACTGGACAACGGTCCATCCCAGAACTCCCTGCTCATCCAGCAGCTGCTGGCGCTGCTTCCTGCTCAGGTACAAGCCCTGCTCTCTGATTGGATCCTGGTCTGGTGGCACATCCAGCCCTTGCTCCTTGCAGAGCTGAGAGGAGGGAGGACAAAGGTTTGAAAGGTTACATCCGCTTCATTTTCTAAGCTGCTGCAGTTAGTCATGTTTCCAGGTGAGTCCTCACCTTGTGCAGGAATTCTCTGACTTTGTCCATGTCCTTGTTGAGGTAGATGTGCCACAGCGCTCCCGGCGTTTCGCTCGAGTCTTTCAGCCTCCGTCGGACACCTTCATCCAGATCCTCTTCCTCCAGACGCTTCAACACTCCTACACACAAACATTTCCTCTGAGTTTCACCTGGAATTTAAGTCCTTAACTGATATGATCCAGTTAATAAAAACGTCCTGGTTCTCCTCCTGGTGGCAGAAACTCATGACAGAACCCGTTACAGCCGGTTTCACAAGGTCTCACCGGTTTTGGACAGGACTCCGTTGCCTTTAGCTACTCCGACATAGACCAGAACCGAGACCACATCTGAGACTTCCACATGGAGGTTGGCAGTCCCAAAGTCCTGGTCCTGAGATGCAGCAACACCTGCAGAGAGACAGACACACCAGAAGCAAGACCAGAACCAGCATCAGAACCAGGGTGAGAACTGCATGGAAGCTGATCCAGAACTGGTCTAACGTGTAAGAGAGAAGGTTTGTAAAACAACGTGTTTCTGTAAAGGAAAGACACTCTTCAGCCGACCTGCTGAGCCGGAGCAGACTTCCCGTCCTCTCCCAAAGAGACGGATGATGGTACCACTTCTGAGACAAGGTGAGTCTCAGGACTCGGCAAACCGGCACCATCACTCATCCAAGCTGCAGTGGGGTTCTTACCGTAGGCACAGCAGAGTCTTGGGCCCAGATCCGGTCTGACGAAAAACGAAGGCAGGTGTGAGGCCAGGTTGAGGTTCCCCTCTGGATCAGAATATTCTGGCAGGGGAAGGTTCTTCATCAAGTCGTCATACCTGGAGACAAATGATGATAATTAAAACCAAACCACATTCTTAATAATAATAATACCAAGCCAACATGTCTGAAAAGGGGCAGGAAGCATGAGCTTATTTCAGCCCACCCCCCCAAACACACATATTTACAAAAAGGAGAAAATAAACAGATTAAATAAATAAATACATAAATCATTGTGAGAACAGCTGGTTGTTAAAGCCGTTCTTCCTCCCTGTACCTGGTGACAACCAGGTGTTTTAAACAGGCTCATGCTGATGACGCTGGAGCTCCATGCCCTCCCTCCACAGACAGAAACTCCCCTCTCAGATAAGCCCATCATTTCTGAATATTTCCAGGAAGTAGATGGTGTGTTGCTTCTACAGGATTTGTTAGAAAATGAACAGGTGGTGAGTTTAAGAGCCGTGCATCTGTGTGATCTCTGTTAAAGGAATTATTGGGAGTCTGCATGTTCTCCCCATGTATGCGTGGGATCTCTCCGGCTTCCTCCCACCGTCCAAACATGTGTGTTAGGTGAACTGGTTACTCTGAATTTCCCCGTAGGAGTGAGTGGTTGTTTGTCTCTGTATCGGCCCTGCGATGGACTGGCCACCTGTCCAGGTGAACCTGCTTCTCACCGCTAAATGCTGGGACAGCCTCCAGCTGCCCCTCAGCCCTTAATTATACGAAGCGGTGCAGAGAACAGGTGGATGGATAAATATATGTTATGATTTGATTGTGTCAAAAGCTTTTTAAAGAGCTGTGAATATTCCTACTATCAGCTGATTCTGTTAGAGATGTTGATCCAGAGGGTCAGAAAGTTTGTTTGTGTGTGTTTGTTGATGAGTTTATCTAAATGTCCATGTGCATTAACCACGTCTGCCTCAGACTGAGCAGCAGGTGCTACCTGGAGGGCATGAGGGCCATGAACTCCTCTCCAGACGGCCAGTCCTTCAGTCTGTAGACCATCGGCTCTCCATCTTTGGACTTCGGTCGCTCTGAACAGGTAACAAGTTTTCAGTTAGACCGGTGGCGTCAAACATACGGCCCGAGGGCCAAAACCGGCCCTCTATAAATATATATACCAAGAATAAGTCAAAAACAAACATATATCATTTATTTATTCATATAAAATATAATAGAAATATCAAGTGAAATAAATAGAAATAAATGAATAAAATATGTAAACAGATAAATGGTGTTTAGAATTAATGAACCTTCACCTATTTTTCTCCAGAAATTTCAGGCTGTTGATAATATTAGAGTTTATTAAATGGATCCAGAGAAACCCAGAGCAGAACTTACTGGTTATGTCCTCAAATCCATCCCAGAACTCCTTAATCCCAGAATTAGACAACACCTGGTCTTTACAGTTGAGGAGGTCTCCCTGATGGTCTGCAAACTCCTGGTTGAAGGAGTCAGCCTTCCACAGACTGGCATTCAGTCGCTTGTGGATCCCTGACACCAGAACAGGCTACAAAGAAAGAAAGAAAGAAAGAAAGAAAGAAAGGAAGGAATGAATGTGTGAAGGTTTTCTATCAGGACTCTAGTTCAGGTGAGACAGGTGAGCACCTGTCCTTGTTTCCAGCAGTCTCTGAACAGCTTCCAGTTGTTCTGGTTGCGGTGGTCTTTGAGCCACAGTAGCCGCCTGTTGTTCAGCCAGCAGTGAGGGATGTCAGGATGCCGATTGATGGAGTCCTCTGCTGCAGCCATAGCTTCCGACTTCTTCCTCTCTGCTTTGGTATCCTCGGTAACGCTGGTGTTGTTGCCCGGGGCAACATGCTCCTGTTTCACTGAGAGCTTTGAGGTGATGCTCTGGCGGCTGGGGGGGATTTTATTCTCCACCACTGAAGCGATGATGTCATCCAGTATGTTCTGTCCACCTTTTCCAGTCTGCAGACAAACACAGACGATGACCTCAGAGAACACCCAAACGCAGATGGAACGAGGAGATCTTCCCAGATAAAAATCTTGTTAGTGCTTCATAGTGTACCTGTGAAGCAGCGGAGTAGACGGGTGCGAAGGCGATGCCCGCATCAGTAGATCCCAGCTTTAGCTTCCCAGCCGTGGTGGTGAGCAGATCTCTGAGAGTGGAGCCCTGCTCGGTGCTGTTAGCCACCAGGGAGGTGGTCTTACACTGCTGCAGCACCTCCAGACTGTCCCCATCCTTGTCCTCCTTCACAGATTTCCCCAGCAGAACAGATTCCTTGTTTTCTGTTTTGAAAAGATGAAGAGCAGACTGGGGGTAAATAAGGAGCAGCATGCTTTCTGGAGGTAAAACTCAGATCCAGATGTCTCACCTTTCTTCTCCTCCCTGGACTTCTGCTCGGCCAGGTCGGCCAGGAAGTGGAGCGGAGACTGGGACTCTGGTGGGGTGACAGGAGCACTTCCTGCATCGCTGCCTGGACTACTTCCTCCACCGCCTCCGTTAGTTTCTGCCTTGGTCCCTCTGTGGTCCGAGTTCTGCTGGGAGCCCGGCTCTGCCTTCACCAGAGACAGCTTGTTGCTGTGGTTCAGAACGTTCTGCAGAACCTGCAAACAGGGTCAACAATGAGACTCCAAGTCAGAGAAAACATGTTTAACCCTTTAACTCCTAATCATGTGTGAGACCCACTGCATCCTTTATGGTGAAAACTTTGCTCCAAACCCTGTTGAAGGCAATCTGTCTTCTTGCCCCCGGGTGGACACCTTTGGTACTACAATAATTCTGACATCACACAGTAATTCCTTTTTGTCCCCATCTTTTTATTTAAATATATTTTTCCAAAGTGCCAAATAAATGTACTAATAAAACAAATTTGAATCTTCTGCCCATTATTTTTTTGGTCAGGCTTTAAAAGGTTAATAAAGGAAATGAGTCCAACCCAAACTTTTAAAAATGATTCCAGATAAAACACAAGCTGCTGGATCTGGTACCAGAACCGTCAGAACAGCTGCAGGTGATGGAGCTTCAGGTGGACGTTAGCATGCTCATCAAGTCCCGCATCTGCTTTCAGAAATGTTCAGAATGAAAATAGTCCAATAAATATGTTTAAATAAAACACAGATGTCTCCATCCTGTGGGTGTCATGGTGCTGGTGTAACGCTGTCAGACTGTGGGCCGGTTTTCGGCTCTGTGACTGACGGGCAGAGGTTTGTGTTTCAGGAGCTCGGCCATGCTGCAGCTGGACGTGTACCTGTGATACTCCGTTAGCAGCCGGCAGTTTGAGGACGTTGTGTTTGTTGCTGCAGGGACAATGAGAACTGATGCTGTGTTTGTTCCTCAGGGCATGCATGGAAGTCACCAACTCTGTCAGCACTGAAATTTAAAAAGATGCAACTGTATTTAGAACATTTCCCAAGAAAAAACCTTTCGACAACTAGAACCTGAACATAAATCTATATAGATTGAATGTGTGAAAAGTTCAAGTTCGGAGCTGAACTTTTCCAGTCGGGCTGCAGAGTCGAGATTTGATCCGTTCTCCTCTTTCACACATGTAAACATGTTCAGTTTGTAATCATTGTAAGGGTTTCTCTGACAGGGCTGTGGACGGGTGTGAAGTGGAGGAAGCGTACCTGTGCCAGGTATGATCTGTGTTGGCATGAGGTGCTTGTGGTCATGAGGCTGGCCTTTAACACACTTCAGCCATCCGTACTGTTCCTTATCTGTTCAGAGACACCAGGCACACATTTAAAACACATGAGTAGCATCAGTCATGGAGAAGTGAGGCTGGTTCTGTGGTTCACTTTGACTAAACCGGACCTGCTCAGACCTGGTTCTGGGACGGGGATCATGTCAAAGAACAGAGGACATTTTATGGGGTTGTTGGGGAATCATAAACATCTAAACTCTTCACTGATTGTCACAGGTGCAGCCATTTAGGCACAGGTAACTAGGTTACCTGTGCGTGTGCAGGTAAGTTGAACTCTGACCTTTGGAGCTCCTCCTCTCCTTGGCCTTGTAGCAGTCCAGGCAGACGACGAAGCCACATTTCTGACAGACCCAGTGGATGTTGAAGAGCGTTGCTTCACATGCATCACACATCTCCCGCACCCCCCTCACCGCTCGCTTCCACGCCAGCTTGGCTGAAACACAACGTAGTTAAATTCGGGACACGGTGAAGCGGGCTGAACACAGGCCAGCCATCTTCAGATAACTCACCATCCTTCTTGATCCAGCTGGCTGCAGAGTTTTCAGTCATCACCATCTGACAGAACTTGTCCCCGATGAAACTCAGAATGTACTTGGCTGTGGTCTGGTCCAGATGGCTCTCCTCTATGGCCCCAGGAACCCACAGAGACAAGGCTTCATCATCAAACTGGTCTGGGGTGGAGAAGCCGTCCATCCGGATGGCTCCATTTTTACTGTAGGACAACCTGGAGGGAAAAATGAAGAACGAGTCCAATCCTGGGATTAAATAGTTAAAAAAAAAAAAGACTGTTAAACTGCAAATGCTGTTACCTATCAAGACCCAACCTCATGCCCCTTTCCTCCCACTCAGTCACACCTGGTGCTGATGGAGGTCACCTGGTCCTTTTCAGGTAGTTTTTCTTTGTTATTCGGACCTTGGCTCACCATGAAGGAGCCTAACTCCCGTTAGCATCCTGTGCTTTGTGTTCTGTGTCAAATAAACTTTCTGACTATTTAAATCTGCGTCAGGTTGTTGTGGCTGCTCAAGACTTCAGGAAGACGACTCATGGTGTTTCAACCAGCCCTAGACCGGATCAGATGTGGACACAGAAGAACCAGAACAACTTTGGATCTGGCTTTATCCTGAACTGTGTTGGAGGCTTTTTAGCCAAAAATTCTGAAATAACCAGATGAGGGAAAGCAGAAAGAGGCGACTCACATGCACACCCAGACCAGCTGCCAGCAAATAATATGAGCTCCAATAACAAAGGACCAAACAGAAGATGAGTCCACCAAAAAGCCAACACTAGAGGAAATGTTCTCATCTCTGCATCCGGATGAGTTTCTATCTGTTGACTGGTGAGGTGATGCTAACTTGGAAATCTAACCAGCGGCCTCTGCTTGCAGCTAGCATTCAGCAGAGGACGTGACGTCAAGCTTCGTCATCAAGCATGACAAACCATCACAGAAATGTGCCTGCGGTCAGTCTCAGAACCAGGTCGTTGGTTCAGCTTGGAGCGGAGACACATCTGAAAGAAACCCCTTCAGCTCGGTGAACGTTTATGTAACCCCAGGTAACCTAAGCCAGGTTTTGTAAGGTGACAGAGCAGGAGTAGAGGAGAAGATGGAGAGTGTGTAGCGAGTCAGAGGAAAATCCTCTTAGACAGATTTAACCTTTCGCACTGCTGACTGCACCTGCTGTTAATCCTGCTGAACTGTGCGTGATTCATTCATCTGAAGTACAACCTTACACGTTCAGAGCAAACGGGAGGAAGACACGAGCTGCCTTAACGTCTGTCATCCGGCAGCTCATGTTGTTTGGTGAGCAGAGGTAAGACCATCACAATGAAGATGAGACAGGTGAGCGGAGGTAAGACCTTTACCGTCTGAAATAGTAGAAACGACAGAAGACGGGGGAATGGGCTGGCTCCTCGCCCTTTTTACTGCGGACCACCCGACACTCCCGACACTTCTGCAGGTTGGGTCCGATTTCTGAACAGGAGTCGTCCTGCAGGAAAGACTCTCCAGTCTGCTTCAGCTTCTTCACCTTCCTCCAGTCCTTCAGGACAGAGCGAGGAATCCCGTCTACACAGAGCGAACATGGGCACATGGAGTTATTAACAGATCAATAAAAGATATCACAACATGACACACTCCACATTACCATCTCTCCTGATCATTATTTTTCTTCTTTTCACACACACATACAACTTTCTGCTCACTGGTTGATCTTTGGCTGCTCCTGATTGGACGT
>JBAFTC010000024.1:25505378-25515558 GCA_037177435.1 Melanotaenia nigrans | reverse complement strand
TGGACGGGATAGAAATGCTGGAAAACCTCCGTAGATCAGCTAAAGGGTTAAATATCCACCACATTTACCCCACAGAGATACACACCACCGCTCCTGAGACGCTGGTGATGGTGGA
This sequence comes from Melanotaenia nigrans, assembly GCA_037177435.1. Lineage (NCBI taxonomy): Eukaryota > Metazoa > Chordata > Actinopteri > Atheriniformes > Melanotaeniidae > Melanotaenia > Melanotaenia nigrans. Next base: position 25,515,443 of record JBAFTC010000024.1, on the reverse strand, counting down.
GGTGATAGCGTTAGGGGAGATCTGCTGGGGTTTTAAGATAAAAAATGTCAGACTTACTACTGCTGGCAAGTTTGAGTTTAGTCTTCTCCCGGGCTGATTTGAAGATGCCGTTGGGCTTAACATCCTCCTCCTCCTTCTCAGCGTCTCCTCTCCTCCTGGCCATGTCGTTCTGCTTCTTCTTGTAGGTTGGTTTGGGTTGCCGCTTGGCTCTGCCCTCCATCTTGCTCTCGCTGGCGTCCGAGTCGTCTCCTCCGCTGTCTGAACCAGAGTCGTAGGAGCGTTTGTTTCCCCGCCTTGATAACGGAGCTGCCTTCCTCTCCTCTCCACCTCCTCCGCCAGTCTTCTCCTCCACCTGCTTCTCTTTCTCAGCTCTGCTTCCACTGTCTTTGTTCAGCTCCACCTCGTTGGAGGTGGAGGCACTGAGGTTGACGGTGCAGGGTTTGATCATGTCTGACATGGCTGTGGTGCTGCAGGTGGTGGTGGTGAGTTTTTCTGGTTTGGTGCTGCTGGTGCTGGTGGTGGTGGTGGTGGTGGTGGTGTTCCTGTCCTCCTCTGAATGCCGCGTTAACCAGGCCTTCTTCAGCTTGTGGTAGTTACTAGGTTGGCTGTAGCTACCGGAGGCCGATCCCGTGGACTGGCCATTGGGAAGGGGGCTGGACTTCCCTGGTGTTGTGTTTCCACTCGCACAGCTGCTGCTGTCAGCTGAAGACGAGGATGAGGAGGCCTGGATAGAGGAGGGTGGAGGGGTTGAGTTGGGATTGGGAGGTTTGTCGGCTGAGTCCAAGCTAAGGGAGGAGCTTCCAGCTGTGATAGACGTGGGGGCTGCAGGGAGGCTGCTTCTGGACTGAGCTGCAGCTAACGCAGCTATTTGCTTTTTAAGGTGGATGAAAGAGGGGGAGTAAGGCTGAGCAGAGCCAGAAATGGAGCTAACGGCTGGACTGAGGCTCTGACCGGGGAGAGGAGCTCCTCCTGAGATTGCTGGAGATGTTTCTCTCTCTGGTCTGGACTGAGTGAGCACACAGTCTGCAGTTTTCATGGCTGACGTCTCATATTGAGCTGAGTATCCGGACTTCAGGGTTTTAGTCTGCATGTCACCAGCTGAGGACACTAAAACTGCAGACCTGCACACTGAGTTCACACTGCAGCCTCCTGCCTGCATGCCATGCATGGACGTGTACTTTATACACATGTCGTCCAGGTTTGAATTGAGTTGGATAACCCTGCCCACTCCAGCTTCTCTCATTCTCTCCCCGTCGAGCCTGGATGGGTTCAGCCTCCCCATGGGAAGCTCCTTATGGATAACTGGAGAAGACCTGTTAGCACCCACAGAACTGTCCGGTTTTACCGACATCGTTGGACGCACGATGACTGATGCCATTGCTACCTGGGGCTTTCCTTTCTCTCTTCCTTTTTCCTGAATCACCTCTCTGCCTCTCCACCCGTCTGCTATCATCTCCCCACCGATGCTGGAGGCCACAGAAGTGATAGCGGAGGCGTTTCCACGACCTTTGACATCCCTGAGTTCCGGCACCAGCGTGGGGGGCTTCTGCTGCTCCGATAATGTTTTGGTCCCAGCTGCTGCTAAACTGACCGGCTGGATGGGGGTCAGGGTTGGAGGGGACAGACGTCCACCGTAGGCAGCCCTCTCTTTCTCTCGCTCTGCAGCCTCCTTGCGTTCCAGTGCATGCTGGGTGGGGGGGTGGAAGACAGGCGCTCGGTGGAGAGACGGCATGGCTCTGAGCTGCTGCTGCTGGTGGTGATGATGGTGGTGGTGGTGGCTGGGGGCTGAGGAAGGAGGAATGATGGGGCTGCGACGCTCTATCTTGTCGACATTCATGTGATGTGGCTGCACGAGTGTGACCTGCTGGCTCAGCTGCTCGGTGATTTTTCCAGCTAACCCCTCTCCTCCCTCAGGATGGTGCTTTATGAGAGGAGGGGGCTTGGAAAGGGATGGTTTGGAGCTGTAGCTGCTCAAGGACTGAGTCTGAACAGCAGCACCAACACTGGCTACCATCCCTGGGGCTCCAGCCGACATCTTCTCATAGTAAGAGGTTAGCTCCTTGGAAGGGTAGAGTCTCGGGGGCTCGTTCACCACGCTGTTGGACAGCGTGGTGAAGTAGGTGCTCTTTTCTGACTGGATGACGTGGGGGTGAGCGTGGCTGGTCTTTGAAATGGGAGAGGCCAGAGCTGGTACCCGGACAGGAAAGACGGGGTCTCTGCTCCGGTCTCTGTCCAGGCCGTGGTCCACTGAGCGCTGGATCTTAGCGGTGAAGGGGGCGACCTCGATGCTCTCCTTCAGGATCTGACGGTTCTCCTCCTTGTATTTAATGCTTCGATCTGCTACTTGAACCGCATCCTGAGAAACAAAAAGGAAATGCCGTGAGTACAGTACCCTGCCTCCAGCCTGGTAACAGCTGGGATAAGCTCCGCCCCCCCAAGCTTTTACTTCTGTTTAGAAAGTGGTCCTAGATGCTGCGAGCGTTTAGCCTCTGTGGGGGCTGCTGGGTACCTGTGTGCTGGTCAGACGGGCTTTGCTGTTGGGGTCGAGGTAAAGGCGATGAAGGTGAAGCTCTTTTCCTGTCGGGGTGCGACTTCTCTCCGTCTGCTCATGTTTCAGCTGAGCCAGCGTCAACGTCCGGATGGGATCCACAAAGCTCTTCTTCTCCACATCTCTGCATAGAGACAAGTCAGACAAGATGTTCGAAACCAGAAGGGTCACTCATCTGAGTTCAGGTTCCACATTCATTCTGGTCTCCGGTGGGTCGACCAGTAAAATAACAGCATAACCTACAAATAATTAAAACGACACATTTTTCCCCAAACAAGTACATGATCAACATGTTTTCATTTAATGAACCATTGTTTTAGAAAACACCATGAACCTGAAATTTCTGGAGAAAAATAAGTCAAGTGTCAACCAGATTTTGCCTTAGTTGCACATTTACATATTTTTTCTGTTTACGTATTTTATTATTTATTATGAAACATTTTTTTTAACTAAATGTGGTTTTATCCTGGTTCTGAGGCCACACAGCGAAGGTGAGACATCTTCTGACCATGTTTTACAAACGTAAATTATAAACCGGGTCTTCTTCTGCCTCTGGTTCTGAAAGATGTAAGCTTTCAGTAGAGGAGCCGTTACGTGGTTAATTATGGCGTCATTTAATCGTTGCGCTAACGCGCAATTAACAAGTTAACGTGCCCAGCCCTAATATTAGGTACCTTTATTAGAATAGTACGCTTAAAAACTTCGAGGTTATTTTCATGATTACCACTTTCATCCTGCGGGCCAGATTGGACCCTCTGGGCCGGTTTCAGTCTGCAGGCTGTACATTGGGTCCTATGACCTTGAAGAGAGACGAGCAGTACCGTGGTACCAGTCTTGTGCCTTGATGCTTGGGTCACAGTGTCAGACTGTTTCTGCCACGTGGTCCATATTTACATAAAAATGATGGACATATGATATAACTCCTGTTAGGTTGTGTGTTTGTGGCTGTTTGGTGTTGCCCGGACCATGTCGTGCTGGATTAGTGTCTCTCCATCTAACCGGTGTAATGACCCGGTGTAATCGTACAGTCAGCTTTGTTAACGCTAACGCAGACAGAAGGTGATTTGCTGCTTACTCTTTATGGAGGTCCATGCTGGCCTTATGCATGGAAGGACTGGAGTGTGTGCTGAGCTTGACAGGGGGGCGGTGGGCGTCAGCGCTGGCCGGCCGGACTGGAATGTGGTTCAGCAAACCCAGACTGTCACCGGCACTTCCAGCAGTCTGGTGCAGCCATGGACTGGGTGTGTTCTGCACATGACACACACACACACATACACACACCGTTCAACCGTTAGCAGGAGCAGCTGTGGTCCCACTCTACTTAACTGGTGTTTCCAGACAGTTTTAACAGCTTTCTGCAGGAACGGTTCAGACAATCTGATCAGGACCGAAATGTGTAAAATTAACTGTTGAATCTCTCATGTTGCTCACTGCTCCTTTAAACACTCAGATAAACAACACTTCACTGCCCAATACAACCCTAAAGGTGGGTCTAGGATTCTCAGCATTCAGCCATGAGACTGAGGCTGCATGTGGATATAAATGTCGGGAATCCTGCTGGATGTTGCTCGGTCTTCCAGATGGTACATCTAGCAGATGGTGAAAGAACTAAAGTTCAAAGTGAGTTTTTATTGAGAATCTAGTCTTTCCTTTCTTCTACCTAACGGGTATGCTGTCCAACAGTTACACTCTACCGTGCTGACAGAAGAGAGATGCTCGGTGGGGGGTTAAATCTGGATTAATCTTCAATCGTCTTTCTCCATCCGGTCCTCCTGACATCGAAGCTGCTTTATAAAGACACTGGACTGACCCGGACTCAAACAGAAATGTTTTTTAATCTAAAACTTTCTGGGTTTTTATGCTTCGCTGTGAAAAACATTTTTAAACTCGTCCACTACGTCCCTGACAAAGAAGTCATGTGACGTACCCTTCTGAGAGAGGCCTCAGAGTTCACAGTGACAGAACTTTCAGGGTGGACCCACTTCGCCGTGGGGGGCAGGTTTAGTCCTGGGGGGTAGGATGCTGGTGTTCCGTTGGGGTACTGCCAGAGGATCGGGTACAGCCCGAGGCCTGCTGCTCCACTGTGACCCTGAAAACAAAGACATTTTTCATTTTTATAGGATATATTAAGACCCCCCCCCCACCCTGACCGAAGTAGAAGAGTCAGACCTGCAGGAACTGCTGCTGGTGAGTGGCTGCCGGATGGTGAAGGCTGAGGTGACCCAAACTGCCTGGGGAGTCCAGTCGAGGGTGCCCCCCAAGGAGAGATGCTGCAGAGGGGGGCATGGCGGGGAGCATTCCAGCTGATAAAAGGTGGGGGTGAGGTAGGGCAGAGGAATGAGGGGGGGCCAGGAGGTGTGAGGCAGCGTGGGGGTGTGATGCAGGGGTGAGGCACGGAGAGTGTGGGGAGGGTGGGTGCAGGGTGTGTAGGTGGGGGTGGAGATAGGCTGCCACGTGGTTGGAGTTAGCTGGGGGAGCAGAACTGTCGCTGTCGGGCCGGACCAGAGCCGGGTCTCTGTAAACAGTGAAGGTCTCATTCTTATCGATGATCAGCGGGCTCTTGGTGCTGCTGCCCCCACCCATCTCCGACCTGACCCCACCCACTTCTGACCGCAGCGGGACCGGCTTGAAGCCAGAGCGCAGAGGCTCTGCTGGCTCTGCTTTGGTTAGACGGCCAGCGGGGGGTGGGGAGGAGTCCGAGTACCTCAGGAGTTTATGTTTGGAGACCTCTGGGGAGGTGTTTGCTTTAGGTTTAGAGATGTCCAGCAGGCCCGGGTGGGCATTAGCTTTAAGGTCCGCTGGGTTGGTGTTGGGGTAGGGGGCGCTCTGAAAGCTGTTGGGGTGCTGCTGGGTTTTCTGTTTGGGGGGGTCGAGCTGAGCAGAGTTTGGGCTGGGGATGGGTTTGGGCGGGTCAGGGGGGGTGGATGTGTTCATCTTGTGATGGGGGGGTTTTCTTGTCTCTTCAGGTAAAGACGTGGGGATGCTGAGGTGGACTGGGATGTACTGCTGCTGATGAAGATGATGAAGAGGAAGGACATCCTTCTCCCCCTGGGGAAGGTTTTCAGCAGCTGATGGGAAAGACCTGAGAACAGAACCAGGTTCATTATTATACACGTTTCTAAATGATGGGCCACGTTTACATTTTAACAACAAAAAAAGGTTGTTCTTAAAATCATTATTATTTTATCATTTGTTCGGTAATACTAAAAATGATTACTGGTATTAAGTATTTTTTATTAATCTGTTCTATTCTTATTTTAAATAAGAAAATAAGGACTAAAAAAACCTAAAAACTAAATTCTGATTAAATAAAATCAGCACTGATCGTCACTGATCTGTTGCTGAGACCTTTTATTAAAATATTCTTTGTGTTGTGTTGAACTTCGTGTCCAGACAGCAGGCTGAAGCAAAGCTTTCTGGGTCCAACTTTGCATGATAGCATTTTCTCTCATCAGAAGGCTGAAACAACTGGTCAAATCTCACCCCAAATATCTGAAATTAATCTGTTATTTTAAACCAAAGGACTTTTTAATTCATCTCAAATGAAACTGTCACTCTGCTGCAGCGATGACGGTTTTACCCACCAGTACTTCTGAAAACCACAGAAAGACGGGAGCGAGTTGGCCGGCTCTCTGCTGGTTATTCACTCCTTCAGCCAGTGAGTAAAACTAATCTTAAACTGGTTAGAAACTTGCTCTAACCTCTGTTTTTTGCCTGCCATCATTGGGATTCTGATGCACTAGAGGAAAGATGTCCAGTTGGGATGGAGAGATCCACCGATCTGGATTTGTCAGACATGTGCGATGCGACTGCGTCGGCAGCTTCGTGCACTGGATACGGCTAAATGTGCAAAGAATCTTTCTTAGCGTGTGCGCATTGGTAAAACCCATAATTACTACTTATTACTCAACTCAACTTTATTTATATAGCCCTTTAAAACAACCACAGCTGAAACAAAGTGCTGTACATAAATGGACAAAGCAACACAAAGTACAAAATCAACCAGTAAATAAATAATATCATAAAATATAATAAAATAATTGTTAATTCCACAGAGGTGGAGAGGTGGAGTATCGGAGACTGGTGGGGGACTTTGCTTTGCTGCATGGTGCCACAGTAACCACCTACAGCTCAACACCTCTAAGATGAAGGAGCTGGTTATTGACTTTGGGAGGTCCAGACCAAGACCGCAACTGGTCCAGATAAAGGGAGCTGAGGTAGAGGCAGTGGACTCTTATAAATACCTCGGGCTGTGGCTCGACAATACACTAGACAGGACAACACACACCAGCCACCTGTATGGGAAGACACAAAGCAGGATGTACTTTCTAAGGAGGCTGCAGCAAACTTCTGCAGATGTTTTACCAGTCTGTGGTTGCCAGTGTCCTCTTTTACACTGTGGTGTGCTGGGGTGGCAGCTTATCCAAGAAGGACACATCCAGACTGAATAAACTGGTCAGGCGGGCTGGCTCTGTGGTCGGCATAAAGCTGGACTCTCTGGTGATGGTGGCAGAGTGGAGGATTCTGGACAAACTGCTGGATATTATGGACAATGCCAGCCACCCTCTGCACAAGGTCATCAGTAACCAGAGGAGTCTGTTCAGTGAAAGACCTCTCCTTTCCAAGTGTAGGACCAACAGGCTTAAGAACTCTTTTGTCCATCATGCCATCACACTCTACAACTCACGTGGAGGAAAGAGGACAGAGGGACCAGAAAGGAGCACATAAAACATAGAGAACAGTTAAAAATGGGGGGTTTAAACCATTTACATCTACTTGTGCAATTACAGGCACACACAGAGATGGACACTTTCCCTCTCGCAATACCCTCATTCTATGGTGCAATAACCTCATCTTCATTTGTACTGTAATAATTTTAACCCATATTCTATACAAGCCATATCTAGCTCTTTTGCCTTATTTATCTTTATTTTTATCTTATTTATCTGTGTGTTGCTCTTTCCTACCTGAGCGCTTATTCACCTGCTGCTGGAATTTTGAATTTCCTGAGGGAGTCATCCCAAGGGATTAATAAAGTTAAGTCTGAGTCTAAAAGTTTGATGTATGATGCAAAAAGTTTCCTTCGGTTTTATTCATCTCTGCATACTGCCACACACCTGTGCACAAACTCTCAGTGAACCGTCTGATTGTAAATGTGCCACAGTTCATGAGGTGCTTGCAAAAATCTGTTGTCTGCACTCAGAATGTCCCTCTGTTTGCTCAGGAATGAGGCACAATAATAACAGAGCTATATTACATCCAACATGCAGCAGTGTTTTGTTACCATATTGGGGCCTGTTCTGATGCACTCTGCTGCTTTGTGGCAGCCTCCATTGTTGACAAGACAGCCGTCAATCTCTGTGAACAACAGATCAGGGATTCATTTTAATATGCAATTCGGACAGTAGTTGTTTAGCTCAGCACTCCTGTCTGATGCCCATTATCTAGGCGTCTGACTGAATGTTTTTATGTTTCTGACAGCACATAAATAACCTGAGAGGCAAAACCCAGGGGCTTAAAATATCAAGAAAGTTTCTGTCTGTGCTTTAGCAACTTGAACTCAATAATATTTCAGCACTTTCATTTAAAAACTTTGATTTTTTTTTTCTTTTTTTTTACTTTTTCTGGTTTTGTAGGCATGAATAAGTTACCCAGACAGACAACCCCGTCTCCAGTGTACCCCTCCTTGCAGGTGCAGGTCCTCTCCACTGCTGAGACCTTCGTACAAAAGGCGAACTCTGAACAACCGCCATTAGAAATGCTGCACAAATCCAGTTCTGAGAGACGGAGAAAGGGACGAGGAGAGGATCATCAGATAAACCTGAAGACATGGTGGATGTGTGTGAGTGTGTGTTTTTACCTTTGCAGTACGTTCCATTTCCTTTATATCCAGCCACACAAACACAGACAGCAGCTGATCCCTGTGGCCCTGTTATACAACTGCAGCAGAGAGAAACTGTTCAAACTTCATGTTGTTTAAACTTTATCTTTAATAGCTTATATTTGCAGGTTATTTTTCCACAAGCATTAACAACCCCATTATAATAACAATAAAAATACAGCTTGTAAGTGCCGCAGTCCGTGAGCTGCAGGATGCAGAAATAGGTGACCTTAAGATTCAGCATAGGGTGCACTAATGTCAGCTCAAGCTGTGCACACCCTGGTGGCTTCTTAGTAAAATAAGCTAATGTTGCCAATAATGTGTTTGTTATGTTGCAATAAAACTGAAGGAATATTGTTTCGCTTCACTGACTATCCACCGGAGAAAAATAATTTATATCATTAATCTTATTATGTATTTAGCCAAATGGCCGGCTGGCTGGCTGGATGGACGGACGGACGGACGGATGGATGGATGGATTAATACTTATGTAGTGTTGATGTAACTCTTTGTCTAAACAAACACAGATATTTCACTAACTTCACTCTTACATACCATCAGAGGGAGGTGCACAGTTTAATGCTTTAAGCCAGAAACACCTGTTATCCTTTCCATTCTTAAACAGCACAGCCGAATCATGTGAAAGGTGATTCAGTGGTTTAAAACTGTGTTTGCATGTGGATGAAAGACGCAAACACATATAACACTAGTTTAAGTTTATATTAAAGGCAGAACTGTTCTGTTGAATTGTCCACAGAAGAATCCTTTGAACTGTAAACAACAATATAGTGACTTACTTGGCATTTTCATCACATATACCTCCACAGGCGTCGTCTTTGATCTCTATGTGAAACACAGATTTCAGATGATAATGGGTTAGAGGAACAGAGTGCGATCATAGTTTTATTGCAGTTGTGTCTTACCTATCGAACAGGAAGCTCCTTTCCAACCTTTGTAGCACACACACCTGCCGCTTCCTGCCAGACCCTCGTCACATTTGCCATGGTCACACCCACACTCTGCAACACACAGAAAATTACACTTCTCCTTACTATCCTATGTTAGCTTAACATGGCAAAGTTAGTACTGAATAACCCCTCGATGCAGGGAAGTTTACCAGCTATTAGGGGAATGTAAAGATTACATTATTAATCCTTATATCCTCATCACATTTGCTTCCTCTGGTGACCTTTGTGTACAAAAATGTGAAGATGGGCATATCATGTTGTTAATGGACGTTGGCTGTCAGTGGCCAAAATTGTTCCCAACATACATGTTTTCATCTGTGAGTGGCCTCAGGTGCAGTGATGGCTGAACTACAGGTAACTACTTCAACATTATGTGCATGTGTACTTAAAGCAGTGGGTCTCAAACCAATGCACCAATTTTTTTTTTTGCCAACCACTAAAAGATATAAAGAAGAAGAACTGTTTCAAAAGCATTACTTATCCCCATCAAACAAAGTACTGCAGGTTTAAAGCTCAGAGGGTTCTAATTTCACACACAGACTTGTTTGTCCTTTCAGAGACATCGTAGTAAAAATGGTAGTACAAATATGGCAGCTGCATTGTAAATGGCTCTTTTGAAGAGAATAAAAATTGTAAATGGTCTGTACTTATATAGCGCTTTTATCCAA
>JBAFTC010000024.1:25413879-25424992 GCA_037177435.1 Melanotaenia nigrans | reverse complement strand
GGTGTTTGGGGGGGAGGGGTGGAAAACTTGGGGGGGGGGGAAAGCTGCTTAGTTTTCCTCCTCCTTGATCCCCCCCCCCCCCCCCCCCCCCTCCACCCACCCAACTATTGACAAATGCTGAATATGTGATATCATCCTCCTAATGGTTCCCTGGTGTGCCATCAGCAAGGTCAAAAATTCAAGATACAAGGTTATCTCTGCTTGGTTCAAATACAGCAGGTTGCTGTGATTAAGCGTCCACAGATTTTAAGAGTTTTTAGGAAGATGTTTGGTTACCGCTTTCCTCACCCTCCTGAAAGCCTTGGTGGGTGCCTTTGTGCCCTCTCCCTGATGAATAACCATGTCACACAAAAATGGATGTTTCAAGTAAAAGCACCCTGAAAATACAGTTTAGAACAGCACAGCAGATGAAATAGGCTGTAAAATGGACTATCCATCATATTGTCTAACAAAAAGTGACACGTGGGGAAGGGGTTTAAGGCACTTTTCATTAGGCTTGTGCAGCACCGGCTATCCAGATCAGAAGACTAAATAATGACCTCTGCACCAAAAGTGTTTTCCAACGAATAGGAGACAGAAGACATACTGTACTCCATACTCTCTCTATCTTGCACATACGCACACTCCCTCTCACTCTCCCTGCAGGAAATAAAATGCCATCTATTTTCTCTCTGCCTGCCTGTTCTTTATATAAATCCCGGCTCTTTGGCCGAAGACAGTGAATGATATAGATTGTTCTTGGAAATGTACAGCAGCTCAGCCTTGGAAGAGAATTTCCACAATAGGCGTCCTTGACTTGAAATCTTTTGAGACTTGCTCTTTTGGAAATTATTTTAGGGTTTTGGCATAGTTCCCATAAAAGGAACTCTTTTGATATATCCTCCAGGATAGTAGAGCCTTCTGAGCTGACAAATGCACTGATTTGCATGTGTGCTGATATATAATTATGACGAAGTGACAGAGCATTAAGCACCATATGCAAAATAATAAAACAAGCTGGATGTGAGTTGGTTGCTGTTTTAGCTCATTGAATTACTTAACCACCTGTCTTGTTTGCATATCTTTAGTACATGTGTAGATGTAACACACAATATTTATAAATGAACCTGATTTGACAGCTTTAACAGCTGCTCATTTTTCAACACTTAAGAATGTAAAATAAGTAATAAAACTGAACCTTTGTCCTTTTGTGCATGAGATACACAAAATGACCATACTTTCCCCAAACTCCTTTTGTCTTTACTGATCGTTATTTCAACATTTAAATTTGTATGCTGCTGTTTAAGAAATGTAACCAAAGGTCTTTCACACCACACCTTGCTTATTACAGTAAAGAAGAGGCTGTGGAATCAGGGTTAAGAGATCATTAACCTGCTGTTGACATGACATTGATTTCTGGATGTGTTCCTGGGTCCATTCTGATTGTTCAATCTATTGATCTGTCTGCAAAATATTTCTTCTTAATACCATTTTACTTAAATACTCTGTCCCTCTTTTTTAGTATGTTGCTGCCTTCAGATTCAACATTCAGAAATATATTTCCATGAAATGGCAAACATGCCTCACTTTAAACCTTTGATATGTTTTCTATCTTCTATTATGACTGAAATACTTTTGTGAGATTTGTTTATTGTTTCAGTTACTTGTATATATTTTATAAAGTAAAATATATATATATATAGATATATATATATAAAAAAATGTTCACATGATACAAACATGCAGAAAAGAACAAACATGCGGGACATCCAGTCCTGTAAGCAGAGGGTTATTGAATGTATCTTGAACCCTACTTTGCACTCACAGTGGAGCTAGTCATCAAGTTGAGTTTTAAGATCCTTGACATCAGTGGTTAATATTGTTGCTCCTTTCATTTTTATAACATTAACAATGGTTGCAACCATAGCACAAGCTATAGTTTAGTAGTAGTAGTAGGCCATATAATATTCACTGTAATGAAATTGTCTTGGCATGAATAGTCTTAGTTATGCGTCGTAGAAGTACCTATTTGAAGTAATGTTAGTCATATGCTTTGGCCGTATAGAGTCTAGTGATAAATGACCGCCCCTTTATATATACAGGCTTTAGCACTGGATGATTTTTCAGATATAAAACTATTCTTGAGCTAGTTCCTTTATATCTCTCTGCCTACTTTTTTAGAAGCCTCAACATGGTCTTTGGTATCATTCTGTTCTGCAGATGGCGATCCTGAAAGAGAGAACAGAAACAGAAAAAAAGCATGAAATGAATTGTTTCAGATATATATTTTATAAATTGCCAATACAATCATAACACATTATGTTTGCATAAGAAGCAAAGCTAAGTTTAGTTTGAGTGAATAAATGACCAATGAGAAAAACTTATCAAGCAGACAAAATCACCAAAAAATTTAAACCCTTGAAAGCCAGCCCCTAAGAGTGAGTTCAAGAGGGGATTGAGTATGGTTGTCATTGCACTGTCCTTATGGGACAGCATTCGTTTCTGCTCACAGAAACCTGTCTGTGCAATTATACTATCAATGGTTTTCAGACTAATTTACCACCATAAATAAAGTGAATAAAAACAGATTGAAAACAGTCATGATAATAATGATAAATAATATATTTCAGCCTTCAAGAACGTAACCTTTGTCAATTTTAAGAATGTTACATCAATTATGGAATTGTACATAATTTCACAGACATCTCTTTTTGTCAGTGAAATATGGTTTATAAAACTGAATATAAATTCTCTTTCTAACCCTGATTACATTTAAAATAAACCTTTTTTTTCAACTACTGCAAGGTCATAAAACTTTCATTTCAGTGAAACATGAACTTGCAGATGTCGAAGACCAGTTGGAGATTCTTCAGTCACTGATTTATGAAATAGAATGGACTAATTACATATTGGATAAATGAACCGTGGAGAACGCAGAACATTTGCATTAAGCTATGAAGAGAGAAAAGATACTTGTGCGCTTCTGTGAGCGTGGGCGCATGCTCGTGCATATGCATGTGTATGTGTGTGTGTCAATGGGAGTGCAAGAGAATATGCATGATACTTTTGCATCCTCTTTGTCTTACCCTGATCCATTTCAGGTCCATTGTATTGTCAGTTTGATTTATGTGGCGCCACACTTGCATCTCCCTACAATGTCAACCCTATGAAAAATATATGCAGCTGTTCATATAATGTGTGATGATATCAATGCTCTGATGAATGCCTTCACTTCGATCTCCCTAAATAAGATGACTCCCATCCAACCAGTAGCGCCAGCCATTAGCAAGCCAAGCGGCATGCCTAGAATGTTAATAGGATTAGCATTAGCATTTCATTCAGGTCTCCTACCTGTCTAACATTAAGGCTTTGATCTGCTCTCACAGAGAATGGATAACAGGCCTTTACATGGGCTAACACATGTCTTTGCTCCATCTTGTACTAAGTAGAAAAAAGAACTGTGGAAATGAGTACAGTTTAAATTAATTAATGTATATAAGAACATAATCATGTTGTGTGTGTGAATGTGAATTAAAGATGAATAAAGGTTCAGTGACTGACTAAAATACTATTACCTGCCAGCAAGAAAGGAAACCACATGTGCACACCCTCGCACACACAACAAAAACAAGAGCTGGAGTTACATTGGCCTTTTGTCATCAAAGCAGTTAGTAGCTTAACATGGCAATATAAGAAGGGCTTTGAAGTTAGTATGGTTTGGGTGGTAGAACACTCACACAGATAAATGTCAGTCGCAGCAGAGCCTGGTATTCATATCATGTGCATTTAATGTATCTATAAAGTAAAGAACTGAACGTCTTCACAGGTCTGAGGCTGCTCAATCTGAATAAAAGATGAATACTTTAATTTATGTGCAGACCACTGGTACTGCTCTGACCAGCAGCTAGAAAGATACATTAGTCATGAGATTAACTGCTGCCCTCCACCAATCTACTTAGCTGAGGAGAACTTCGAAGATTCTATCGAAGCAGTTCCCAGGGCTTGTTGAGACAAATCGCTCGGGGCTGTTGAAACTTGTGCACAGTCTCTCTTGTCAGGCAGTTTGTAAGCTAGCAGCTGTCTAAACAGGGCAATGTGAGCAGTTCCAAGGTGAGATTTTAGGTCACTTGTCAGTTGGAATGACAGTGAAGAGTGAGATGAAGCCACACAAAGGCTAGTTGACTGTGAGTACTCAGGGCAACTCATGTTACAGTAAATGACAGTCAAGTTTTTAGCCTCAACAGTTTTCCTCAGTTAATAAGTAGTAAGGTAAACAAGATTCCCAAATACTTTTAAGAATGAGACAGGATTTGGTCTTAGATTTTCTGCAGAGTAGGACATCGTCTTCTTTTTTTTATCTCTGCTGAGAGTTGCACATGTGCAACAAAGTCTGCCAGGGGAAAAATATGGTGGTGGACTAGGGAGAAAAACGGTGGCAGCGGAAGTTAAAAGTCTGGGATAACTTCATGTTAAACTTATAAAATAAATTAAATACGTGTGAGATTTGTAAAGCGTACCTTGTGTACCACGGAAGTACATCTGCAATGCTCGAACACTTAAAGAGGAAGCACGTCGGACTTACATAACAACCTCATGAAAGATTTCAAAGCTGAAAGTGAAATAAGATCCATTTATAATAATAATGAGATACATAATCCGATTGGTCGACTAGTCGTTTTAATAGTCGCTGACTAGTCGACCATCAGAATAGTCATTAGTTGCAGCCCTAACGTGCCGGGCTGTTCACTCCTGAGGCTGTCACTGCTGACCCAACAACAACAGTGGGAATCGTTCAGCGATCAAACATGCAAACAGTCAAGAAATAGAAAAGATGTCCACCGGGTGCACCGCATTCTGGCTGCGCCGCGGTTTCCTTCCAACCTCCGTGGCAGGTCGATCCGCACCAGGACCGTTTGATGATGTAATGTTTACATGGTTCAGCAGTGCAAATCTGCACAGGGGCTTTTATTTTGAGGATTACCAGAAGCTGATTTCCTGTCTGAACTGCTAAAAGCTTGACACGCTCTGGATGAGTGCTCCGTCAAAAATAGACTCGTATGTTTAGACGCTTCTGGGACGCTTCTGACGCCGTGGCGTCCGGTGGGAACCCAACCGTTGACTAAAACAGCTGCGAATAACTGCAGAGGTCGCAGCGCACTCGGAGATCAGGGGTCTAGGTGCATTCCAGATGTCCTCGGAGCTCGGAATTCTGAGGAATTTTAGCCACAAATGACGTCAATATAATCGATTTCACAGCTGATTTTACACAATCACTTCTATTCAGACTGGATCTGATCCAGTTTAGTCTCATTTTTTTTTTACTTAGCTGTAATAGCCAGGTTAGTACAGTCTCATTTTATCAGACCTTTGGATTTGCACATTTTCCTCATCAGGTTGTCCTAACAACCAAAATGTCTGACTGCATAGAAAATTCCACGTGAAGAACATCTGATAGATGATGTGACTGATCCTGATTTCCTGCTGGTTGTTGTGCAGCTGAATAATTAGCGTGTCACAATGGCAGGAACTGGTGAATCTGGTAGATAATCAACTATTTTACCAGCTGATTACTCACTTTGAACGCTGTTGAGTTTTGATTTATTGGCTGCAGATGTCGCCATAGACTTGATTATGTTTATAATCAAAACTTAAACACTTTCTGCAACGATAAACTAATGAAGTGCAGTATCTGTTGATGCGGTTGATAAGAGAGAATCCTTCATTCAGCAGACCAGCGGCGGATCGGACACGGAGCGGGATGAGAGGAGAAACCGAGCTGTCTGGGTTGGAATCCGTCTTCTCCGGTAACAAGAATTAACTTGTTTAATTGCAGTTCACATTCCAGCTGACACACGTCAAATACCAGGTCCGAACACACACACACACACCCACCAGGGTTAAAGCAGTGTCACTTTTCAAGCCAGACATGAAGAGAAACGCTTCAGCTCTGCAGAGCCACAACTTCAGCCTGAAATCCTCAAAATGCACAAAGACGACTGTAATAATAAAAAAATAAAAAATAAATTATTCTAACAATTGTATTGTTATTGTTATTATTAATGACCACTCGGTTTTGATGGTATGAAACACATTCCTGCACATTGTGGCTTTTTTCTGTCACACACTGATGAGTTCATCTGAGTTAACACTGGATTTAGTGTCTTGCCCAAGGGCACTTCAACATATGGTCTAGGGAAGCTGGGGGTTAAACCACTGCCCTTCTGACTAACAAACGACTTTTCCTCTGAGGCAGAAACTACTAAATCCACAAAAGCAACATGATATAAATATGCTGACATGTTTAATAAAACATAAATGATTTTTCAGATAAGAAACAGGAAAAACTTTAAAGCTTCACGACCACACAGCAACTCCAAGCCTTCTCTCAGCGGATAAACAGCCAGTCCCACAGGCATGTAAATAAAAACATAATGTAAGGATATGATACATCATTCACAACAAAACATAGAAAACATATTACACACGGCAATATTCAGGCATTTTGTAAGAAAATGAGTCCCTCTAGAATTTACTGACAGAGACGCCTCAATCTTACTGACAGAGCAACAAGAGAAAGGCTGGAAAAGAACATGGTTTACAACGGCTGGAGAAACGTGACCCTTTGGTTATTTATCAACAGGAAGGAGGATAAAGAGCACCTTAGAGAGGAAGAGGCTCTCAGAAGTTCAGATGGACAAAGACAAACCAGAAACACCTGGAGGAGCGTTTGACAACTGATCAGGTTACCTGGCAACAGGTCAGTAACATGACTGCGTATAAAAGGAGCATTTCTGGCTTTGTTGTTATTTACATTTTACACAGTTTCCCAACTGTTTGGGAACTGGAGGTTTGCAGCAGGGGAGCTGGGAGAAGAAGGGGGGAGCTGGGAGAAGAAGGAAGGAGCTGGGAGGAGCGGAGTGTTAACACTGAACCATCTGGAAAGAGTTAGCTCACTGCTGAACAAACAGAAAGGAGTGGGAGAGAAAGAACTGGTTTCCTTCTTCAGTGTATGGACGAGGAAGCTGTTTTAAATTGTAACTGGGTTCCAGTCGAACGTTAATAACACAGAACTCCTCACTGGGTCATCGTTCACATCCACTTTCATGGTTTTTCCATCTTAACTACATGAATGATTTGGCAATAATTACAGGAAAGAGGTCATTTCATGTCTCAGGTCAAACAGGTTGTAACAAGGCGGGGGGGGGGGTCTGTCAGACTGGTTGAATTCCTGGACCAACGTGACTCCAGCCAGCAAGATAACAACCTTGTAAATAAGCCAAACAGTGACAAACACACTTCACCTACATTATGACATCAGCTCTTATCTAGCCGTCCGTGTTGGATCCAGAACCAGAAGGTGGACATCAGGATGGACCACCACACACAGACCACAGCAGGACGTCTCAGTTGGATAAATCTGATGCCGCCTTTCGCTTCCTCGGTGCATTTCTGTACGTTAGCAGGTGCAGAGGTTTGTGGTGAAATACCAGCTGACACAGAAAACAACGGCTGTAAACATCTAGAAGATAAAGATGCTTAAAACCCCCCATCGATGGCCGAGTACGAGCTGCCGATGTCCATCAGGGGTGGGAGCAAATGCGTACTATAGTTGATCGGACAAGGCCAGCTAGGTTAGCAGTAGGGATGTCACAATCACTTGTTTTCACTATTATCCCTGGTATTAACCCTTAGAGCTCCGTTTAGGAGAATAAAAGGTCACGAGATCCATCCAACATGTTTCCCCGCCTGCAGGATAACCAGCAGCTTTGTAAATGTTCAGTAACCAGGTGAAACGATGCTAATGTTTCACTAACACTGATAGCACATGTTAACATGGATGACTCATTTGTTCGTTACACAGCAGAGCGGATGTAGTTGGAATTTACTTGTCATATTACTGATGGCATCGAAAGGTAGAAATAAAACTTAAGAGCGTCGATGTGATTTTACACATTCATAGTGCAATCAACGCCGAACAATCGGGATTATTTCTCTGGCAATAATTGTACCAATAAAATCTTTAATAATAATATTGATTAATAATTTAATAATTGTGGCATACCTAGCTAGAAGCCGATGGTAGCTGGGCTGCTTAATCCAGTACGAAAAAAAGTTAAAAACTACATTTATAAATGAGTAAATACTGTTTTCGATATGAGCTTTTGTTTCGTTTTGTTTCCATCTCAGCCCGAGCTTCCTCTCTGGCCACAGGTCCTATGTAGTCGTCTCTGGATGTAGCAGCTTTCCTGACCTGCGGATCGTTCACAGTCTTCAGAGACCTCCTGGACACGTAGCGGCGAGTCCTGAACGGACACTTCTACATGAACAAGCAGCGGTAAATACGCTGCCGGCACGTGTGCAGAGCTGCTTGTGGCTTGCAAGCAGACCGAAGGCTGTGCAGTGCATTGGAGGGAAAATAAAGACATGAATGACCAGTTGTGAAAAATAAAAAAATTAACAGTAAATCTGCTGTTTATACTTGTTGCCATGGAGATTTTCTAACCCTAGAGACATGTTCTGGAGATGAAGCCTATAAAAAGCCTGCGAAGCTTTCTGAGGCTCGGCTGGATGGAGCTGTAATCTGGTGATGAAGGAGTTAAGTTCAATGCAGTGGGTGAACTCAAAGGAACTGGCGTTCACGTGGCTAAGCCGCTGTTGCTATGGGAGAAAGGCCAGACAGAGCAGAAAGAAAGCTCCCTCTTTCAGTCCCATTTTCTCCTCCGCTCTCTCATTCCCTCTCCGCCCGAGAGCCTCGCTGGCTGGAAAACCAAACGACTAATGAGAGTACACAGCTCTTCAACTCTCTCCCTCTCCTTCTCTTCATTTTTCAAAACGCTTTCACTCCTTCTTTCTCTTCAGCTCTCTCTTCCCTTCATCTCTCAGTCCCTCTGTGTTTCTGTAATACCGAATGCCTGCCAGTGAGTCATGCACCAGCAGCACAAGGCAGGATGAATACACCAGTAACAGAGTCAGAGAACATGAAGCCAGCCGCTCAGACTCGGCCAGCCTCTTTACTGGTGTGTGCACTTTGGAGAAAAACGTTCAGACGTGTGGAATTGAGGTCACCACTTATTTAAAGACTAAATTAAAGAGAAAAGAAGCAACAAGAGCATCCAAACCTTCTGAAACTTAATCACAAAACACCCTTGATGCAAACTGATGCGTTCTTTAATCTAAACAACCAAACAACTGAAGTTTGGGAAAGTTTGAAACAAAAGATAAGCTAAAATATTGAACAGTGTCTCCATAGCAACAGTGAATCCTGTCATCACATCAGCAGAGGTTCGTTGTTGCTGCAGAAAGTTTTAATTCAGGGCTCAGAGAGAACCGATGCTTCATGCTAGCGTCTTTTGGCTGGACAGTGCATTTCTGGCCCTTTTCTTTTGTCTATGGAGCAACTTACATTTATTGGGATTAAAAAATTCTGCTGAAACTTCAGCAGAACTTGTCCACCGGCTCAAGAGCTCATCATTTCTTCATCTCCTTCCAGCTCTGCCCTGGAATATGTCAGCTAGGGCTGAAAGAAGTGGCCTGGTGTGGAGAGCACAAATGTGATCTTCTTCTTTAGACCCAGACCTTTCCGTGTGGTCCTAAATCAGATCCATATCTAATGTTTTGTTTTTAAGTGACACCAGCCTGAACGGTCATGCACCAGCAGTCCTGAAGTCTTCAGAGTCATTTACCGTTCACACTGGACCTGGTGGAGGCCACTTTCATTTCTAATGTAAACTACCAGGCAGGAAGCTGCAGGTGGACGTAGCTTAATATTCTCATTAAATCTCAACATACGCTCAAAACATTTTCTTTCCAGTGTGATTTTATTGAAAGTCCACACTGGAACTGATTTCTGCTTCTGTTTTGTTCATTCACGGTTTCTTTTTAATGTGACACTGAAATGCACCGAGTGCTTTAGCTCTTCTAACATGAAATTAATAATCAGAATGGGAGACTTTCCTCTTCAGAGCAGGAACGTAAAATACTTCTTGATCGGTAGATGGGTTTGTTAGATTATTCGCCGTCTGCAGCCCAACAATCACCATCGAGCTAAATGGCGTCTAACTGAAATGTAAAAGCAGGATTGTGTCTTCCCCTTAGTGAAGATATTTTAATCGTGCCTTAACGTTGTGGTCCCGTGTTTTTCAAGACACGAACAGATTTTTATGCTCGGTGAAATGAAATGAAATAAATTGTGTCAACTGTTTTTATCATGTGTCCAGCTCTATCCTGGAAATATGTGATCGTGGGGAAAAGCTGCCAGGTGAACATGGAAATGGTAAACCCATCTACAGCTCTGGGTGTGCAGGCGGTTTTCAGGCTGATGCTGAACCAACCAGCTGGTGTCGTTGCAGAGATGCTGCAACAGTAAGGAGGGTTTGGAGGACAGTGAGGCGTCCTGGATTCTGCACCACTCTCAGCTTTAATAAATGATATCAGTCTACATCTGTGCAGGAATCGGACGTTATAAATGCTAAATTTCATGGATTTACCGAAACAAGGCCTGCAAACTTACGTGAAGTCCTGAATACGATGCGATTATAAACAAGTATCGATGCATCTTTACACTCTGTGTGACGACCTGTCGACTTCTTCTTTCTCAGTGGAAACTAGCGAAGTGTCCGGGCGGCACTTTGCAACTGTCTTCCTGTCATTTAATTACTATTAAAAAAGCAGGTTTTAAGCATCTATTATTGAATCAGTACTTGTCGAATTAATCAATTAAACAGTGAATCCAGAGGATCCACGAGGGGGCGCATTAGAGCACTCAGACCAGACAGAGTGACTGAATTTGTAGGATAGAAACAAAACTAGGTACTAGGTAGGTGGGAATCAGTATTTGTAGATACGTTGTTAATGAAACTACTGAGCCAACTCAGGCGTCTGATGCCTGGTGGTTCAAACACCCCATCAGCTATTGGATTTAATTGTAAAGTGTGTCCAAACATTTGACTGGTGCTGTATTTGCACGGAGTGCGTTTTTGCGTCACAGCACATTTAATTGAGTAGGCATTACAATGAGTGTACAATAGTTTTTACCATTTTGTCTCCTTTATCTACCGTTGCCTTTTATTTAATTTTAAATTAGTCTAGTTATGCTTAAGTACTAACCCCTAATGTCAAGTACTAACCGTTAATG